>CM054179.1:137911986-138454486 GCA_028829895.1 Sinotaia quadrata
TCACGATGGCTCCTAAGTACTTGAATTTATTAATTGTTCCAGTTTCTGATCACCAATCATGATGTAAATGCCGATGCCACTGGTGTTGGTCATCAATTTGGTCTTCTCTGCACTGATTTCCATACCAAAGGCAGTAGCTGTCCTGTCCAGTTTTGCTACCTAATGAGCTAATTCCTCTTCATTTCTTGCAAGTCCATCGATGTCATCAGCAAAGCGTAAGTTCGTTAATGTTCTGCCTCCAATACTGACAGTAACCTTCGTGGTCTTCCAGAGCATATGTTATGATTATTTCAAGGAAGATGTTGAATTGAGTAGGTGAAAACAAGCAGTCTTGTCAGACTCCCACTGTTGTCCGGAATCAATCTCCCATTTGGTCATTGAAGCAGACTGTGCCGGTGGCCTTGCTGTAAAGGCTTTCTATGACTTTGATCAGGTTGGCATTGATGTTGTACAGCAGCTTCATGGTGGACGAAATGGCTGCACGCCACACCCTGTCAAATGCCTTCTTAAAATCTACAAACAAATGATAGGGGTTTTGTTGGTGCTGGAGGTACTTCTTACATAGTAATCTCAGGTTAAAGATTTGTTCAGTTGCGCTTCGCCCTGATCTGAAACCTGCCTGTTTTTCATCTATGATTTCCACTGCCTGTTGCTTCAGTCTGTTTAATATGATCTTTAGCATGACTTTGCTTGGGTGGCATATAAGACTGATCGTATGATATTTAAGGCAAGTGAAAATAAAATTATCGGTATATGCATTATTGCTAGTGGTTTTCCAAACTGTGCGCCTCTCGCAAATTGTATATTTTTTTATATGTTTATTTTACTTTTGGGCGCCATGGGGGAAAAATCTTGAGCTGAGAAAGTTTGGGAACCACTCATCTACGCCATTCAAACGTAGTATAGCTTATCTGCCCTTCGTGGCTCGATCGAACGTCATAATACGCAACAGTCGTTTTAAAATAATCAATTGATATTATGATACAAGGAGTGCTAACCTGCGAAGACTATCAGTTTATCACCCCTTTTCTTTAAAGAATCAATATAGGCTATGTAGTTCTATTTGTTTACTTTACATTAGAAACAAGTAAAAAAATTTTATCAGGGTAATTATACAACTTGAGGAACTTTCAAAAAAGATCAGTGAAGCCATTCACACAGTTTAGCATTAAATCTAACTATAGGTATCTTCCCTTTCCTGTTCTTGATTGTTGTTACTGTATTCTCGTGTTTTCTGCTGCCTGATCCAATGGGGCCTAAGAAGGCTGGTCGGTGTCTTCGTCTGTATGCTATTGGCTATCCATTAATATCTTACTCCAATGGGTTCATAGGCATGCAAACAAGAAAGCTTGTGTTCATATTGAAAGTCGCTAACTGAGTAACATAAGTCCGATTGATTAATTTTGGTCCCAGCTTCCGCCAATTTTACGCGGGAGTAAAAGGCTGGGGAGAGGAACGTAGAATGAGGAGTGGGACTTAACTTGGAAATGTATTCCTCCTCTTCTTCTAATTCAGAAGTATAAAACATGAGCTGAGGTGGTGAAAGGATGTCGTCAAAGTGTGAGCAGCATAAATATTGTGGGTTAAACCTGTATTCTTGGGGTGGGGTGGGGTTTGGCACTTTTCATACCATTCCTTCATCTGCCTAGCCCAAAGGCATTTTCCATATGGAGAAGCTCATCTCATGGTTGAGTGCATTTCAGAGTAGCGGACTCCTGTCCTATCTGAAGTTTGTGCAGCGAATGAGAGATTGTGTTCTGGAAGAGAGAGGAATCGTTTCATTGGTACGTAGTCTGAATTATTTTCTTGGTGAGTGAAATTTTACTCAATTGACAACCAAAAGTAGTTGACAGTAACTAATTTGACAGCTGATAGCATACTGCCCAGCTTATTGACCCACCCTAAATGACTAGACACTATGTATTATATTTTATAAGTTCAAAAAAAAAACCTTGAGCCATGAGTTCACACTCCCATATTCATAGAGCAATGCTATGCTAGTATGGCGGGAAAAAAATTGCTTATCCCTATTTCTAAACTTAACAATTATATATTTGTTGCAAATATTAACGTGACCTGATCTTGGGCACTGCTTATGACGATATTTTGTAAATGCCAGAATTGGAGTAAACAAATCTGATGGAGAATATGCTAGAAGGTGCTAATGCAGTCCAGCCCAGTTCCAAGTAGACGAGTAGTTTCTCTATTAATAGTCTCACACTTGTCATAACAACTTCATTTAATGGGATGGACCAGAAGTTATTTTGTTGTAGAAAGTTCTATATTCTAATCACTCTGATTTTGACATAAGTCCAGTCATAAAGGTGATCGTTAGCTTATGGTAAGTTAACTGACAGATAAAGAAATAATGCACTTAGAAATATTTCCTACATGTTTACTAATGATCTATTATTTGAATTGGAGAATGCTTAATGTAAATGACGAGAGAGAACACAAGGGGAAAATAAGAGATTTATCTGTAAAATATCATTTATGATTCAAAGACCTTTTATTGTAACCATGATCTGCAAAATATTGCCTATAACTTAAAGATTTTTTATTTCCATTTTAGTCTGTTAACATTTCTTCATCTAATTTGGCATGGCTATATTTGGAAGAGTATCATAACTTGTAAAAGAGCACATGCGTAGCCTGAATTCATTTGTTCACTTGTGGTGGACTAAATAATTGTATTCTGTAACTGTACAAATTTAGTCTGATGAGTTATTGAAGAGAGAGACAGTTAAAATCTGTCTAGCCTGAATTTCTACAAGAACCATTGCTGTTTTTTCCAGAGTCAGGGCAGTGCTCCCAAAGACATCTTCCAAAATATCTTCCTTTAAACTGCAGTCAGGAAAGGCAGAGACACAAAACTTTGATTCAATCATGTTGACATTTCAATAAACAAACCTTGAACTTTTCTTACCTTGTGATGTATATTATCGTGTTGTCTAAATGTTATTGATTGAAGTATCATTGGCAATGAATATTGTTCACTCTAGGGGCCTCTAGGAAGAGGAACTTTAATAATAGACAACTACCAAGTCCGAACTGTGTTGAGCTTTGATATATATCTTTGTATATGTACTCATATATGTCATCATTTGTACTTGAATAATATTGAATTGCTGTGTAGTGTGTAAGTTTATTTATTTTGTTAATAAAATTGTAATTCTTTATTTATCAACACCCTCGACTTCATGTGTTTAACTAGGTTAAAAAAAATATGTGTTGTTACTATAGTATTATTTACAAAGACTAAGTACATGTGTTGTTACTATAGTATTATCTACAAAGATAATTATTTGTGTTGCTGTTTTTTGAAGTAATTGCTATAGTATTCACTTCAAATACTAAGTATTTGTGTTGTGCTATTTGAAGCATTTACTATAGCATTTACTATAGCATTATCTACAAAAACTAAGTATAGTCTATGTCTTTTTACTGGCTTACTGTATCAAAAAAAATAAAGTTTAAGTGCTTGGGTTATAACCACAATATTAAAGATACAATAATTGTGTATAATAATGCACAATATACTATGAACATTTAAGACGTGTGTACATAAATCACAAGATGTTTAAAAATTGATTCTCTCATTTGAATTTTCGAAAATAAACAGATAAATGTACATTCACATAAAACATACACACAAACACAGTGTACAAATGACCATATATATTTATAAAATATCTGTATACAAGAGCACATGTAATTAGTGATTAAAGTTGCACAGCATATTAACGTGCGCCTGTGTACAAAAGAAAAACAACAAAGCCATTGTGTAATATAAGAGGAAATAAATTGTATGAAAGTAATGTGATTTTATGAAGTCTAAAATTAAGCATTATTTCCTTTTCCACTATAGTTTTAAATAAACAGAGAAAAAATTAAACTATTAACACTCAGTTATGAGGAACGTCATGATAGTATTAATTTCGTAGACTGTAATATTCTAAGGATGCGTAAGAAAGAAATATACACTTGCTTCGCCATTTTCGTTATCTCTTGCATCCAGAGGGCATCCCTCAACGAAACAGCATGTATGATTTTTATTACTTGCCTTTCACACAATTTGTTACAGTTGTTAGTTATTCAGACAATGTAATGCATTTGCATAGCCAATCAAAACTAAAGGGCATATTTCTTTCTTTCTCCTAGTTATGTATCCTTCTTTCTCTCCCTGTTTCCTTCCTCTCTGCTCTCTCCTTATCTATTGACCGTTGTCCTTTAATCCAGTATCCTTGATTAAATACCTTGTAGAATTAAATAAACTTTATTGATGCATGTGTGTTTAATGTGTAGACATATATAAATTAGTTTTTTGTGGGTTTGTGTATACAAGCAAATAAGGATTGTATGCGTATATGTTTGTATGCATACATAGATAAGAATGTGGGTTATGTTTGTGTTACGATCAAATGGAGATAATACTCACCAGATAATTATTATATATATATATATATGCTTCACTCATTCGTTCAAGATCGTCTAATCACTCATAACTACAGCCGGTATTTGTGTTTATCACCAGTTTTTGTTTTTAAAGGACACTAATTTAAAGAGTTGAATCATATAGTTCACCTGCATTTCATTAGCAACAAGACTGAATCTATGTTTGATATTAAACTATAAGTATATTCTGTAAAGTGACTGTAGAACGAGACAGTAGACAGTTCAGAATTTGCTTTTGAGAAAAGAAAGAGTTGAGATTTTACCTTTAAGAAAGAGACAGTTCAGAATTTAATTTTTGAGGAAAGAAAGACTATTGAGAATTTGCAGTTAGAGTTGAGAATTTGCCCTTGAAAGAAATTAAAGGAGATTTTGCTTTAGAGAAAGAAATTGAGTTGAGAATTTGTTTTCAGTATGAGAGAAACAGACAGTCTGAGTTGTGAATTTGTTCTTTGGGAAAACGTAGTTTGATTTCAACATCAGAAAGAACAAGTAGTTTGAAACACTGAAGAAACAGACAGTTGGAGAGACTAGGAGAAACAGATAGTTGGAGAGACTAGGAGAAACAGGCAGTTGGAGAGACTAGAAGAAACAGACAGTTGGAGAGACTAGGAGAAACAGACAGTTAGAGAAGGGAGGAAATCAGATTTATTTCCTTGTGTCTTTCTTTGACGCCATATTGAGTGCCCCATGAAGTTATGATGGTAAAGTAACTGGACAATGCTGTGAAGTTTGCTGGAGCAACAAACCCTCACTTCGGTGGCAGAAGCTGTATGCCTTACAGTGTGACAGCCAGGGGGCTTTGACCAGACATATTCCATGGGTGGATCGGTTACACCAGGGAAGGATGGAAACTTAAGAGGAGGGGGGGATAATACCACGCCATGAAGACATCACTGAAAGTGAGGATGACATTGATTTGTCACTGATGGCGAAAGCTGAGAGCCCACACAACCCAACCTATAGACAGGCAGTCAACTTTTGGATCACAGGATGGTGACGGGGGGAGAGGGGGAATGTGTGGCCCACCCATGAAAGGAAACCTTGTTTTAATTACATCACTACTTCAGTTGTGTTCTTCTATTTTTCTACACAGACATTCGTATCATCGTTCGTGTCACCGTTTGTTTCTTTGTTCCATCTCTCTACACGACTGTTGATAACAGCTTGTGAACTGATCTCTCTTATTCAATTTTGAACAGTGAGTAATATAACATTAAAACATTCTTAGAAAAACCTCAGTGCACATAACTTAGCTATGAATATGTAAAGCTAATTAAGAATTTGAGATTTAAATAATTATCCATTTTGCTCAACTGTTGGAGAGCTGAGTAGCTCCTGGACATTTTCTGACATTTTAGAAATAATCATATGTCCTATGTTGTGACAATTTCTGCTTTCAACAGTTATAACACAGGACATATGATTATTTCTAAAATGTCAGAAAATGTCCAGGAGCTACTGTTGTTGTGTATTCTGTTGTGTATTGTGTATTCTGAATTCGTTGTTTTATCATCACTCATTGTTTAGAAATTACCGTTGTCTCTAGGTAGAGTGTTTATGTTGGATGATTTATAATTACTGCATGAGAGAGACCCCTGATAAATAATAAATTTAATTTATATTCATCAATTCATCTTGACTGCTGTTGTTTTGAGAGGGGGTGAGTGCAGTTGTTTATGTTTGTCTTTGTCCTCTATTGTTTACATTTTTCATTCCATATGCAATCGCACATGCAAACACAACCAGTAAGCATAACCCTTGCATGCATAATAAAGCAAGAGCCAGAAAAACATTTTTGGTGTATGTATGTGGATTTCTGTGACGAACATCTGAACAGGCCTTACGCTGTGCTGGTAAACACCAAACTACCACTCTTTCACCCGAAGGTGTGGTGGCTGGTGACAATATGTATACAGACATACTTACAAATAATATATATTTATGAAATGGTATACAGAAGACAAGAGAAAGTTTGAGAGTAAAATAGATGGGAGTGAAAAGAGAGATGTCATAATTACATTCTTGAAATGTTTTGTCTAATACCGCTCTAGTTGCTTAATTTTTGTTTGAATTAGTTATAAAGATTTGTTAGAGTATATTTATTTGACAATTTGTCACATTGTACATACGAATCAGAATAATTTAAATACACCCTTTGTTTCCGCTAATATTAATAGTCTCCCTCAGGAAATACTTTTTGTATCTACTCTTCCGTTTTCAACAGTGACGGAGTTGTTAAGATTACAACTTCTTGATTACTAACTGAATCAAGTTTTATTCGTGAAACAATATGTCAATTAAAATATGCAAGAACAAAATATTCATTTATATCTTAGTGAAATATCCACGTGAAAGAATGATGAGAATATAATTATAAAATTTTTATCTTCCCAGTCCAAGAAATTTTCCTTGCTTCAATTTATCGTCATAAATATTTAACTGAAATTATCCGCATAAAGCATTATTTGCACATCTCAAAACCTCTCGGCTCCCATTGATATACAATTGATTCTCTCATACGTTAGATGTATGAGATTCTGAATATTGCAACGAACACTTAATCAGATCTTGATAACATACCGTGGTCTTGGGACACTAAAATCTCAAGGTAGGACGAAAATAAACGTGTGTACATAGGTGTACGAGGAATTTCTGTGGTCTCTGAGATAAATGTGCTGGACTTACAAGCAGTAGATCTTAGGTCCATATCCTGCGTTGGTCAGTGGGTTCTTTTTCTATTAACCACATGCAGGATCTTCATCAATACCAGAGTTCCAGCTGCTTGTAAATGTTCAGAGTTTCTTCAAAATTAGTGAAAATATATGTATTAAAATAATAATTTATCACAACAACCATCACTACCATCATCATCATCATTATTATTTCTGCTGCTATAATAGATATACAGGGTGTGGGAAAATTATCTTTACAACTTTGATACTAAATGATATATACTAACACACAAGGAAATTTAGACACGCAAACTGCAATTAATTTTTTTTTTTTAATTGTAGCAAGTTCTAATATTCGTTGGATCAACTTGGATGTATGTATCAGATTAAAAATAAACAACTCAACACACCGTGCTTATCTCCTGTAGATTCATTGTGACTGAGGGGAGGTAAAAAGATCTGAAGAAAAAATGAAAATGATAAAACTTGTCAAAACTTGTCAAAACTTGTCAAAACTTGGCATTCAGAAAAGCGCAATGCGTTTCCCTGTAAAGTGGAATGACACCAGTTGTTTTTTCTACTCATCCTGGTTGACTTATTATTTTGGACAAATGTTGTAAAGATAATTCTCTGATTCTCTCTCTCTCTCTCTCTCTCTCTCTCTCTCTCTCTCTCTCTCTCTCTCTCTCTCTCTCTCTCTCTCTCTCACTCACACACAATTGTGGCGTATCGTTACATGTGAGTTCAGGAGGAGAGAAAGACGAGAAAAATAAAGTGTTGATTAATTACTCCTTTGCCCGCAAAGTTAATGCCTTGTAATACAATGTCACGTGATAGGTCAAAGTTAATGCCTTGTAATATAATGTCACATGATAGGGCAAAGTTAATGCCTTG
The DNA here is from genome assembly GCA_028829895.1 of Sinotaia quadrata. Taxonomy (NCBI): domain Eukaryota; kingdom Metazoa; phylum Mollusca; class Gastropoda; order Architaenioglossa; family Viviparidae; genus Sinotaia; species Sinotaia quadrata. The sequence goes on from CM054179.1 coordinate 137,920,008, forward strand.
TAATACAGTGTCACATGACAAGGCAAAGTTATTGCCTTGTAATACAGTGTCACGTAACAGGGCAAAGTTATTGCTTTGTAATACAATGCCACGTGACAGGGCAAAGTAGATGCTTTGTAATACAATGTCACGTGACAGGGCAAAGTAGATGCTTTGTAATACAATGTCACATGACAGGCAAAGTTATTGCTTTGTAATACAATGTCACGTGACAGGGCAAAGTTGATGCTTTGTAATACAATGTCTTGTAGCCCAATGTCTTCAAGAGTTTTTGTTTTAACTTAACTTTCCATTCAGATGACCAAGAGGAACCTGTCCTATCAGCTTGAAAACAGCATCCGTGTGTTGTCTCTAAGTATGAAGTGTGGTTTGATGTCTTTCTTGACGTGGACGACAAAAGGTAGATGTAGCAGTTGAGTTGAAGAAATGTTCTCATAAAGCATTCTCCAATTCAAATCAAGGATCAATAGCAAGCATATATGAAATATTTCTGTCCATTCTTTTTTCATCAGTCAGTTAACTAATCATAAGCTAGCAATCACCTTTATGACCAGACTTGAGTTATGTCAAAATTAAAGTAATTAGAATATAGAACTTTCTTCAACAAAATAAGTTTTGGTTTATCCCCATTGGTTGGAATTATTATGTGCAAGCATGAGACTTATTAGTCAGAAAAACTACTCATCCACTAAGAACTGGTTTGGATTGCATCAGCAAGTTCAAGCATATTCTTCACCTGAGTTGTTATTTTAACTCTGGTACTTACAAAAATATCATGCGCAGTACCTGAACGTATGTCACGTTGACATTTAACAAATTATATAATAATTAAGTTTGGAAATAGGGACAGGTAAATTTACTCTGCCACAATTCCTAATACTTAATTCCTCAACTTGAAGTGCAAATGATTTCATTAAGACAAAGAAAGTGATGTAAGAAACTTGAGGCAAAAAGGTTAGTATTGAGGTGGGGGGGGGAGGTTACATAAGCCAAAAGCCCCTCCTAAAATATACTTGCTCTAACAATATACTCCCTTTTAAAATGTACTCATCTTACAATATATTTGCTTGCACACCTACATATTACCAGCTCACACAAGCTAAATATTAAAGAAAATATATTTTTTTCGAACTAGAAAAAATGTAAATGTAAAAATGAATGTAAAAGAAAATTAAGAGAATAAAAGAATATATTTTTTCTTACATGTATCAGTGCTTGTGTGAAAATTACTTATTATTTCAAACTGATGATTATCAATTTCAAAGTAAAATTAAATGGACATATATTGTTTGGAAATATTCTTCCAATGATTTTCTATTACCTTTTAGATTTCTTTTCCAGGTGCTGAATTTCAGTTGGACTCCCCTTACATTCTGAGAAATGTGCTTACCGCAGCAGAAAATACAACTGTAAGTTTTACATTTAAATTGAAGAGTAGGAATTGTAACAATACGGATGACCTCATCATTAGAGTTTTTCACAATGACATCCGTAAATGCACTGCTTTTTGGAACAACAACACTTGTGAAGTTTCCATTGCTACCATGAAGGAATCCATCTGTAGCTGCTACAACACATCTGGTCCTTACATCTTCACGAAGATTGTTGGCCGATCAGACAACAATGAGCACTGGAGATGGTCAGAATTCAACCAAATGGCAGAGGATTTGACAGTCACATTCAACATCACATGTATGAGCACAGAATTAAACTTGATTTGATTAACATTTATTGATAAATATTACTTTACTTTTATTTACTGAGTTAAAGTAGTAGTATTAAATTAAACCAATTCTTCTTATTTTATTACTTCAGTATGTTGTATTTGTAGATATTTTGGATTTATATAATCATTTTATTCCCGAATGTATGACATGACAGCAAATACACACACACACACACACACACACACACACACACACACACACACACACACACACACACACACATACACACACACACACACAAAATAAAAGTGTTGTGGTTGTGGGTTTATTCAGGATTACGTAAAAGGTACTAAACAGATTTTCATTGCAAAGTTTGTTGCATACCTCACTTCCCTGAAATCAGGATAGACTACATAACATCACGCTATCCCATAAGGGAGCTCTCGCCAGTACTCTAAAACTACGAACATTTTTTTATTAAAAGTAAAGTGCAGGGCTGACTAATACATTGCTATGACCTCCGTGCACAGCAGAAGATTTGTTTTCCTCAGATTGCATTTCTCATTCTGGGCATTAGATTTTAGGCTATAGTAAATATTTTATTTTGGATTTTGATTGGTTGCATTACGCTGTGTAGTTAGCTCTTATTTTTCAATGCCTCCCTGAAAGAGTTCAAACCTTAATTCAATCCCTTTATAAATTAACAAAATTTATAGTTGCTACAGTCGATATTCTGTCGACATTTATGCAAGCAAAGCCATAGGCAAAAACTACTAGTGTGTTTGTGTGTGTGTGTGTGTGTGTGTGTGTGTGTGTGTGTGTGTGTGTGTGTGTGTGTGTGTGTGTGTAACCGTAAATTGCTTCTTTAAAAGTATTATATTTGTCAGAGATTTTATATTTAATTATTCCACAAAGATGCCAAAGCTCGAAAGTTTATTCTAGAACGTTTATGCATGATTTGTTATTTCAAATTAGCTACAGTTTTAGAAATGATTGGGTTAAGATTATAAACACAGAAAATGAGTAATAATATAAAATGCTTGTGGTGATGAAAATATAACAAATTATTATATGACAGCAATCTCTGTATATCACACACACACACACACACACACGCACGCACACACGTTACGTTTACTTATATTGGGAGAGGGGTGGCGGGTATATGTGTCCCACCATCACATAATGAGCAGCTTTGCATCTGACCTCGATTGCCGCTAGTGGTTAAATTAAAGTAAATTTTAGATTTCCCTTTATTTAGACAGTTTATATCTATTCTGTAAGAATTCTGTAGCAATGTTCAAACGCTAAATATTAAATAAAAGCATTTTGAAAGCTAGAGCCATGTTTCTATCTCATGAAAGGAGTCAAAATGTCCTTCGTTAAGAAGTCTGTCTCTCCTTTGCTATACTTATGAATCAGTGGAAATGTCCATTTCATATGTACGATCTTAATATAGTTGTTGACGGAAAGCTCAGAAAAAAAGGCAAAGAAAGAGCTATTACTTGGGTGGGTTTTCCTGAATTAACTCTCGTGACTTCAGACACTGAGTCTATGTTTAGGATACAATGCCAACTCGGATTCTCATGATGATGACGGGATTATAGTGGATACATTTCTGCCAACTATTGATTTAGATTTAAAAAAATACCATGAACAGACAATTTGATTATCTGTTCTTCAGCTAATCATTCTTTCCTGACATTGGTTTAATGTTTAATTGCAAATTTGATCATGTGTCTTGTGTTTCTATCTCCAATAGGTGTACTAGCATTTTTCTCTTAATCAAAGTGCACATATTTTCTTTTTCCAGTCTATTTGCTTATTTTATATTGTCTGTTTGTGCCAAGAGTGATGTTACTATGAATGTAGTTGCAAATGCAAAAAAAAAAATAGCACTTGACTGTGGTCACCTACTTTCTATCTTTTTCTCAAAATGAAGACTCAAGGAGTTTCCTTCTTATCTTGACCTTTGCTCCTTTGCTAAGTATTTTTTAAAAAAATAATTTTCTTACAACTTGCTTTATTAAAAGGTGTTTGTGTCTCTGTGATATCAGTGTTTTAAAATTTCCACAAAGTGACTTGCAACTCGTTTTGTGGTGGTAGGTCACATATAAGTCGTATGACCTGCTCTTGGAAATAATTATTATATTTTTAAAACAAATTTAAATGGTTGTTTAGAGTAAGAGAATCATGGAGACTAGCATTTGTTTACGTATAGTATATATAAGAATATATTGCATTAATCAATGGAACCGTTTTTTTTTTGCTATTTAAAAAAAGTGTAATATAACCTTCTTTTTTAAAGACAATTTGTTTTCCTTGAGTTAAACCTTATTTGAACTTTCTTTATTATAATAACAGACCCAGCCCGGGTTTTATCAATGACTGTGGAAGGTAACCCAACTACAGGATTGCATCTTGTGGCAAGAAATCAAAGTATTCACATTGTGTGCAAGTGGACCAATGGAAACCCACCAGTCACAGGCTATCTTCTGGATATTAACGGAAACCATTTGAATAAAAGAGATAACATTGGGATAATTAGGCATCACGTTTTTATTGAACAATGTCATGAAGTTACGACTATTTCATGTCATGCTGATAAGTCAGAGAAAAACATGTCATCTTCAATGATGGCAAAATGTAAGCAATCTCTCTCTCTCTCGCTCTCTCTCTCTTATTATTAAAAAAAAAATCGTAATTATTATAGTGACTATCAGCATATCAAAAATATCACACCACTAATCTGTTTGTCTAAACGTTGTTAATGACTGCTGTAGGTGATAGAAATAGGGTCTGTTCTCAGATCACTTCTTTATAACATGAATACGCGTTCCTTTGTCATAATTCGCCATCATATGTCCTACCAAGTATATACAACTATAAAATAAAGTTGCTTAAAGTGATATTGTTTCCACCATTCAAAAACACAGAAATGTGTTTCTAATGCTAAGCCTTGGATCATGAGTGCTAAGTTACAAACAGGTGATGGAACTTAAATCATATTGCTAATTCTGAAAAGAATTCTACATTCTTACCTCCAGCAGAGTCACTGAATATCAGTGCCACTGCCATAAATTTAAGTACTTAATCAACCACTTAGAAATTTGATCATTCTGGCAGTTCTCTCTCTCCCCCTCCTTCCCATAATATATCTACACTACTTGAGGAGCAACATATCTTGAGGAACCATTCACACGTTATCACCGCTGTTTTGTTACAAAAATCAACGTGCGTTCGCTGTACTCTCTCAACATGTTGCAAGACTCCTCATTGTTCTGCCATTGCATCTTGCAAAGAGTCAAAATATTTAAAACTGTTCATTTACGATTATTCGTTGTGCATTAAGAAATTATCATGTCATTCTAAGTCTCCACAAAAGTCATTGGCCAATACGTTACTGAAGACTACAACACACACAATCTCATCACGTTGTTACTAGTCACTCTTTGGTTCTAGTTCTGTATACCTGTTTGATCTCATGCACGAGTACGCTACTGCTAGAAGCTTGTACTCATCATCATTCACATACAATTTCAACATTCCAAAAGCAGCCTCTTAAGTCAAATAAGTCAAAATTTATTTGCTTATAAGGATTCATTCACTTGGAATCTAATGCTTTTGGAATATGCAAATGGTTTCAAGAACACCATTTTCATCAGAATGTTTATTGCTGTCTTTATTGTGTCACTGTATTTTCAAACTGTAAATTCCTATAGCTGGCTCGAGCCCTTGTAAATAAAATATTTTTTAATGTGTTGTCCTTTGCAGTTGACTTTATCTAGCTCTGTGATATTATCTTTAGATCTCTGTATTTAAACCGTTGGTATAAGACCTTGTGTACTTAATGTGCAATTGTTGTAAAATGCTTATGAAACTGTTATTATTATTATTATGAATATCATTAATATTGTTGTTATTATTGTCATCATAGCTATTCTTGTTTATTATTGTTATTATTATCACCGTCACTATCATTGGTGGTGGTGTTTTGTTGTTACTGCTTTCGTTATGTGAATATTTTTTCAGGTCCACCTGAATTTTCAAAGGAAACCAAAGACTTAACCGTTGAGGCTGGTGGAAGCATTGTTGGTGTCTTCCTTGTTCACGTGCACACATCAAACGTAACACGATGCCAGCTGTCTAGATGCAGGGACCAGATCTATTCCTCTGAGAATTTGACTGCTGCATATTCTGCGACCATACACCAGTGTCACGTTTCTCCGACAACCACTGTTGTCATGCGCGATTTAGATACTGATGTAACTGTGATTGAAAAATGTAAATGTTATTTGAACGGCACACCTCCAAACCACACACTGCATGTCAGCTTATTCAACACAACTGAGCAAGATGGCGGTCTTTGGTGTGTAACTTTGTTCAATTTTGAGGGAAATGACACTGTCCCTTTTATTTTGAAAGTCTCAACTGGTAAGTGGATGTTTTTCAAGTATAGGTTCAAAACGACATTTCTATTAGTCAAACTTTATTATTAAAAATATTCTTTTAAACAGAGCAAGTGAATTACTGAAAGTAAGAATATATTTTCTGTGAAACATTTGTTATAAGTGAATTATTTATAGTAATGTTACATGGGTGACTAGTTCTAAAATCTAAACAATAAATATTTATAAATTTATTCACCTCACTTTTAAGCCATGAAGCTGAGCTAAATGCTGATTGAAACCTATACCTTCATTCATGCATACTTATGGTCATGGCTACCTTTCTACACCTAGGCGTGTCTACTACAACTGGCTGGCTGGATTTCCGCCTACCCTTTCGATTGACAGGGTTCACGGCCAAGGTTGGATTACTGGAGATAAAAAGAAGTCATTTACTTTAACTAACCTTCTTCTCTATTCTCTAGCAAAACATCTGATTTGAACTGGTGACGTAAATAGCCACGTCAAACGTGTGCGCTTGTCCTAGACTTCCTCGTACATCTGTATTTAGATTTGATTTCTTGCCATATTTCTTTTGAATATTTATTGATGTGAGTTTAGGCAAGATTTATGCCTTTGACTGACACTAACCTAATTATGGCTTAACTTAAATCTTACCCCCTAATTCAAATCAAAAATCAAAACATTTTTACCTTAATTCAAATCATAAACCTAACCTAATCATGACCCTAACTTAGATCTTAACCCCCTATTTCAAATCATAACCTTAATCTAATTTTGTCCATAACTCAAATTTTAACCCTAATTCAAATCATGAACATAACCCCAAACCAAATCTTAACCCTACTTATTTTATAAAGCTAACTCAAATCTTAACCTTAACCCTAAATCAATCTTAACCCTACTTATTTTATAAAGCTAACTCAAATCTTATCAAATCGTAACCTTAACCCTAAATCAATCTTAACCCTACTTATTTTATAAAGCTAACTCAAATCTTAACCTTACCTCAAACATAACCCTAAACCAAATCTTAACCCTACTTATATTATAAAGCTAACTCAAATCTTAACCTTAACTCAAACTTAACCCTAAATCAATCTTAACCACATCTCAGAGCTTGGCCATAACACAAAACTTAGCGCTCACCTCTTAATTCTAAATTAAATCTTAACTCTTATTCATATTTTAATACTGAAATCAAAACTTTTTAATCATTTATTTTAATAAATCAAATACAGTCTGCCCTTTCCTACTGACAAACGCGATGTGAGTGAATGTTCAAACACACTAGAGAAAGGAAAAGGTCTGTTGTTGTAAATGTAAGGGATACTGTCAGTATTAAAAAGAATTGAAATTTTCAATCTTTACTCTACTCGTTCTATACATATTATTAAACATATCAATGTGTCTTTTTGGTGTATTTAATCAGGTTTTCCTAAAATCAAAGAGCATGATCTGTTGATAAAATTGGTCGTTATAGCGACAGCGATCATTGCAGTCCTCACATGCATGGTCATCTGCATTTTATGCACGAGACATAGACAGCTAAAAAATGCAGGTACGCAGTGATTATTTCAATTTTTCGTTCATTATAATCGTATTTCTTGAATAATTGTTAACGTGGCTCATGGCAAACTCTCTCAGAGAATTCTAGATTTTTAAAATTCAGTGTTCATATTCATAATCACTACATCAGAATGAACTTAAATTACTTTGTACAACATAAGCTCTCGCATGTACACACATATATGAATACATACATTCATAATTTCCTCATAATTGATGTCACACATTATATACTTTACGAAGACGACGACGACGATGATGATGATGACGACCGCGACACACTTGTATGCTATAGATATTTTACTCGTCATGAGGCACACTTATAAAATGTCTGCTAGATATTTTACTCGTCATGAGGCACACTTATAAAATGTCTGCTAGATATTTTACTCGTCATGAGACACACTTATAAAATGTCTGCTAGATATTTTACTCGTCATGAGACACACGTATTTTCAGCATTCTCCAAGAAAAGCACAAGTTGTACGGTCGACGTTCCTCAATGCGCATGTCCCTGGAATGTGACGAGATACAGAGACCGTGGTCATTTTAAAGAAGGCTCTCTAAGACACATCGCTTTCATTAACAACAATAGCAGTCTTCTCTGTGCCATAGTTTATTTCATCTGTAAACACTTCTAAATTTGTTTTACTTATGTTTTTCAACTTATAAATACAGCTATTTGTTCTATGACTCTTTGTAGTAGTGTAACACAGTTTGCTTTGCTTTTGTTTAGTCTTTTGAGCAATGAGTGAATAATTTATGCTATTTGTTGGGGTTTTTTAATATAAATACTGCAAATCTATTAGAATGTTAACAAGAATAAACGTTGTGACAAGAATCGTAATATATACGGTGTCGCAAGAATTTCCCAACACTGTTTATTTATAGAAATAACACCAAACTGGAAACAAATGTATTTATAAAATACAGTGTGATAGGACACTAGATAATGGTTATAAAGCATTATGGGTCTTTATACTGTGATGGAGCACAAGTTAGTGATTATAAAGCATTAATTATGTATCTGTATAATGTGATAGAGCACAAGAAAATCATACTAAAATATTATATAGACATAATATTATAATAGGACAACTGAAATGTCCCAATGGCTGTATTGTGTGATAGAACACCAGATAATGAATGTTAAATATCATGACTGTACAGCGTGATACGATACTAGTTAATGACTGTTAAAAGCTGTAAATAATAACATAAAAGCACTTTTAAGAATATTTGCATTTCAAATTAAAATGCACTTGCTTAAGATTTTTTAAAATCTCTCTGTCTGTCTATCATCCGTCCATCCATATCTAATTATTTATCTATCTATCCATCCATGTATAATTTGTCAGAAATATATCTTATATAGATCTATATATCAAGATAGATAGTGCAACAGGTATTTTTATACTATTATGAGAGGGCTTCTTTAATTACAAGATAATTATCATCCCTACACCTGTGATAATTTGCACCTCTCAGCCTGCGTGTGGTGAACTGGAAGAGTACCCCTTGAAATCTCCCTGAGTACTTCCTAGTATATTAATCAACACTACAGAACAACTCTGACCTCACACATGTCCAAAACAGAGCAGTAAACACCCTCTAAATAAAAGGTATATTCCACCCATCTTATTAATTATTAATTATTAAGCCCTGACATTACTCTAACATTTTATCACAGTTATAATATAACACAGGTTGAAGGTGTTAATGAATAAAGAAATAGAATTTATTAACAAAACAATTAACTAACACTACACTGCAATTCAACACTGATCAAAAACAAACAATGACATATACAATGAACACACGCAAAAATGCACAAACTAACATATACTCATGAATAGTTCATTATAGTTTCTGGCCTGAAAAGGATCTCTTATTAACTGTTCATGATAGTATTCTTGGAATCAACAACAGTATCTGTTAACAAAGTTCCATTGATTACATTCAGACAACATGAACAAAGTACATCTCGAGATAGAAAGAGTTCAATAGTTTCATGAAAAGGTTCAATATGATCTGTAATAAGGTATCTCTTTCCCACTGCGGTAGATGAAGTCACAACTTCATGGCTGGCCTTCAGGCTCACTAACAATGCATGCTGGCTGGCTTCACAAAAGTATGCTGTGTCCAGTCTACAGGTGAAAACAGGTGCACCAAGGTAGATGTAATGGTGCCAAAGGAAGATATAGAGTATCAAAGGTACCAAAAGGAGTTTCCCAATGGGATGAGGCATTTTCACACAACTCCCATTGGAGATGGACAAAGGGAGCACAAGACATATCTTACTGCGTGTAGGGTTCCCTGGTCAGTGATAGTAAACACAGATGTTTTACAACATGGATTTCCCTCTGTATTTGCTCAGCACCCACTGGTCAACTACAGTTGGCCAGTATGCAACCAGTGGCTGATCTTAACTGGCTAACTTCTTATGGATTCTTATTTCATGCTGTAAGGCTGTTTATTCATAATAACAAGATTTTGGGTGGGCTCATGCATTCACTGGAATTTATGCTATTGTGTTCCTCTCTGAGTGACGACCAGTGCCATTCAAATACGACAATACTCCTGGAAATGTCTAATAATCCATTTTCGGAGGGCCCTGCTATTTTCACATTGCAAACGGACTCAATGTGCAGTTCATGACGTCTGCTAAAAACATATTATATGAATGTCGGCAATACGAGCAAGTGTTCCATAATCTTCATAAATAAGTATAAAAGTACAGATATGGATAATAAATATAAAAGAACAAGTGATGAATAAAAGTAGGGATGGATAGATAGATGGATGGATGGATAGATAGATAGATAGATAGATAGATAGATAGATAGATAGATAGATAGATAGATAGATGCATAGATAGATAGCATACAAATTCAATAATTAATAATACATTTGAATATTTTCCTTTCTATTGATTCAGCTTTATCAAGGCAGGAAACGAACAGGTAAAGAATAGTGTTTGTATAATTTATTTCTGCTTAAGTGATCCCAACTCAAACATCTACAGCAAGCTCTTTGACCATAAAACTGTCATAATAACAAAAAGTTCATTGCAAACAAAATAATATTTATAGTGAGAATACTCGTTTTATTCTATTAACTACATTTTGAACATATAAGACATTAATTCTAATTAAATTAAATTAATTGCATTATATACTGTCATTTACGATTTCCTTATTAAAAGCACAATTGTTTTCAAAGAGGTGGAGTAAACAACAGTTTTTCTACGGCCACATATTGTTTACACACAAAAAAGATATATTTATTTTAAATCTTAATGGGATTAAATATTATATAGTGTCAACTCTCTTAACAACTATTAATTTGCAGTTAGTCTGTTAAGAATTAAGCATATGTGTCAACTGTCTGTCTGTTTGTCTATCTGTCTATCTAGCCATCCATCCATCCAACTTTCTACCTGCCTATCTATCTATCTATCTATCTATCTATCTATCTATCTATCTATCTATCTATCTATCTATCTATCTATCTATCTATCTATCTATCTATCTATCTATCTATCTATCTATCCACCTACCCATCCATTTATCTGTCTGTCGGTATGTATTTGTCTCTCTGTATTAGTATATATACATCAGCGTGGTCCAACTGCAATTATGTGGGCCAAATGTGGTCCGCACTCGTACAAGAAACATTTCTTTAATTATGTAGTATAATTAATTTTTTTTTATCTTGAATGGCCCGCGAAGTTTACATTTTTGGTCTATGTGGCCCTCGAGGTTGAGTAAGTTGGACCACCCTGATATACATGCACTTTACTTACGCATTTATCGAATAAAAGATCTGAAAATGTCGCAGTGGACATTTTTTATTAATTTTATTTCGTACGCAATTTTCTTTTCTTTTTTAATCCGCAGGCCTGTTTTAAACAATTCAAATCTAATACGGGATGAATTCAGAGAATCAAATGAAAATGAGCCTGACCAACCACAAGAAACAGAAGACAGCTTCATGGGAATGCACAAAAAGCAGGCGTCTGGAATGCCAGTTTCTCAAGAACCCAAAGGAGACGAAAGGAACTTGAAAATTATCAACCAAGGTGGAAACATACAACTTGTGTTTTACGTAATGGGAGGGGCATCTAACCCAGAAGCTCCACAAACTTACATGCCACTGACCTCGGTTGGTGCCGACTACCTGACACCTTGTTCTACCATAAACCGGACCAATTCTGAGGTTGTCTCTTCACTAGTACAGGCAGCAGGCATCCAGGGTACCATTCAGCCGGATCAGATAGTAGTTCAAGACTTTATAAAAGAAACAAATCTCACACTACAACAGTCGCAATTTTGCCCCGAGGAGTTAAGAGCAGCTCCTCAAGCAGGGAATTGTGACAAGAACATAGGAATAAACATTACAGACGAACCTGTGACGTCAGGCGGGTACTTTCATGAATATTGCATGTTGTCTGAACCTAGGGAGAGCAATCACCAGCAAACAGGAGCAACAAGAACAGAAGCCTGCAAGGAAACAAATCTTAATTTCTCTCTCTTACAGCCTAAAGTGAATACATTAGAAGAGAATTTCTATGAAACAATCCAATAAAAGCCCATCAGGAATGAAAGTTTATATTAAGTTTCTGTTTGATATATGTACTTTTGCTGAACTTTAGTGTGGTAGACTTAGAAAACGTCCAGATATGGATTTTGCTATATTTGCTGTTACACATCCTTGCACAAACGCATGCACACACACATACATATCACACATTTATATTCGAATATTTATACTGAAAGTCATTGTTATTTTGTAAGTCATGTTTTTGAAACCGCTAAAACAACTAGCACCACCATGTTTTTCAAATTATTCTGATATCTCTCGTTTACACCCATTACGGTGGACAAAATGCGTTGGTTTTTCTATCACCCAGTCTTACATCCGAATTTTAAAATGTTTAATATTTTTTAATTTATCTATAATTTAAATGTTGTTTAAAAATTAACTTAAACGCAAACAAATGTCTTTTTGGAATCAGTAAGAATTTTACGCCCTACCCGCCAGACGCCACATAGTTTAAAATGTACTAATGACTACATTTACAATCTGTATTATTTTTCTAGTGAAGATGGTTTTATGCAGTTCTGTACACTTTTGTAAATGACACCCACTGTGTGCTTTTTAAACACTTTTTCTTAAACTCAAAGGAACATGTTTGGTTGTTGGTTTTTCATGTTTTAGAAATGCACTAGTCAATGTTTTTGACAGCTGTTTTGGTGCCCAAAGGAAGATTTAAAAATGCAAACAAGGAAAATTTTTTTTCTATTTCCATAAGCGACGTATTGCAAACATACAAAATGATGAAAGTGTAATATCTGCAACACCCATATGACTCATTTGAACAAATGGTCAATAAAAATAGCCATAGCCAGTCACAAATGATCACTGCAACACAGTGGATATATCAAGAGATGAAACTGATATAAAAGACTATATAGGAGATTTGTCTTGCACATCATTCAAACAAAAAAAAAAACGGTCAAGAGGATAAAAGATATTGATGAGAAAGTTTGAATGTTTTTTGTTTTTTTTTATCCAATTTGATTTATAAAACAGATGAGAATAGTCACAGGATGTACTTTTTACACTGCCCCATGAAATCGGGAACTCTTATTAACTAACATTCATCCAAATATGTCCCAGGTGTTTCTTACCCTCGAAAAAGTGTTCAGGTCATTGTTTGATAGTTTAAAGCGATATTTATGCTTCAAAATGTTTCTTTCTGAGTCTTGTAGGTCAAATTCTATTTCAACATGCTTGTTTGAGCGATGTACAGTGTATCAAAGAACATAAAAGGAGATATACTTCAAAGCATTGTAGGATATTTTATGGTTCAAGCACATCATAAATGCAAGAAGTACATGGATGATCATAGATGCACTGCGGAATTGCGAAAATCAGTCAAGTCTATCCTAAACTTATTATATTTTCACAACTACTAACTCATTATTTTTTACCATAGCATCTGAGTACTTTTTTGTATTTAGACATTATGAAATTAATTCACAAGTTCCAATCTCAATAGTTATTCCACCTTGAAGCTTTTCTTGTGTTGAATTCAATTGAACTGTATGTCTCAAGACAAAAGGAGGCAAATAAAAACACAATTTTTTTTTATCCTGGTATTGTTAAATATAATACTTTTGTTTAAAGGCAAACACAGAAGAGTACATGATCTGTTCTTATTTTTATGTGCTTTAAGTACAGAAATAAGAGAAACACAAATACAGTTTTGTTGCAGTGCAAAGTGTCATAAATCTAAAGTATAAATATTTAATTTTTAAATGTAGTTGTAGGTATAATATCCCACATCTTCGTATGTTACATCAGTAATCTGAGTGGTCTACTGTGGCTTTACTACTTATCCTGGTCTCTTGTGAGCAGCATTACCTTTTGGTTGAATAGTTATCCCCAAAGTTCTTCCCAGTCTCAGTTTGTTATCATTATATCTGAAAGTAAGTGGTCCTGTTCATTCACGTCCTAGGTAAGAGAGAACGATTAAAGGGAGATAATAATATTTTGACATTAGTTACTTAGTGTTTATTATTGTATATTTAACATACCATTCACACACATACACAAATACTTCTATTTAGAAACATTTACTTTCGTAGAATAAATGCATATATTTAAAATTTCTCTCGTAAATTCCCATTATTACTATTATAGATAGATGGATACATAGTGAGGTAGGCATGTAATCAGCTTGACGGACGGACAAAGACACAAATTCATTAGGTAACTGTCTTTTATTTACTTGAATTGGAATGCGAAAAGCAAACATATTTCCTCATCAGATACAAAGATTAAACTAATTGAAAATTGGGTCTATTTGAGAGTGTGAGGGGAAGGGGGGAATAGTCATTAGGCCCCTTTGGGTGAAATATAACTCTTGACACTTTTTAGCATCCGAGTTCCATAAGAGCTTATTGTTTAGATGACGGATGTTGTCGATCAAACGGTTTTTGTGTGCTAAATGCTCACTAAGAATCTCTCAGCAAAATCTGGAACAAAAGACCGTCTGCCTCTGCACGGATAAAACTGGGCAGAATAATCAAACTTTGTACTATCCCATTATCTCCAATCCCACAAAACCTATGACTATTCTACCATTCTATTGCCTAACCAAGGCACATTATATATGTCAAAACTTCCCACATTTCTCTCCCAAACTGTTGCACTATATATGCCAAAACTAATCCCACCATCTCTCCCTCTTTCCATGGCTCTAAGTTCCTTTTCCACTATATATGCCAAACTAATTCCGCCCTCTCTCTCTCTCTGGTACTAAGTTTGTCAGACTATTTCACCATCTCTCTCCACTGTCATGAGTAACCGATTCTGGGTCGGGGATCTGGTTACAGGACGAGGAACTAACTCACACCAGACTCTCCCAGAACATGAAGGAAAATACTTGATTTATGATTGAAATGTCAGTAACTACCCGGTTAACTTCACTATGTTCTCTCATGTTTATGGGATGGGAGCAGAGAGCCAGGCAACTTTCTTGATAGAGGGGCAGCCATTGAAAAAGAAAGATAACCTCTATCATCATCTGGCTCTCTGTACCCACCCCATAAACACTGCCATTTTTCGACTTAAAGAGCTGTAGAAAGATAATATTACAGCTACTTCATGTTTAATCAAACAAAGCAAACAACATTGTTTCACAAAATGTTACAAGAATCTCAATGAAGCGTTAATAATAAATCAACTTATTATCTGTCTATATCATTTGCCCTTCACTACTTACTGCATTCACACAAAAGTGTTTAGTAAGCTTTGGCACAAGTAATACATAAAGAGTTCAACAGTCCTAAAATGTCCAATGTACAGTTCTTACAGTCTTATAGTGTCACTGGGCTCTCTTTTCATAGTTCAAGGTTTAAGGCAAACAATTATGATTTCTTCATGACCAAAGTGTAAAAATAACAGCAAATGAGGGAAATAGATGTACAATGAACGTGACCACTCACTCTCACACTCATTCTCTGCGTCTATTTATCCGGAAAAACAGCTCAATCTAATGGCGTGCCTGATCGCTAACCGGAGACTGTGTGAAGGGAGCGACTACAACAGAACCCTTGTTGACCCGACCAGAACAACTTACAACAATATTACTGGAACATAAAAAAAAAAAAATGAAACTTATAATTATTCTGCTTTACCACTGATGAATGCTAGACACTGAAAACCAACTGAAACTCGTGTCCCATCAGACCACACTAGAACAAATGAAAAATATATCTTCTCAACACTTGTCTACACAGTCTTACTACATAAACAGGTCTAGTAGTAAATATCAGGTAAAACCTTGTCACTATCAAATTTCTCCTTTAAAGTGACCGACATCTCTACTGCGTCACAATACAACTTGCAAAATAATATTAACTCAATGGATTTCTCTTATTGAACAGGTCCAGACTCAAAACTAAATGTTGAACACTTCTTTACTAGACATTAGTAAAATAGTAAAAGTAGTCTAATAAATAAACTTAAATACTGCTCACCAAAACATAAGAATCTACGGTACGATCTCTATGTCATCATTACTAGTTACAACAACCCACATGTTTCAACATCCATAAGATAAACTACAACTTTGATTTGCAGATTGACTTCAATAAGCATTTCCTGTATATACCATAGCAAAATTATTAAGAAAATATCACAAACTTGAAATAGAAAAAGAATACAGATTGTAGACATTAGTACATTTTAAACTTAATGAAAAGTCTGGCAAAGTAATAAAAGATTATGTGTAAAATAAAATATTATTACTTTTGTTTTATAAATTCTTAACAATTAATAGAAAACTAATAGAAATGCATAGAAGATAAAAACTGTTTCTCTGTAATAAATTAATTAAAATCTAGGACAACGACGACCATGAATGACACACCGGGCCAGTAACTAGTATCGTGCTTCCGTGTGGAATGGGTCACTCCCCCCCCCCCCAAATATAAAGTTAACAAAGATGATACGTACGTACATCACGGAATGAATTTTACATAAAATGAAGATGATAAAGAATAACATAAAAAGAGAATGGAAAATTAATTTTAAAAATTTATGAAAGAAATAATAATAAAAAGTTAAATAAAATACATTTCCAATAATTACTTCTAAATATCCCGTCAGATTTCGCCTGCCCTTTACTGTAAGCAATTTACTAATTAATTATTCACTGTTCATCGAGGGATTCTCTCCCCTTTTCAAAAAAGTTCATCAATACACTGAGTAACACTTCCAATGCTAATACATCGGGACCGTATCTTATGTTAACACCACTAGTCACACCAAGCCATGCCACAGCATCACTGACGTCACACGCCTCTGTGTCGTCTGCTTTTCCTTTCAACATATCAAGCAACCAGCCTCTAACTGAGATCTCAGCCGATGAAGCCTCTAACTGAGATCTCCAGACATACTGTTTTGCTCAGATTTTTCAACACTAGCAATCGGACTTTATGATGTCGGTAGAAGTGTGTCGATAGTTATTTCTAGATTCACGTTCTCGCCTCCTGTCACATGATCCATAATCTATAGTACGACAAAGCCGTGAGTCATGCATGCGGGTCTAACAGACGAACGCCACAAACTGAACTTGTGTCACGGACAGCGCATTGCGAGCGATGCAAGAAGAGAGCAGTCCTGTTCATTCACGTAATCACGTAACACTATTAACAGTAATAAATACTAAGTAACGACCGGCGAGATATTATTATCTCCCTTAATCTCTTTCTCTCACAGCTTGGTCCTAAATTATGTTTGACACCGGACTTATCTAACCTTTTAGAACAAGAAATTAAAAGCACACAAAAATAACAACATGGCGACAACAACACAGACAGTTTCTCTCTTATAGAGAGACCTTGGAATTTTCTGTTTATCGTAAGTATACTTTCGAAAAGTTTTCACTAGCTTTGTGATCCTATAGAAAAGATATTAGTTGAATGTAAAACTGTTGTTCTGTACCTATTTTAAATTATTTTATTGTGTGTGTATGTATATACGGTACTATTATAATAGATAATATGAAAGTTACCCTTTGAGTGTAAATGGTAATACTGTTCCATATGTATTTCACCCAGTAAAAGCATTAGAATATTACTGTAGCTTTTGTGTCCAGTATTTTAGAGTGCAGATATTTAAATGGAGGGATGATACTGCCAGTTCTGTGTATATTTTGTTATAATATTAATAATTATAAAATGCTGATTCTTATGAAAGCTTGCATTGCTTTACAGTGCTTATAATTATATATAAAATACAAGAGATCTTGATGCAAGCTAATTAAACAACAACAACAAAAATGATAGTACATGTGACAACTATTTATCACTTTTGTCACTTGTTTCATATTAATTATCCGTGTCCGCATTTTTTAAATGGAATATTTCTGTGTGGTATTGTTGAACACTTGCTCCTATTGCTGACATTTACATGTAGTGTTTAGAGTAGGCATCACACACTGCACATCTAGTACACAATGTAGTGTTTAGAGTAGGCATCACACACTGCACATCTAGTACACAATGTAGTGTTTAGAGTAGGCATCACACACTGCACATCTAGTACACAATGTAGGAAGTCCACTTTCGCGTCCGCTTATCAAACAACGGGAGAGGCATCTGTTGGTAATTAAACCGAACTCTTGTTCTTCCGGCAGAACACATGGGTCGCATTTCCATTATACAACTGTACTTGAAAGTGTAAATATGTTTCAACTTATTAATATTTTGTGCTAGGTTCGTATAATGAATTGGTGGACTAAATGTAGAAACTATGAAATATATATATTTTGTGAATGACTGAAGAAGAAAGGATAGATAATGTCGCCATTCTACAGGTCATTTGTACTTTCCAGTCAGAAAAGCTCCGTTAGCCTGCTGGCCACACTGGTCATCTCGTCTTTACCATTTTCTGGACTGTGCTTGTTTGTGTGCTAATCTGCTCCCCGCTCGCTGTATGGTCGCCTGCCTGCTGTGCACTTAATAAGTAGAGGTCTGAGACCGCATTCAGCGTAGCCGTGACGTCATCTAAAGGGAGCAAGCAAGACAGGAGGAAGAAACCCCTTTCTCTTTGTGGAAGTTTTGCCAACTAATGAAAACTGCTAATGTTTGCTTATCACAGATAGACAATTGACAGAGTGTTTCAAGTATACTAACTGTATGAGGAATCGATATTCTATATATCTGTTCGTCTATGTTTGTACGTCATTTGTTTGTATTTACTTCTTATTGAATTGCTATGTTGTATGTATTTGTATTTATAATAAATACTATTTCTTATTGTTTACACCCTCACTCTTGTTAAATAATTGGGTTTGAAAGGTTAGAGCAGTTTTTTTTTTGGGGGGAGGAGGATAAATGATTAAAATAGGGTAGAACGGACCTTTTCTTAAGAGGGTGTACACTGCTCTTTGAGAATGTATTTCAGGTCAGGGATAATTCGTGGTCACTGTACACTATGCATTACTCAGGGAAGGGACCAAGAGGGTCTCAATCCAGTTTTCCACCCGCAGCTGAATGGTGCAGACTATTGGAAACAAATAAATGATAATTTCTTTCTCATAATTCAAAGCCCTCTTATAATAACATAAATAATGTGATTAAAGGTAAAGAAAGAAGAAAAACCTGTTCACAGTATAAATTTTGGGGAAAAAAAATGGTTCCACATGCAAATAATAACATCTAGGCCTATCTGTCTCTTTGTCTAGCTATCTAATTTACTAATCCCTGTGAAAAGATTGGCTGCATCTTGTTTAGGTACTGCTTCATGAAACATTTCTTAGAACCTCATTCATCATCGTCGTCATTATCACCACCATCATCATCGTCATTGATTTGCTATGCTGATAAGAAACAATAGAACACATTGAAATAAAATTAATTACCAGTTAATGTCTTCTTGTCACTTAGTAAATTATGACGTCAGCGAGCACCGGCCAAGGTAACGTCACTATAGTGTCACGTGCAGAATGGGGCGCTGTAGATCCTACGTCTGTGACACCAATGAAGACCCCTGTAAACCTTGTTTTCATTCACCACACGGACACTCCCAAAGCCTGCCTTGATCGGGTCACGTGTGCGTCCGTGGCACGAGGAGTGCAGACATACCACATGAAAGAAAGAGGTCAGCGGACATAATATACTTTCAGTCAAAAATTGTACCACTTGAAAGGTATGAGTAGACGTATAATATACTTTCAGTCAAAAACTGTACCACTTGAAAGGTATGAGTAGACGTATAATGTATTGTCAGTCAAAAAGTGTACCACTTGAAAGGTATGAGTAGACGTAAAATGTATTGTCAGTCGACAACTGTACCACATGAAAGAAAGAAATAGGTAGACGTGTAGTGTACTTTCAGTCAAAATCTGTTTTGTGAGCACGTATTGGTTATACTTTTGCTCTGATTTTATCATTCATATGTTACCCGAAAATTTTTTTAACTAAAATTTAGTTCACTTAACTAATTTAACTGTAATCTAAATACAAACTAATTTTATCGTAAAAAATGCTTTTCTGGCTGTATAACTGTGTCTTATGTTGTATTTTTTCTTTCTTTCATTCGCATTAACAAACAAACAAAAAATTATTTAAACGATATGTTGCATATCTGCTGACTGTGGTTTTCCACGCACAGGGTTTGCAGACATTGGATACTGCTTTCTCGTTGGTGGTGACGGCAACATTTATGAAGGTCGAGGATGGCAAAGAGAAGGGGCACATACAAAGGGCTTCAACAATCGGTCAGTAAACAGAAACATAAATCGGTCAGTAAACAGAAACATACTAAACTTGTATGCGTTTGTGTGTGTATGCATTTAAATATATTTGTCGTAGTGGCCGGGCATCGTTAATTCTCTCTTAGATTGCCACGTCTAGGGACGTGATGTCAAGCCAGAATAATATACGGTTCATCTCTGATTACTAACAATATTTTTTAGCGTTCACTTACTATTCCAATTAAGTTATAAAGTAAGGTTATGATTTACAGGTGATTAATTACAATAACACAGGACTTAATGTCAAAATTATTTATAAATACTGCTCCTTATCCTAAGAGAAATGGTAAAACAATTGATATTTGCTCAAGACAGTCATCACAAATCTACCCATTTGGGAGTTGTATCATATATTTGATATAACTAGACTTGCTTTCCTGGTACGTAACTGCAGTTTCGTGCGTCCAGCCATAATTATTCGTTTGCACATTCCTATCACATTCATTAATCATTTACTGATCGCACGTCCAGCACAGTATGTTTGCACATTCCTATCACATTCATTAATCATTTACTGATCGCACGTCCAGCACAGTATGTTTGTACATTTCTCCCATGCTCATTACATCTATAACCAATGTTTAATAAGATAAATGATAGAAAATGGTTTGTAGATATTTTAAAGAATGTGGACATGATAGCAGGCCTAACTGTATAAATAATTTTAGAAAATATTTATATTTGTGTGGGTTCGGAATAAGTACAATCAAACAATACACGTAAACAGAATTGATTAATGATACGAAAGAACTGCAGTGAAGAATATTTGTCAAGTTCATATAGCGAGCAGAGGCTGCTATGATTAGTGATGCTGATGAAAACGACACGAGTGGACAGTTTAGTATTATTTGATCTCTTATGTCTACACATGTAATAATGCTAATGATACAATGTTTAATAAATGGATCATTTAAAAACACTTATCTGTTTCAGAGCTATCGGCATTTCTTTCATGGGAACATTTGGATCAGAAAGTCCAACCCAAGCTGCATTAGAAGCAGCTCAGAATCTCATCGCCATGGGCGTCGCTCATGGTTACATATCTAAAGATTATCATCTGTATGGACACAGGCAGGCAGTGGCAACTTTATGTCCCGGTGACAAGCTGTTCAGCATCATTCAGGGCTGGAAGAACTTTACCCCTGGCAGTGCCAAATGACTAGGTGTCTTGTATTTAGGCCATATTCTGACCGTTTCCCTGGCAGTGCCAATTGATATTTTTATCGTAGTATCCATTTGAATGCTCGACACTAAGACGGAGCCTTAGTTTCGAAAGTTAAATTGAATTTAAATTGTGATTATGCATTGTTTCACAACTGAACGAAATAAACTTTAATTTTTACGCGTTTTCTTCTTCTTTTTTTTTTGTTGTTGAAAACTGAACAATGCTGCTAATATGATTGATGAAACTTAACTGCTCACTTGTAATTCTGATAATTCATTTTGTATTTTTTTACTAGCCAGCTATCTACAGATCACTAAATAATTAATACAAATGAAAATAAATTATTAAATAACCAATCAACTAAGTGATAAATTAACAACTACAAGTAACTCTGTTTTCTCTCTGTCTCTCTCACTGTTTACTTGTGTGTTCTCATTGACCTCCATCCCCTGAGACTCCATAGAGTCTGATAAATTGTAGTTGCATGTGTTTGAGAGAGATAGAATAACCGTCTGTGTACTAAAGACTATAGAGGGAAAAAAAACCCGCACAATAACACACACACACAAGAATCGAAATTATAAATAAAAGATAACCAAACAGTCATTAAGAACAGTAACCAGTAACAACGCTACCCAAATCTATCAAGCTCGTTCACCAAACAGTCATTAACAAAAGTAACCAGTAACAACGCTACCCAAATCTATCAAGCTCGTTCACCAATCCACTAAAAAAAACAAGCAAGCAAGACACGTATGCATTAGTAACTGTTTTCACTCCAGGGGAAATAAATCAGCTCGCACACGGTAGCTCAACAATAATTAATTAATAAAAATGTACGCATAAATATCCCGTCCCCATACACACACACACACACACACACACACACACACACACACATTATATATATCTCAAGCCAAAAATGGGGAAATAAAAGCAAGGAGCTGTATTCTAAGCATAAAAAAATACAAATAATGAAATAAATTAATGAATAAAGTAAATGTTCTTTAAATTGATGAATGACTATCCTAAACTAAATCTTAATAAAGCTAAACACATCGAGCAATGCTTACACCAATACTTGTATTGCATGATGACTTCTCAAGGTGTACAAAAAACGTATCCAAGTACCAAAAAAAAAAAAACCACGTTACAATGTAGCGATGCGTACAATAAAATTGAAATGAAACAACTTGAAGTAGATCTACAGTGCTCTTGCAACTAATAGCACCAGTCTGTTGCAAAGCTAAAACTGACAATGTACTAAAGTCACGCGACGGATCCCGGACGGCAGAACAAGGTCCATGAACGAACCTTTGCTCAGAAAATGAGAAATTGTGTTTTCTTTATCCGGGTTTTCCGATAGTGAATTTGAATTTCAAAATGTTAGTCCACAGGCCATGGAGGCCCAGGAGTGCCTTGTGAGATAATAGCCATTGCCATGTATCAACTTTTGCTTAGAGGTTTTTCGAATCTAGAGACATGATTTCCGGATGTGTGGGTCACTATAAGCATTCATATGCACCTGAACTATCTTAACACTACCCAAAGCATCACTTCTGCTTTAAGTTATATAAGACTAAGGTTAGAGATAAGGCTAAAATCTGCAATCCGAATAGTAAGTCTAGAAAAAATCAATTTAAAATCTAAAACCTATTATCACACAGAGCGACACATGAACAGCAAAGCAACAAAGTAATCGAAATAGCGAAAACTAAATTCGGTCTCACTCGCTGTAATATTAAGACACGTTAGTACTTTATGTCAGCAATGAGGAATAAAAATTAGTATACTGAGTATTATATTGTATGCGTAACGTCAAACTACGAACAAACGAAATATTTATGTGTGAATCGTTATCATGTTAAGAACTTGAGGGATACGAACGTTTAGAGAGAGAGAGAGAGAGAGAGAGAGAGAGAGAGAGAGAGAGAGAGAGAGAGAGAGAGACGAGTGGTGTCAACTGGAGAATTATTAAAAACATAAATTAAGATTCTCATCACTAGTTATGGATGGTTAAATAATAATATCATAGCCAATAACTAGGATGGCGTGTATACATATATATATATAACGCATTCACACTGCGTTCGACGACAAATAAATAAACATTCACCTCAGCCATCCACCACCACCACCACCACCACCCACCTGCCCAATAACAATAATTTAAACGAAATAAAAGTATTGAACATATAAAACGGATTGCTAAGCAGTGACAAAAGTAAAGTCGTGTGTACACGAGTATGTCACGAACAGTAACGATATTTCATGCTGTTAATTAAAACTGTAAATATCAGTTCAAAATTTAGTGCACACTTGGCACATTGCAGATGACGACGCCTTAAAGTTGGGCAGTTGCCCCGGGCCCCAAGCTAATCTATGCATGTGACTTGCTGTCAATTTTTATTTTGTGATTGTTGTGTAGATATGGGGCCCCAGTGCACTGCTTTGCCTGTTGGACTATAATGCTGTTTGCCTGATTGCAGATAATAAAAAAAAAAATTGTTTTTCACAGTTTAGTTCATATTTCTAAAGTTTATTTCACCTTTAAAAATAATATGACATAGTACAAGAGATGAACACAAAATAAGAAAACGGGATCACTTTACGAGAGGGTGCATATATTGGAAGGATTCACCAGTTAAACTTTTGATCTGTTCGAATCCTCTCATTTGCAACAAGCGTCAGGGCCGCTCTCACTGAATACATAGACTGATGTCGCTAAGGTCTGGTACCTGAGAGATTGTTCCAGCCAGTGACGTGCTTGTAGATGACAGATAGAATACAGCTTCTTCACCTGGGTCTAGGAAAACACAACTCTCCTAGATTAGACAATTGCACCATATTGCGGGTTCAGTCCCCTGTTAAAGCCAGCATTACGCGAATGAAGACAAAAATGAGCAGAAACAAAAACAAAAAGGGCTTGCATGTGCTGTTGAAAAAAATAGTATGGCGCCAAATTACAATCTCTCAGACACACTCACATTATCATTATGCCTGTGAGAATAATAGTAATCTTGATTCTAACATGAAATAAATCACGATAAAAACACATTAGAGAGCATAATTAATTTCTCGCACTACAAGTTTCACTTTCACACATAACAAACTTAACATTTACACTTGCTCTCTCAACACCCTTTAGCAGGACAGGACATGGTGCAGCACCACGAGAGCCACAACATGCACATGGATAACCAACATAGAGCAGTGCAGCACCACGAGAGCCACAACATGCACATGGATAACCAACATAGAGCAGTGCAGCCGAACGTAAAGGGCAACGACTCAATAGAATGGTGAAAAAACAAACCCACAACACTTAATTATCTTCTGTTAAATGTGTTTATTCTTTTATTTTTTGAATAAAACGTTTATTCTGTAAGATACTTAGAACATTTTTATGTTAAATACAATTGGAGCAGTAACATAGTCGCTGTAAGAACAAACATTATCCACATGTAGTTTCTTTATTTTTTTTATAAAAAAAAGACCCTGCAAATCTATGCTATCTGGACCGGTAGAACGTGTAAACCGTAAAGGATTACATCTACTACATTGCATTATATTACTGTAATATTTTTGGATATTATATTAAAACACTTTTACGCACAATTGCTACGCAAAAGCAGAAATGTAGGGATGCATAAAAATAGCTTGCAAAAGAGTGTTGCCGCCAAAAATCAATAGCGGACAAAAACCACTTTTACCGCCTTTGCATTTATTTTCTCTTCAGGTTATTAAAATAGTTTTTAAGAAAAACACTGGCGTTGTGTAAAATAACAGGATGTAAATAATAATATTAACGCTGTAATAATAAACGTTTTGTACTCATAATCTTTTCATCTGTAATAAATATACAGATGGGGGGATCTCTCTTGTTTTGGAATAATAGCTCGAACGCGGTTCTACACCTTAATAAATCGTACCAATGGATGTTGTTCATGCAGAGAGCGACCTTGGTGGCGTGTATATAAAACAACTTCGCCAACCATCTATCACCAGTGCGAAAACCGAAAGCGCCCCCTACATTAGCAAGCAAGCATCTATCGCCGTATAACGACGTTACCAAATCTTCTCACGCAATTGTACGGCCTTGGGAGCTGAAGTAGTCATTGTGTCAAACTAGTAAGTAATTTTCTGCTTCTTTCTGGATCCGGTTTCCACTTTGAATGTTAATCCCTTCCCACTTTGAATGTTAACCCCTTCCCACTTTGCTTTGCTGATTTATTTATGGTCGACTCCACCAGGAAACCATTCGCTTGAAAAATACATTAGAATGCAAGTCGTCAGGTCTTTGAAATTCATAGAAAGTTTGCATTATTTCCTGAGTATTGAAATACTCATAATAAAGTCTTCATTTAACTTAGTTTACAACTTTAAATTAACATTAAATAAGAAAGGAAGAGAACGATTTGAATGGTAGTGTTCAATTTCAAAGAAAGGTCAGGAATGGATTAGACTAAATGTTTCGGTTTTGCTGCGCAGCAGTGTTAGTAATATTATAACTTGACTGGAAGAACATGCAATTTATGTTGGACTAGATAATGGTATTTGTGGAGAGGGTGTTCTAATCTGTAGCTAGCTACCTTATTAGGCCTATTAATGTTAATAAAGTTTACATCAACGGCCTGTGGCGTGAACAAGTCAGTGCGTAGGCGTGGACTGTGACATCGCTGCTGGTGTCATCATGTCAATCAGATCATTTTTCTTAAAGTATTAAGTAGCAAAATCAAGAATCAGAAACTTGGTGTAAAAATGTTAAAACTTACTAAAGATACTGTTTGCGTAAACTGGAAGAATAAGTTGTTTTATGAAAGTTTGAAATGGGTGATTAGAAATAAACAAATTATAGGTTATTATTCCATTTCATTCCTTTTTCCTTTATCAACGGTTTATTAGATAACGTTGTTAATTTTAACCACATTAATTGCTTCACGGTTTGTATAGCGTTATCGTTGTGAGATGGGTATAAGTTAATGTAGTTGTTCGTTCGTCTTTTTCTATTTTTTTTTTTTGCTCAGTTAAAAGTGATCACAAGAAATCGCGGATGTTGTGGCATTAATTAAATGTCACGCCATTGCCTCTGACTACGGAGATGGGAATATATATTATAAAGTTAACAGTTACACAATAATAAACATATTCAGTAAAATAGTATATATAATACTGCTTATTAATAATAAGCACATACAATAACAAAATTAGAAGCCAAACATATAACACAGAAATTAACAAATAGAGCAAAACCAGACACGTAGCACACAATATACAGATGTTGACACACGTAAACTAAACATGAAATAAAAACGAAAATATAGAAGGTCGCGAAAATAAACATTAGGTATCAAGATGAAGTACTTGTAAATAAAACTAGATGTGAACATTAAGACATTAGTGACATTAAATACAAGCTGTCGAGATTAAGTGTATAATTTGGGAGGTCAGGCAGATACTTTACGAAGGAATCAGAATTAAACATAAAACAAAAAGCCAAGAAGACCCAGTCCACTTTGTAGTCAGCAGGTGCATGGAGAAATAGAATCAGTGTTGAGAGTTCTATAGTCTCTTAGAGATTTCCGTAACAGCCGTGCTTGGAACTTTGTGGAGATTCTACAACAAACACTGTGATGAATCAGAGAGAAAGCAGTTGCATTCATCGGAGTTTAACAGCAATAATGAACACGTTTGGAAGTTTGTGTGACATTGACTGAGACTATAAGCAAATTACACATAGATTCGCTTATGTATTTGTAACATTTTAATATAATGCGAGAGTGCTGTAAAGCGTCTTAGCTAGGTGAATCAATTATTAGATTAATTTGATGGGAATTTAACTGATACTGACTGACTGTGGAAGACAACGGGAATGTAAAAATTTATATTCTGTGGGATCATCATAGATAAAATTGTACGGTCATCCGCAACACTGTTGTTACATTTCATCTTTGATTATATATCAGAAAAATATTCTTCAGTGGCTCGGGTTGTAGCATTATTTCGTTCGGATGTGTGTTGGTGCGTGATCGATGCGAGTATTTGGTGTGATTCATGTGAATGTGAAATGCATATGTGTAAGAATTGTCGACGTAATGTATCTTTTAACAAGATTAATTAAAAGAAATAATTTATTTCACCGAATGCTTCTCTTGCTCTATGTTCTACACTTCAACAAGGATCGATGGGTGCCCATGAGATCTGAAGAATCAATCAAATTTTGAGAATATCCATTGAATTGTTCTGGTGTTTGCAGAAAAACCTTCAGATTGATACATTTTCTCTCTGAGTTGGAATCATTATAACTAATGTAAATCTGTAATATATACACAGAATATGTACTGAAAACATTAGAAAAATACCAATTAATTAAATGTAAGATTACTTGTATCATATGCATTTTAAAATGTTTATTTCAGAATTAAAAATGAAAGCTGTGTTCTTGGTGGTCCTGTTGATCCTGGTCTCATCCAGCCAATGTGCTTATTTGGGAAACGGTAAAAGACATGTTACTCTAGAATAACCTTCTTTCATCTTTTTTACTCTCATTGTGATTATTGCAAACAGTGCATC
Source organism: Sinotaia quadrata (assembly GCA_028829895.1). Classification (NCBI taxonomy): domain Eukaryota; kingdom Metazoa; phylum Mollusca; class Gastropoda; order Architaenioglossa; family Viviparidae; genus Sinotaia; species Sinotaia quadrata. Next base: position 137,948,223 of record CM054179.1, read on the forward strand.
TTTCCATCAAAGTGATAATATTTGAAGTAGAAAATATATATTTCAAAATTGTCTTCAATTCCATAATGTTCCCTTTCTCACGCTAGTTAACCCTTCTATACTTTGATTAAGTACTGTCCTAATTACGATAATTATTTATGTAGCAAATAAAATTATAAAGTCCAGTTTTTCATCTGTTTCAAATCATCAAAGGTACCACCGTACCTTTCTCTGTTATTGCACCGAGTCATTCTCTTAGTTCCTGAATCATGCCCTTGACCTCATTCGACGGATCACGTCATCTAAAACTTTGATTGTATTTTCATCAGTCTTTGTTATTTACACGACCCATCAACAAGAAATCACGCCATCTTGTACTTTGTATTATCACCAATCCTTGGCATATCCGATCGTACGTTTATCGTTGTATTAATTTTTCTCTTTCAATCAATGAATTATGAGATATATCTTTAATTGTCATTGAAAATTTCTAACTCAATCAAGGCATCATTGACCTTAAGTAAATATAATATGCCATCGCAATAATAATAAAAACAGATAGTTGAATCATTTTCCTAATGCATTATATCGATATATTCAACAATCATTTCCTTGACTTCGATTTCTGAGTTTTATATTATATAGATAATTAATTACTAAAGCTCTTTAAAATTTCAAACTACTTCGTTTAAAAAGCATTAAAAATTACTCACTTTATAGATTCCTTAAAACATTATGTAACCGTATGAAATACATTCATATATTACAGCCATGCGTCTGTTATCACAAAGAAAAGTTCCTTCTATACTGATTGCTTGCGATTTTATCGTTTGTGCAGATAAGAGAGAAGCCGAGGTAAGCCTTGAACGCGCCCGGAAAGCACCGTCTGAAGATGCATTGAACTCTTGTCCATGCTATAGTACCTGTGGCACTTGTTATTGCTGCTATGCCTGATGGTAACATGCTAATTCAAAAAGCTTTTATCTACGCATGTCCGCACTACAAAGCAGCAACTCTCCTTTCCTGCGGAAACAATACAGTAACTTAACTTTTCTAAATCTACAGCTCATCTCGCCACATCTGGTCACGTGACTGATATCATATTTCTCAGAAGTAAACATATATTGACTTTATAAAAAGCACTTAAGTCAATCTTAAGTGCTCTCTTAGAAAGACTTTGTGTCAGTAGTTACAGTCTTAATACATATGTCATTAGGAGTTGACAAATGATTCATTGTAGTAGAGTTTAACAGAATTGCGCTAAGATTTCGTAGAGTCTTTGTAGTGGAATAAAGATTTGTTGGAATATCTGATGACTGTCTCTGTTAACAATTTAAACTTTGATGATTATTTTCTTGAGTGTTGTCGACTGTACTTTTATTTCACTGTCAAAGAAAAAATGTAGCGTGCATTTTATTTGTAAATGATGCATAGGCCTACAACTAATCCATCACTCAACTTTTCAAAGATAAAACCATAATTTCTTTCTTTAAAGTCTAAGCTGCTTTCTTTAAAATCAAAACGTTATCTGCTTCCTTCACAGAGGAAGTTATATATCTTTCCTTTTAAGACGCTCTTTACTCTATGTTCTTTATTTAATATGAGAATATATCTATTGCCTTTAAAGATGATAATATCATTAAGGAGATATTGTCATCAATAAAGGAAGCAGATGTCGTCTTTAATGAAAGTAGATATTGTAATCTTTAAAGGAAACAGATATTATCATCTTTAAAGGAAGCAGATATTGTTATCAATAAAGGAAGCAGATATTGCAGAATTGCCAACCGTCCATAAATTTACGGACAATCCGTAAAAAAACTGAACCAAAATTACCTGTCCATAAGAACATTAGGACGTCCATAAAAAAACTTTAAAATAATTTCAGTTGTGCGCTATAATTTATCTTAAGTCTAAACAAAGCGTTTCATTAAGCCTGTTTAAGTATTCGAACCAGAGACTAAAATGACATGATCTTAGCTTAGTTGGACAAATCTTCTTTATTCAGTTTCCCCATATTTTTAACCATCATAGACCATTTTGTCCGTTTAGAACTGAAATCTTTCGCGATTTTCAAATCAGGAAACCAATCTGCAACATTTCCCAAGATGTCGCCCTTTAAACTTGTTTACAGTAGATAGAATTAGCACTCAATTGCAAAATGTTATTTCTTTTTTCTTCAAGCAGTGCTGCCGATGTTTACTCAATTCAACAAAATGTTTAATCAAATTCTCCAATTTACCCGATTTATATATTCAGAGGCAAATCAACTACTGAAAACTGCGCTGGGTTACTATATTCGACCACAAGTGTTGTAATCAGTTGAATAATTAACGAGTTTTGATCACTTTGAAAGTTAAAACTTTAAATCAAACGAAAACATATTCATTGGTTATCAAACTAAATTACAGTTGCAAAAAGTAGGTGATCTCATTGGCTGTCCAAAAGTTTATGGTTGATGTTATAGCATTCTATACAAATGCAATCAGTGTGATCGAGAAAAGAATGCCTATTAGTAACAGAGTGCTGAAGTTCACATCACTACTGAAACTCACAAACAGAATATCTGTGGTACCGTCGGACATTTTGGGACTGGTGAGACTATTTCCACGAATTGTAGCCCCAGCAGAATTTCACTGTTTACAGATTGAGTTTATTGAATATCAGGCTGCAGATTTAAGCAATGTCAATACTGACGGAAGTTATGATGATTTCTGGCATCAAATTGGACAAATCACTAGACATGACAAAGAGTAGAGATTTCTGCTACTTTTAAAATTTGCAAAAACAATGTTGGCACTTCCACACGGAACAGTAGAAGTGTTCTCTGCTGTTAGTTTGCTGAAAACCAATTTGAGAAACAAATTGTCTACTCCAGTGTTGGAAATTTTACTGACTGTAAAGAATGGACCAGGAAAAATTACTCCCGCAATGGTAGACAGTGTTAACATTTCTATGTATGATCAAAAGCAGGAGAAACACTGATGAGAATGTAATACAATAAACTAACGCTATAAAACAGACTTACAGTGACAATGACATAGTCATACTAATATGTTTAATTTTTCAGCTTCATAGTTTCAGAAATTTTATATTAAAAATGTGCCCATAAAAAATTGTGTTTGCCTGTAAAAATTGTAGACATTTTAAATATTTGTCAGTAAATTTTATTTAATCAAGTGGCAACCCTGAGATATTGTCGTCTTTAAAGGAAATAGACATTGTCATCTTTAAAGGCAGTAGATATTGTCCTCTTTAAAGGAAGCAGATATTGTAATCTTTAAACATGACAATATATACTTTGCTTTTACTGAGGACAACAAGTACTTCCTTTAAAGACGGGTAATATTTGTTTATCTAAAGCACGCGAAAAAATCATCTTGAACATTCACTGAAAGAGCGAACGATATATTTTTCTTTTTGTCAGATTGTCGTATACTATGTGGGGTGACATGTACTTATGCAAGTAGCTCACATTTTCAACCTGCGCACCAATTTACCTACAAGTGCCGATGCAAGTAGTAAGACTTATGGATTTATGGGGTTATGGCCTGGCATATTTTCAATCAGGTATCTTTCATCTGACCCCCCCCCCCCCAGCAGATAACTGCGTATATAAAAAAAAATATGTAACAATGCACAAAAATGATGCGAACGTTACAAGAGACACTGCCCACAAATATGATGCAGATTTAACAGCTACATTCATAAAGATGCGTAGAATTGAGAACAATTAAAAATAAGATTTAATTATAAAGAAAATTCGTAAAAGATAATAATACAGGATTTCTCATTGATCACTATCTCTGATCATTCAACGATCATATTTGTCTATATATTCAATTTAAATAACCAAAAAATGTTTTCGGGTTGGGTTGTAATGAGCTCTGGTTCACGCATGCAGCATGTCAACGTCACTTCAACCGCAAAGCCACAAACCACACTGTGCCCTTCTGTTGTACTCCAGGACCCTGAAATACAGAAGGTAGACCAACCCTAAGTCTCTTCAAAACTACACAGACTTATCCTATTTACATTTACCCAACTAAAATGTATCAAGTAGAATTCAACATTAAAATAGTACAAAATTAAAAATAATAATATAATTTGAATTCTACTTGAATTTATTCATAGCGGTTCATAAACATGGTTTTCACCCGGCCCTTTCAGACACCACTTTTCCTGCTAGTGAACGTAATGATTCAATAATGCCAACTTTTTTATGCATGTGATCTACCCTAGCTTCCACCTAATTTTAGAAATGTATTCATGCCATCGCAAACTCATTTGACCACCTGGCACAAGTTCAGCTTATTAGGTTCCCACATTATATTTCTCTCCTGTACCAATGTTTTGTTTATACACCTACAAAAGCCACGCAATCTCCATCCCTCTCAATCTTTCCTCCTTTCCCAGAAGTCTGCACTTCTGACTAAGATACATTCATGCTGACTATGTCATTTACATCAAATTTAAAATTGTAACTCCAAATGAAAACTCATATCTCGAAAACTATATCTTAGTTCAGGCGAGGATGTTAAAATCTAGAATTGATATTAAAAGCTAATTTGACAAGAAAAAATACATCACTTTAAATTTGGTACATTTTTTTTGCAGGCTTTCATTGGTCTTTCTATCATCACTTTTTCAAGGGCTGTCGTTTTCACTTCTAATGAATGCTCTTTCCCTGACTTTTCTTAACTGCTATTCTGTGCAGTACAACTAGTACTTTCTATTTTTCTTTACTTTTTCCCCCAACAGTGAACTTCTGTTATCTGACTATTTTTCCTTCAAATCTAATCTCTGAGCTTTTCTTTCTCTATTAATCTCTCAGCGACCCACCCCAAATCATTTTTGTAATCTTTCTCCTACTGTATTCTTTCTCTATGCATTCTTTTACATCATTTCTAACGTAGTTGTATGCTTTTGCCTTTTATCAGTCCTGCATGGAATCTAAAGCTGCAAACATATAAGAATCCTTTCTAAATACAGATTAAAAAAAGTAACAAAAAATGTATATTTTACCTACTTAGTTATTGAATATATTGCTTTTGCACTACTAATTTATACTATAAAAAACAAAAATTTTCTCCACCATTTAGGTAGCATGGTTTCAAATATATTTCAATTATATCAAATGAATATTAAAACTAGGTAAGACCACTTGCTATATGGAGACTGGAGACGTCACATTTTTTTTTTTACTGATTTCACTCTTTTTCAAAACTGTCTATCTCGGTAATTAGAAGAAAGAAATGGGTGAAAATTTACTATACCTATTTTTGAAAAAATGAAATAAGGCTTTTTTATATGTGGAACATAAATTAAATAAATGTACATAAACTGAAATTTTACAGAAAATGTAATATTTTTTTTAGTTAACCTTCCCAAACCCTACACACAAATGAATTAAATTTAATTTAAAACAACTAATGCATAACTTATATTTTAGTAACATTTTAATTTGTATATATGAGGAGCCAGTATGCCAAATTCTAGACATATAAAATAATTAAAATTATTTAAATGGAGACTTGATGCACTGATATTGGAACACGTCAATTTAGAAGGATGAATTGAAAACTAAGTAAAATAAGGACTTTGGGACTTGAAAAATTTGATCAGTTGTTTACTTTTATGTATAAATATACGATATCCATACCACATTGGACCCCCACTATTAATCATTTAGATGTCTTTGTTAATAACATAGAGTATAAGATTGTGTCTTCCATATCCTCAGTATATCTATCTTTTAGTTTCTATAAAACCAAAATTCAACTTTAAGAAAGGAGGACAAAAAAAAAATTAATTAAATTTTCAAATTTTTGGAACATAAGTTATCTTTTTAATAGGAAAGCATATCACTATATCAGGTTTTACTTTTAAAATATCATGTTTGCTTTTTATAGTTTAAACTTCTCTTTTAATATTCAAATATCAATTTTTTAAACTTACCTTTTTGTTACAAATTACCAAATATATGTAAGAGAAAATCCTTAAATCATTTTATTCATCAATAATTCAAGTTGAAAATGTTATGAACTGTGTTTAAAAATTTGTCTTGGTGTCAAAAAACTTCTGTCTTTGTGAATATATGTATTGTTTTTATTACTCTGTTGCCTTCTATTATTGTTAAGTCACACACTATTAGAATAACTGCACTATTGTACAGTAATTATTGTACATGCACTTTACAATATTCACATATAAAATGACAAATATATGTATTTGCTCAATTTACTTATTTTTTAAAAATTGTAGTAGAAATGGTTAAAACTAAAAACTTCATGCAAAATATGACAATCAGAAAATGTTTGACACTAGATCTTTCTCCTATTCCAGTTTCAAAATTCATGGTATAAACTTTTTCAAATGAGATCTCATATATATTAGCATAATTAAGACAAGCTGTAGAATGATAATTACTGGGGCTGATTTGTGCTTTTTCAAGTATATTGTTATTTCAAGATGTTTTGTTTCTTAGCATTACAGTATAGTTCACCAGAGATGAACATTTCGGCCAATAATTTCAGAAAGATATTGCATGCACTGACTTATACATGACCAGGATATGATTTATTAAATTATTGTGTGAAGTCATCATTACTGGACACCAGTTTGAAATGTGAACTTCATCTGTCAACCAAATGTTACAACAAAAACATTCTATGTTGCAAGATGCAGCATTCAAACATATGGTTTAAGCCAGTCAAATGTAACATAGATTAATGCTGGGAGTGTGATCTTTCGGTAATAGAAACTCAAGAGTACAGAGAATAATTATTACTGCCATTTATGAATTGAAAACAGTACGCTGTAGAAGAAAGGGATAGAAACTCGTCATGAATGAACTATAATTGAACTGTTAAAGAATCTCCATGTATCTAGTAGGGATAGTGAAAGTGTATTGTTAATTTGTTGTATCGATAATTCTTTTCTTTTATTATTATAAAAAATCTTGTATTAATTTTTCATTCACTTTGTGTTCAAATTCATATTGTAATGTCATGTTTGACGGATAGCAATTCATCTTGGGGACTCAATGAGTTAACACTACCATGAACTAACTACATATTGCATGGTCACCTTTATGTAATTATTTAGAGGTTCCAATGTAGTACATTCACACATAACGGCATTTTTATAATTTAACAAGATCCCTTGTATGGGCATATCTATCACAATGTTAGCTAATGAATGAAGTCCAAATGAAAAAATGTAGACAATATACAATAATAGTGAATACAAGCACATAACAGTAAATTGCTGAATGCCAAGGCCATCTTGAATTGTATTTCAACAATATATGGATGTTACTTGACATTAATATTATATTTTCTCTTTCAACAATGATATCCTGTACATTAAAATAAGTCAAATTGGTGTATGGATACTATTTATAAATGTTTTGCAATATAGAGTATATATATATATACACACATATATGTACTGTATCAGTTCACTGAGAGCAATGTTGTCAGTTGTATGACTTGTAAAAAAAAACCTCTTTTCACTTCACAGCAAAGAGTCTGTAGTCTGCCATTCTTGACACTGATTGCAACTCGAGCAGGTATGGATTGCTTGTTCAGAAAAAATACAATAAATCTTTCAAGTCTGGAGATGAATAAATAAAGAATTTACTGAATAAAAGAATGAAAATACTTTAAAGGGAGGTAGACGACAACAGCATTATTATCATACCTTTTGAAACTATATGTAGATGACAACAGCAGAATTATCATACCTTTTGAAACTATATGTAAATAAAGATAATAAAACAAAAATCCTGTGACTTAAGAGACTGAACAACTTTTCCTGTATTTTCAGTCAAGTGAAGGGGAGGTAAGCCTTTAAGAGCTATCGAGGATCAAGAATGTCTTGAGATATAAAGCCCTTTGAAAGATTTAGCAAGTAAAAAAGCCAACTTAACCAACTGCCACCATCACTAGAGTCAATCTGAAAAATAACTAAGAACAGTGATATAAATAAAGAATAACTGCTAGTTTGATAAAGATATTGGCCAGGTGAGTACATACATAGAGACCATCAGAAAGCAATCTTTCCATCAAGGTTAGACAGGAGAATGGGCAGATTAATTGGTGAAGAGCATATGTGGACAGGCAATAATCAACAATAGAGTCAACCAAAATGACTGGTACTCTGCACGATTCAAAAGTAAGAAAGGGATACCTTGGTTAAGCAGGTTTCTATTTTGAGTCAAAGCAAAAATAAAAGTAGAATTTAACAGTTGAATTTGGAAAGCCATTTTAGAAAAGTAAAATTTTGTGAGAATCAAGTGAGGAATGAAAGGTGTAATTTTGTATTGAACTGCATTAATAGAGTTTGAGTTTTAATTTACAGTCTGATATATCTCTAATTATTTTTTACAAAGACTGCTAAAGAGTAATTAAAAACTAGATAGAAATGTGTTGGGTGTAGTGTTGAAGTGGTGCAGTGTGTCACCACAGGATGCAAGATGAAACGATGACGATGGAGGACAATACATCACACGCTTGACAACAGCCACTAATGACCAAATGCAGCTCTTGTTTACAAATCCTTTATTCATGGCGGCACACCACCAAAATCTCTCTTCTTAGCTACATAACTCTGTTGCTTTGCATCCCTACAATCACACAGAAAAGACCACCTACACTCTCTAGCCCGTCAATATTCTTACAGCGCAGCAGCCCAAACTGACAATTATTGTCAGCAATTTGAAATACACAAGGAAAATGATCCACATCTGTTATGTGCTTTCATACTTTGATTATACACACACACACAAATTACTTCTAAACTTATGAGAACTATGATATGATTTTGCTTTCTATAAAATTACGTTAAATACTCTTTAAAAAAAACCTCTCTCCTAACATATAACTTAATACATAAAGTATAAAATAAAATAAATAACTATATTTTGGTGCTATTGACATGTGAAAACCATTATCACATGAATAAATCCTAAAATACACAAAAGAAAATAATAAACTAGCATATAAAAATACATAAATGCAAATTATAAACTAACTCCTATCTAAACATACTACAATTAATAAATTTAAAGCATCAAGTCTTATGGGTGAAATATACACATAAAAGATATTTAAAATGTATGGTGTTGCAGGCCAAATTTAAGAACTTTTAAAAGAATTATTATTTTAAACTGTATAAACTAATAAACAGATTAAATCAATATTTATAAGTATGTAACAAATAACATATTTTTTTAGAATTCAATGTAACCCATTATATTAAGAAAACTGTTTATTTACAATGTTTAGTTAATGAATGAAGGACAAAATATAAAATATAGACAATATACATTAACAGTGAGTAAAAGCACAACCACACTATATTACTGAATGACAGGGACCTTTCGAGCGGGACTGCAATAAATTAATGAATATTGCTTGCCATTAATGTTAATATTGTCTATCTTTCTTCAATGACACCCTGTACATCAGAATAAAGCTGAATAAAGTTAATCAGTATATCAATACTGTTTAGAAATGTTTAAACCTTGTCTGTAAAAAGGGATCAAAAGAGAATCTTTCTCTGAAATGTTGATAAAAATATCCTACTACATTCAATGATGGCAAAAATGTATATTTTATGTAAAAATTTAACTCCACTCATCTGTACTGCAGAGATATTTTCAACAAAAACTATCTTCTAAACAGTATAATGTATGGATTATATGTCTTTAACAGTGGTAGACTGTAGTATATTTTAAAATAAAGGAGGTAATATAAAGATCCAGGGGCCCATGAATCAAAATCATTGGCCAGATTATAAAGTTTTCCACTAGATTGACCTCTTATGTTCACAAACTCCAGGTTCAAACAATATCCAATGAATCAAAATCACTGCTTGACCAGATTAGAAAATGTGTCCAATAATCTGGCCTGTCATGTTCACAACCTCCTGGTTCAAATGAATGAAGCATAAAGTACTGCAAGATACAAATAATGAAAAGATTTATTCTGGCACTTTTTGCATAGTCACACCACATCAGGGTCTTCTACTTTGATTCCCCCTCTTTTTCCTGCAAGAACAAAAATTAAAATAACCTTATTTAACATCCATCACAGCAGTATTGCATATAAGTTATATCCAAAGACATTCAGTACAGGCCAGCATGACAAGATCTATCTGCATTTCAATACTAAAGTATTATTTTACCATCTGCACATCCCTATTATTATTGCCCAAGAATGGCATATACCTCAGTTTGATTTCTTTTTCTCAAAGATCATTTACAAGTGAGGTTTAATTTTATATTCTCTTGAATATGAGCAAGCTTAGAAGAAGGAAAAAAATTATTTATAAACCTACAAGCCTTCAAATTTGGATATATATTCCTCCATTTATAAGTAGGTAGTCCCACTCATTTTTTTCTACTTCATATAGTACAAATATTTTATGCTCACTGATGAAATAAGTTTGTGAACAAAAAATTGTGATGATAACTGCAATACTTTTTGAGATATTAATTTTGTCGTTATTTGTGGTCAACTTTTTTTTTTATAGATATAATGAATGTGTGATTTTCCAAGTTTATTACAAGTAAAATATAAAACACACTAAAAAACAATCCAACATTTCTAATAAACATAGTCACATAGAACTAGAAAACACATATATAATGCAAAATTTACTATTCAGTTTATTATCAATTGCAAAAGAAAATGGGCTTTTGTTTCATAAAATTGCTGAGAAAACGCAACAAAAAGGAACATTCAAGGAATCCTAACATAAGCACATGATGAACAAAATTTAAAATTTTAAAATCCATTGATAATTAGTCGCTTTTTATGTTTTATTACACTGACCCATTCAATTATCGTTAAGCGTCAAAACAGCCTGACAGCCAATGGGTTAATTATTATACAATGTGCACTGTGTAAATACTTAGCAATTGTCACATGTACTCATCACTACTTGTATTTCGTCTGTCGGTCAAACGGGCAGTATTAATGTCCTGTGATGAAATTTACTTATCCCATCAAGCTTTTTTCACTTCTAAACATAAATAAATATCTAAAGCAAACGTTTATTTCACAAGCAAAATTGTGTTTTGTCACCTCCAATTATTAACAGCCGATGACATAAAATTCCAGAAATGCTTGATGAGGACATGTATCTTAGCAACCGACTGTCTCAGACTTTTACATGTTTTGCATAAAATCCGAATAAATCAGGGCATTAGGTGTGGTGAAGATTTATCAATAAATCACTATGAGACTATTTTAATGACAATGTAGGGGAGGCAATCCTCGCTATTCCTGTGTGCAAAGCTCTTTCTACAATACTAATGGCAGCAATCAAGAATCTTATGCATTTTTGGAGATTTTCAAATTAGAAAATAATTTGGAACTATTCTTTATACCCAGGAATCCCCATGGGGCTTGACTTGTATAGTTAATAATGAAACATAATGATACATATACACAAGGATACTATTACCTGAGGTAGTACTGAAAGCAACTGCAATTCCTGAATTTTCCAAGGTATCTGGAATTGTATTTAGAAATGGACCTGCTGAATAAAAATGGGGAGAGATTAATACATCAGTAGTTAAGCATTCTCTTTAAGCTTTAACAATGTAACATTTAATTTGAAATTTAAAAAAAAATCCTAATGTCACCACCCACCCTCCCTTCTCCGACCGGAGGGGAGAGGGATGGTGGCTTGCCGGCTCCACGTAGGACTTGCATAAAGAGAATGACAAATCCACACACAGAATACCAAGATGTTTGTTTGGCTCGAATTTAATTCTGCGTGTAGGTTACGTATTGCCGACATGTTTGCATGTGTGCTTGCATACGGGTAGGGGTGAAGTGTAGACGGCACAGACGACACAACGTATAACAACGACAGCAACCGCTCTTCCGAAACCATAGACAGGCGAAAGCCGCAATATCAGAGTACAAGTTCACATTTATTGGTCTATAGGTTTCCTTTCACACGTTGGTTAGTCAGTCAGCCATCCACACTCACACCCATGGGAAAGGGGAAGAAAGAAGAAAGAAAATGATAAATGATGAATTAAAATCAAAGAAATACAAAACTCGATTTCTTCATGCAGTACTACTTCTAACATTGCTTAGGCATTTTACAACATAATAGAACAGTCATTATTTCGGAGTTCCGGCGCCACTACTTATATCAATGTTCAATAATAATACACAAAGTTCAAAACAAATGTCATTTAACTTGCAAGTCTTTTCAATGGTTCCACCAATATCTCTTTCTATCAAGGTTTACTTCTAATTTTAGGTTTTAATGCTTAATTAAGATTCTAGTTTTAGTTTTAGGTTCTTAGTTTATATGTATGTGCTACGTGCTCTGAGATTTCCCTAATTAGTTAGAATTTCTTTTACTCACATAGGTATTGTCACGTTCTCCTTGTTCTCTGTTCATATAATCAGCGTTACTCTCTTTTTGTGCTGGGCTCACATCGTTACACTTTCTTCTTGTGCTGGGCTCACATCGTTATCGGCTCTTCTTGTGCTGGGGGGGGGGGGGTTCTGATGATACAACAAAACATCGTCGACGCCTCGACCTGGCCGCCTTCATTGTTACGACGGCTGCTACACTTCACGCTCTCGTGCGCTTCTCTGCTTCTCTTGTTAGGCCTAATTTCTCAGCTCTCATTGCGTTCTCTCTTCTCTCTTCTTCTCTTCAGTTTCTGCTCATTTCATCTCATCTCTTAACTTCGTTTCTCATCTCTTCTCTTCATCATAACTTCGTTTCTCGTCTTCTCTTCTCTTAACTTCATTTCTCATCTTCTCTTAACTTCGTTTCTCATCTCTTCTCTTCTTCACAACGGCCAACCTTTGCCGTTCTCGGCGGTATGCCTCATGCATGACCGCTACTGCTTCCAACGATAGTTACTACCACTATGTAACATCTCCCAGCGCCGTGACATTAAACTTCCACCAGGAATTTGCCTTCTGCCTGGAAAATAATCGATCACCCGCGGTCTTTGACAGAGTCTTTGAAAACCTGAGATGGCTATCTGATTTGATTCGGCCCATCTAAAAACTGCAACGGTCGTTACGACGCGTCTCATACGCAGCCAGGTAGACTTTCTGGCACACTGTTACAGTGGTCAAGAATCCTCCTTCTGTTTTGCCTTCAGAATCGTAGAGTCTTCTTGATCCATAAAAGCAGGGAGAAACTCAGAGGTGACCTTCACCCCTGTACAAAACGCTACATTTTCCACGTCGCTCTTCCACGTTTCTCATTTGCTTCTTTCTCTGTATCCCCTTTTATACACACAGTTCTTTGCACATCCCTTTCTGTGAGATGACTGGTACACACCCCTCCTTCCAGCACAGACGCTATCCCCCTTCCAGCACTGTCCGTGCTTAGGAATATTCTCTGCCCATCCTGGCTACCTCTGGCGTCCAGTTCTATCAGTGCCAAAGTATCAAGTTCCCAGTTGGCACCTGTGATTTACGTATCCATTTAACCTCTAGCTAACTCTCAGAGCACACACTAAAATCTCAGAGCAAGCTGCCCTACTCCTATTTTATTTTAAAAACTATAGTTACTGGCAGCTCATGGCCACCTGGCAAGCTATACATCACTCACATGGTTGTACACACAGACCAACCTTTTTAACTTAGCATATAATGATTAACTTTCCAATAACTCAACTTCTACTTCACTAGTACTTTCACATAACAATAGTAATTACACAATAGCAATATCAACTTAAACTACCAAACATTTATAGTGGTGATTCTTACAATGATGTTTACATTTCCAAAAACTTAGTCTGCCTCCGTCACGGACATAATTGGCGTCCTAGCACCTTCTCACGTTTTCCGTTCACTGGCCGCCTGTGTACTCTACTCTGACACAGATTTATGGGCGTGGGTTCCTGGCCGCAGAGGGTCAAGCCAGCATTCTCTTGCAAGCTAATTATATCTTTTCCATTCCCCAACACGAACTTAAAGCTAATGTTTCCGACTTAGTTTTTCCCCGTTGTTGACAAATGGTCATTTTCACCCTGTCCCTCTTTTAATTAACTTAGCGGTTTCGCTCATAGTTTAAAGTTAGAAGTTACTTAGAGGGAGAGAAAAAAAATTATTAATATTTCTGGATCTTCGTGACATATCCCTCCTCCTTTTTGACCGAAGCTTATGAAATAAGTGTAGGTCAACAATATTAAAATTTTTTTTTTTTTCAAAAGTTGTTTATAATCCAAACGATTAAAATTATTCTGCTTCACGAAACTCATTTAAACTGTGTCTATTGGATGCCTAGACAATGCATTGGTTCATACGGTGATCAGCCCTAGAAATAAATTGCATAAGCGTATTTACTGTCTATACACCTACCTATTTTCTATTTTACCAATTTATGCAAAAGAATTAACATGCGTTTTTTTTTCCCCAAAAATATCAGCCTAGGAAAACTTATCATCTATCATGATGATGGAGAACTATCGAGAGAAAAAATCAAATCACCTTACAGGGTAGTCCCTTTAAAATTTTTCAATGAAATCAAGTTAGATATACAGACTTCAAGTTAGCTATTAACGTGTCACAATTGTCAATTCAAAAAAATTGCAAGTATCTTTCTCTAAAATTTTTATGCAAGAAAATCTCACAAATATATTTATAAATGTAAAACAGTTAATATCAATATGATGTTATTTATTTATTTATTTTTATAAGAACTACAAGCTCGTTTCAAAATCTTTACCTGAATGTAACCTCACAATGATCTGCTGTTCTATTATCGTAAAATTTCTTATATCAGTGTCACTCTTTTGCTTTAGAAAAAAATTGTGTACAAGTATACTACTCCTAAGTGAAAGAAATAAAATTACATGAAGCAATTTACGAAAATGTCAATTAATGATCTTTCAGAAAACAAAATTAAGGTGCACTAAAATACGAGGCCATTTCTAACAAAAGGTAACGCGTCCTAAGCAACCGTTCCTTCCTTTACAAAGGAAAGGAGAAAAAAAATCTCTCGCGTGGTCACTGCAAGCGAGCGTCACTGCGCGGTGAGGGAACGAAAAAAAAATTTAGGTCGCTGGCTGTGCGGGAGTGTGCCCCGGACATAAATGAATCAAAACAAAGTCTGTTGTCACTGAAAAATCTAACACCGCAAAACAAAATGTCTCACTATAAGACCTACGTATTCCGTCTGCTTACATGCTGTAATCTACTCTATAAACATTTAATAGTCTAACAAGCCTCTTCATTACACATTACTCTTTTCTACCTTTACAAAATATATACTTCTGTTTTTACAATGGCAGTCTTACTAAATGAAGGCATTCATCAGTACAAGAGCTGAGATACCTAAGAATAAAAATTGCCAAAATAGAACTCATTAACTATTTCTAACGTACACCAACAATTAAAATACTACGTTCCGTTTTCCCGTTTTTCCAAATGCATGACTATCACGAACCTACACACCTTCTGGGTCGTGACCTTTACTGTCGGAGGGGGACAGTGGGTTTCTCGGAGTAATTATCTTTACGGCCGGCTGAAATACGATGCTCTGAATGAGTTTCTCTCTTTCCTTTTTTTTTTTTCTTCTAGCGCTATGTTTACATTTTTAGTGTAGTACTTTCTGTGCGATTCGCGTGTTTTCTTTATCATTACAATAACTATCATTTACACCACGCTTATTGTAGTAGTCCAACATTTCACTACATCATTGTCAATCACTTATTGCTTCGTTAATTACTTATTGCTTTAATTCTGCTTTCTCCTGCCCAATTCTTCTATTCATTTATTTACTTAGCCATTCGTACGGTTAACGAGTTTAGCAAATCAAAAATGCGTTTGCTACCAAAACGAGGTCGCTTTATCGCCCGACTTCCAAAGTTTTCGACAACAAAATATATGCGCACGGACTTCAATACCGTCGCCTCCAACTCAACGAATATACGCGGTTTCTACCAATACCGGCCCAAAGTCAATCTCAAATCTTCAAACAAATAAGTCAGTTTCCAACTGACGCAAAACACAAGGTACTTCTCTCTAAGTACTACAGTATTGTGACTCTGCACGAATACTTCATCAACTTCAAAATCAACAACTTCAAAAACGAATTTAACATCGGGTCGTCTCAGCGTTCACAGCGTTGCCTCTCTACCGTAACGAACTACAAAATGGCATGACTAAAGAATCAAAAATAGAATATGCGATCAACCTCGGCATTAATATTTACATAGAATTTCGAAACTTGTTGCAATACATACAGCAAATATTTTCAATAACGAAACACCAAAACGGGGATATAAAACTCGGACTTGCCTCTCTGAATAGGCGTTTAAAGTATTAAATTTCTAAGCAATCAAAACGAATTTATCGGCCCACAAATGCCGGCGCTCTCAAAATAAATCACGAAATGGTTACACGCAAAAATGAGTATTAAAGCAGAATACAACGTCAACACAAGATTTCAAAAATTAAAGCATCAAAAGATATATCAAACACTAATTCACCACTTTCTTAAATCAAAATAATGTAACCATCATAACTGCAAAATATGATGATACTACATGAGATAGATAGCAGAAAGAGAAATGATGCAAACACACCGCAAAACAATTTTTTACCTATCACGTCAGGGTCACCAAAATGTCACCACCCACCCTCCCTTCTCCGACCGGAGGGGAGAGGGATGGTGGCTTGCCGGCTCCACGTAGGACTTGCATAAAGAGAATGACAAATCCACACACAGAATACCAAGATGTTTGTTTGGCTCGAATTTAATTCTGCGTGTAGGTTACGTATTGCCGACATGTTTGCATGTGTGCTTGCATACGGGTAGGGGTGAAGTGTAGACGGCACAGACGACACAACGTATAACAACGACAGCAACCGCTCTTCCGAAACCATAGACAGGCGAAAGCCGCAATATCAGAGTACAAGTTCACATTTATTGGTCTATAGGTTTCCTTTCACACGTTGGTTAGTCAGTCAGCCATCCACACTCACACCCATGGGAAAGGGGAAGAAAGAAGAAAGAAAATGATAAATGATGAATTAAAATCAAAGAAATACAAAACTCGATTTCTTCATGCAGTACTACTTCTAACATTGCTTAGGCATTTTACAACATAATAGAACAGTCATTATTTCGGAGTTCCGGCGCCACTACTTATATCAATGTTCAATAATAATACACAAAGTTCAAAACAAATGTCATTTAACTTGCAAGTCTTTTCAATGGTTCCACCAATATCTCTTTCTATCAAGGTTTACTTCTAATTTTAGGTTTTAATGCTTAATTAAGATTCTAGTTTTAGTTTTAGGTTCTTAGTTTATATGTATGTGCTACGTGCTTTGAGATTTCCCTAATTAGTTAGAATTTCTTTTACTCACATAGGTATTGTCACGTTCTCCTTGTTCTCTGTTCATATAATCAGCGTTACTCTCTTTTTGTGCTGGGCTCACATCGTTACACTTTCTTCTTGTGCTGGGCTCACATCGTTATCGGCTCTTCTTGTGCTGGGGGGGGGGTTCTGATGATACAACAAAACATCGTCGACGCCTCGACCTGGCCGCCTTCATTGTTACGACGGCTGCTACACTTCACGCTCTCGTGCGCTTCTCTGCTTCTCTTGTTAGGCCTAATTTCTCAGCTCTCATTGCGTTCTCTCTTCTCTCTTCTTCTCTTCAGTTTCTGCTCATTTCATCTCATCTCTTAACTTCGTTTCTCATCTCTTCTCTTCTTCACAACGGCCAACCTTTGCCGTTCTCGGCGGTATGCCTCATGCATGACCGCTACTGCTTCCAACGATAGTTACTACCACTATGTAACATCTCGTTCTGTAACATCTCCCAGCGCCGTGACATTAAACTTCCACCAGGAATTTGCCTTCTGCCTGGAAAATAATCGATCACCCGCGGTCTTTGACAGAGTCTTTGAAAACCTGAGATGGCTATCTGATTTGATTCGGCCCATCTAAAAACTGCAACGGTCGTTACGACGCGTCTCATACGCAGCCAGGTAGACTTTCTGGCACACTGTTACAGTGGTCAAGAATCCTCCTTCTGTTTTGCCTTCAGAATCGTAGAGTCTTCTTGATCCATAAAAGCAGGGAGAAACTCAGAGGTGACCTTCACCCCTGTACAAAACGCTACATTTTCCACGTCGCTCTTCCACGTTTCTCATTTGCTTCTTTCTCTGTATCCCCTTTTATACACACAGTTCTTTGCACATCCCTTTCTGTGAGATGACTGGTACACACCCCTCCTTCCAGCACAGACGCTATCCCCCTTCCAGCACTGTACGTGCTTAGGAATATTCTCTGCCCGTCCTGGCTACCTCTGGCGTCCAGTTCTATCAGTGCCAAAGTATCAAGTTCCCAGTTGGCACCTGTGATTTACGTATCCATTTAACCTCTAGCTAACTCTCAGAGCACACACTAAAATCTCAGAGCAAGCTGCCCTACTCCTATTTTATTTTAAAAACTATAGTTACTGGCAGCTCATGGCCACCTGGCAAGCTATACATCACTCACATGGTTGTACACACAGACCAACCTTTTTAACTTAGCATATAATGATTAACTTTCCAATAACTCAACTTCTACTTCACTAGTACTTTCACATAACAATAGTAATTACACAATAGCAATATCAACTTAAACTACCAAACATTTATAGTGGTGATTCTTACAATGATGTTTACATTTCCAAAAACTTAGTCTGCCTCCGTCACGGACATAATTGGCATCCTAGCACCTTCTCACGTTTTCCGTTCACTGGCCGCCTGTGTACTCTACTCTGACACAGATTTATGGGCGTGGGTTCCTGGCCGCAGAGGGTCAAGCCAGCATTCTCTTGCAAGCTAATTATATCTTTTCCATTCCCCAACACGAACTTAAAGCTAATGTTTCCGACTTAGTTTTTCCCCGTTGTTGACAAATGGTCATTTTCACCCTGTCCCTCTTTTAATTAACTTAGCGGTTCCGCTCATAGTTTAAAGTTAGAAGTTACTTAGAGGGAGAGAAAAAAAATTATTAATATTTCTGGATCTTCGTGACACCTAAATTAACAAAAAATACTGCAGAACATTTTAAAACTGTTTTGAAACAAATTTATAAAGTTCAAAGTTCATAAAACATATTTTAAATTTATATTAATAAATTTATTTTATCAATACTGAATACTGTTAAAAAATAGCAAAGAACCAGTAAATTGCCTTAAGTGGAAACAGCTAACAAAATTAAACATACATGTAAAACTAAGCTAACAAAATGCAATGTGGAACTAACATTAGATGTAATTGAGACACAAACATTCTCCCTTATCCAAGAGACTAACTGTAACATAGTAAACGTCCAAAAAAGAATATAGATATTTCAATATGAAAGAATGATTTCATGAAATGTTTTTTTTCCTATACACTTATAATTTAGTGAAATGAATGGATATAATAATGCATAAAATAAAGCATGGATGAATTATTTATAATTAAAACATTAGAGCAATATACTCTGTTCAACATTAGTACAAAACTCTCTATTCAATATGTCATAAGTTATATTGAGAATATGAATGTTATGCCAGTACTAGACAACCGCACCCCAAATTTAAAATCAATCTTTTAATAAAGGTACATCTAAAACAAATGAGTGTTTTAATTTTCATTAAATTAAGAGTGGGACTCTCATATATTTGTTCTTAGCTGACTGAATGTTAAGCATATAGAATTTCCTCTTTAATGGCAGAGCCTTAAGCACGATCATCAGAAGATAGTAAAAATCTACACCATCACAATAAATGAATACTTTCTAAGTTAACTGTTATATTTATTGCAATTGTTGAATTTGAAACATACATGCTTGCACATATACAATGTTAATTTCCTATCAAGTGTAGCTCATATATTTTTAGATGCTATCAAACGGCAAAATGAAAATAGGCATCATACGTAAATAGTTACTTATTTTAATGATTTAAAAATCACTTCTACCCTTGAAGATTCCAATCTATGTAGGCACTTTTTCCTCTAGTAAACACTACCAATCGACATTGGCCAATACCTTTCTGTACAACTACAAGTTCATAAATGTGTTAAAAGTCTGGTGAGATTCCCTTTAAAGAACACTCTAAGCATTTGGTGTGTTATGTTATCATTTGCTGTGTCTGGTGACTGACATAGTTGAGAAATGATTCTGGATTCAGCATCGACAGGTGGCATCAGGAAGGCTCTCAGATACATTTCTGGTGAAGAGTTGTGAAAGCTGACATTGGTTAGTTTTGGTGTACACCTGTTCAATGAAATGTAATATGTAGCATCTTGCCAAACTTGTACATTCTGGAACTCTTCAGAGATATTTATGACTCTGGGAGACCCTGAAAAAACAAATGAACATAATAAGCACAAGAACATTAATAAGGATTACTCTTTCACTTAAGATTTTATCTTTTGAGAAAGGCATATTCTCTACTATATACCTTTATTTTAAAAAAAAGATAAGTTAGTTTTATTCTGAATAGTGACATTATACTGAACTAAACGTGAAATTATAAAATAAGCTATTAGTATTATAGCCTATTTAATCTATTTCATAACTTCTCTTTATATAATTATCATTTAGCTTTACATCGGAGCCATTTTGTAAATTGTGCTCTGTATTGGCTGTTAACACTCCATGTTGCAAAAGACTTTTGTGATGTAACACAATTATCAGTTTTTTGAACCTATAATTGCAATTGTTAAGAAAAAGAATTTACTTGATGAGCAACAAAATAGTGCTGTTTCTCACTTATAAACAGTGACATTTGCACTGGTCAACATAAAAGGACCTCTTTTAAACCCTGTGACATCATATCTATAATGATCATATAAAAGGAGCACTTTCACTAATAAAGAAAATTTATCTTGAGCACTAAAGAGTGTCTCTACCGTCTACGTTAAGTTTGTTTCTCTCTGCTTATTCACATTGTTGGTTACTTTAAATAAAGTGTGCATCTTCTGTTGTATACTCAAATCATTTCTGATCTTGATTTACAAGGAAACAGATTATTGAAAGATTAAAAATGCTATGCAGTTCATTAAAGCTAAACAAGATATCATCCATAAGAATTAATAACATCACTGAAAGTAAACTTCACATACTATATTATGATTTACATAATAATTAATATTCTAGAATAATAGTATTGAGGAAACCCAGAGACAAAGATATGCCTTGACTTACGACCCCATAATAAACAAATGTTTCTAACTTTGAAAATGGATGTTATTGTTATGCAGAGTTTATGACTTTTTGTCATATAACATTTATATGTCTTTAAATGTTATCCTCTTAAGATTGCAGTAATCTGCTGCAACCTACTTTGACTACATCGGCACTTCCGACACTATATGTTATATTTGATGGTTGTTGGTAATTGATTACATGAATTGCCGTTCCAGTTAAGCTTTGGTCTGGAGGGATTGCTCACAGAATTCTTGGGGCAGTTCAGGTAGTGAGCCTAGAGGTGCATGTTAGAAACATTATCCAACAAAGGAAAAGTGAGCTTATGACATTGTTGCAAAAGCTGCATCAGGGAGGACATTTCTGATTCTGGGGTGAGAAATAAGACTCATAATATGAGTTTATGACTGTTGATTATTAACTTTACTATTTTATTTTTAGGATAGAGACTGATTAAGTGGTGGACATTATAATATATGAACATTTATCCTTTTAGTAATATATGTGTCTGGATTCCCTCTCCTCTCCGTCAGGTTACATAGTTACGCAACGAGTTATCCTATTACTAGTATTGGTAGATTATTTGCCGCTTATCAATAATTGGGTAGGTTAGCTTACTAAAAAAATGAACACAGCTGTATCTATAAATGGATTTTAAAAGTAAACATACCAAAGAATTTTAAAATTATTATTTTTATTATATTAAAAATATAAAATTAAATATTATAATAAAAAGTTCCCTTACCTTTCCTTGAATGAATGATGAGTCGCAGTGTTTGAATCTATTTACTCATACTGTTTATAAAGATTGTTTTCAAAAATGACCTGACACCCCTAAACAGTCAATTTTATAGTCTAAGTGATTTAGATAAATATACAGGACGCTGCCTCATCAGGCCTCACCCATTACACCAAACATTACATCAAAAGTTTGAAACACAGAGCGTCTAGCAAGCAACCACAGAGTACAGATACTCAATTACAGTGCCAAGATGTCTGTTGAAAGCTTAAAAAAAAATCTCATCTGATTGTTGGTTAGATGCAAAAGTACTATTTTTCCTGCATAATTTTTAGTCCTAATATTTTTTCTAAATAAATGAAAATCGTCCATGTATATATTTTTACAGTTCGTGTGAAAAGTACTTGTTAAGTATACATGGCAGTAAAAGGAATGAAGAAGTAAAATCACATTTATACACATATAACTGAGAAATAAATAAATTTTAATTATAGTACTTGTGCAGTCATGGCACAAAATATCCAGCCCCTAGCAAATAACAGTGGAGATGTGAAGATTCATAATTATTTACAATATATTAGAATTAGCACAGGAGTCTACTGCAGTTTCTAAAACAATTTCAGTGAAAATTCCATGTTACACCTTATTTTAGTTATTATATTACAGTTTGCACATCAAACTGAAGTAAATAAAGAAACAATTTTCCCCATACATCCCAACACAGGAGTCAGATGCACATTTTAAAAAAAAAGTTTCCAAAACATTCTATTACTATTGAATTAGTTTACAAATCGAACTGAAGTAAAGAAACATTCAATATATAAAAATATATATAATATATCCTAACACAAGAGTCCAACTCCAATGCACATTTTAAAAAATCAATTACATACAGTGATAAGTCCAGTGAATAGAAATAAATTGTTTTATCCCCAATATGAGCAGACTCCATTTTCTTGGTAAGAATAATAAATAGAAAATGAATGATTGAACTCACCTACCATTATCATTATGGCCATGGAAATACGACATCTTGCAAAAGGTAGATTTCCAAGATATCCTGAAAGATTTCAGCACAAATTGAGTAAAGATAATGTTTAAAGTTTTGTTGCTTTATTAAAATTAAAATAAAAAATGTAATGGGAAATTATATGTGAGAGGCTCCACAGGGTATAATCCGAATACTGGTCTTACTGAACATAAATTAATCATTTGTTTTTGTGTGTGTGTGTGAACTAGTTAGTAGTTTATTTCAAAGTAGTTAGAAGAAAAACATCGAGTGTAACTTTGTAAGTAAAATTTTAGTGTAGGCTATATAAATTATAATGCAATTTATGTTATCAGTTTATGTAAACAATCATAGAAGTTGTTGCTTTGTTGGCATGGGCAACATTTCATGAAAAAAATATTAAATTAAACAGATTTCAACATAAAGCATGCAAGTGATTAAACTAAACATCCTCTCCCCAAAGTCTTCTTGTGTAGAATACCTTTTATTTCTCTAGTACAGTCGAACCCGGATATGTCGACGGCCCAGGGGTTTGCCATAAAGTGTCGAGAAAACCAATGATAGAGATTACAGAAAACCAATATGGCGGCAATATATTACAGTACTAACTACTATAACATGCGCTTGAAATTTCTTTATGTACATGATGTGCGTTAATGAATGAGAATGTACATGCACATGTTTGGTGATTTTTTTACACAACAGCGTTGCTGTGATTTGTTTGATGATACGATCGGAATGCTATAAAAATGTACATGTACATGTTTGCTAACAACAAAAGGTTTATGTATACGTGTTTAATATGGTTTCTTTACAAAGTCTACACTGTTTTGCTTAGATAAAGAGGGAATTTGGCGGTTCTAGTAAACTTCTACTTCAAAAACGTCGATTTACCAGGGTTGGTGGGGTTAACCGATGCCGAGATAAGTGGGTTCGACTGTAATAAGATTTGACCATCTTTGATGACAAATTGACAGTTTTCTCCAGGAGTACTGTTTTAATACAGGTAGTTCATTTCAAACATATATCTCTAGTTCTGCTTAAAATTCAAAAATAAATAATTACCTTTTTGTTGAACTTGCAAATTTTAGCATCGTTGTCCTATTCCTGTAAGGCTTGACATCCAACATGAAGAATGTTTTATAGTCCAAGTGTTGTGGGGATGTTTTGGCAATCTTTTGGAAAAAATTTCCAGGGTCTCCCCTCTTCAGAAGCCTACCCTATATAAATGAGTCACAGAGCGTCAAGCACACAATTATCAAGTACTTTTACTAAATGGCTACAGCGCCCAAGATGTGTCTGATGAAAGCTTCCAAATGTAGAAAAACAGTCTAATCCTTATGTGTGAAGTATAAATCACAGTTCAAAAGTTCCAAAGGAATGATGTAGTGTGTACAAAAATGTAGGTAATGAAAGCTAACTCTGTTACTTTGGTAGGATGATTTATATATAATAAAATTGTCGATAACAAATCAGTCAAAGTTAGTGAAGCTCAGATCCAACTGAAGTCAAGAAACACTTTTTCACATATCCCAATGAAGTAGGAAACAATGACTGCATTTGCTTAGCAAGATGATTTATACTGAAGATGTAGTCAAACTTAGTGAAGTACAAATCCAGATGCAGAAAATTTTAATATAAAAATCAATATCAGTAAAATCTAGAAATTTGGGATACTCTGTTAGTCTGATAGTCTGTATGGTACAATGAATACAGAGGTAACTAGTCAGGTAAAAATAAATAAGTATTGAGTAGGCCTATGTGTTCAATTTCATCAGGAGTAAAAGAAGAAAATATACAAATAAATTTATGAAGTATGTAATAATGTAAATGAACAGTAAACAAGCTGAAAATACTATGTTGCTGAATTATATATGTTGTGAAGTATGAAAATAAATATTCAAACAAACTGCTCATATAATACAAAGAAGAAAACAGACAAAAGGAAAGAAGAATTAGAAAAGAATTTACAAATACAATGTCTGTTTTGAATGAAATATTTCAAAGCAGGGGGTTAGACACAGAGGAACCTCACATGTTGGACACTCATGTCGTGTCTTTTTATTAATTCTGTTGTTTGCACAAACGCGACATCTTTTCCTCGGTGTTTGTTTAGTTGGATCAATGCGAGGATAAACTGAAATGAAATGTTTGCCCATCAGCCTGGAGGGTGGTAATAGGGCAGAATGGTGACCATCTTTAGAAATATTGGCATCAGGATATTTTTCAAATATTTGCCTGATGACTGCAGTTTTGAAATCTAGCAATGTAATTGATTTACCTGTGTGTTTCTTGTAAACAACACAGGCATTGTGCAGTGCAATATTAAGAGAGTGAAAGAAAACTTTCTTGTACCACTTTACTGTTTTTCTCATGCCTGGATATGCAGTTGTTAAATTGTCACACAAAACCACCTCTCCCATGTATTTGTTGTAATCACAAATGCATGCTGGTTTCAAAATTGGTTCTTTTGTTTTGTAATTAGTTTTGCCTGTATTTTTTATTGTCCTGTCATGATGCATTGTGCTAAGCATGAGAATTTCTTTCTTGTCTTGCCATGCAAAACATGAAATGCCATCATTATGGACAATTGAAAGTTGTCCTGGATTCAATGTCTTGCTTGGAAATTTCTTTGGCATGTCTTTTCTGTTCCCCACAACAGCTCCACATATGTATGTGTTGTTTGCTAAAAGAGTCCGAGCTAGGGTGGGGCTAGTGAACAAGCGGTCTGTGTAAAGCTTATAATATTTCCCTAACAATGGTTCCAAGAGGGTTAGAACCACTTTTTCTTCCAGATTTCCCCCAGTACGAGTGTACTCAGTGTCTTTCTCCGTATACACAACGAAATCGAACACATAGCCCCTGTTGTACTCTCGCAGATTTCATACGATTTGATGCCTAATCGTGCACGTTTAGATTTTATGTGCTGCCTGCAGCCTAAACGATCTTTCCAAAGCATCAAAGACTCAACCATACAAATATTCTCATCAGGCACATAAACTGATGAAAACATTCGTCTGAAATGATTAATTATCAGTCTGATTTTCTGGATCCGGTCGCCAGCTACAGGCACGCTGTTTGAAAAATGTAGACAACTAAGTAGCAAACGAAATCTACGGCCTAGCATGACTTTACGAAAAAAAGGATGACCAAAAACGTCATCATTAGAAAAATAATGATCAATACAAGGTTTTCGATTTATCCCCATCAAAATAATAAGCCCTAAAAATTGATAAATTTCGCTTACCTCTGTATTATGCCATTGCATGATAGTGATACGGGACTGTTCAGGAATTTCGGATTGTGCCACTGCCAGCAATGTAGTACTAGTAGCATATAAATTGGTGCACTCGACAATTTTTTGCACGAAATCCTCAGGCAAAAATGCTTGAAAAACTTCGAGTACTGTAGCGTTTTCTGCAAATGGGATTTGTACACCACTATGTCCGACAAAAGGTTGCGGTGTTCCTTGTGGCACATCGAATACTACACGCCACTCTACCCCATATCCGGTTTCAGCAAAGTGGTCATCATCTCCACTCTCGCCAATTTGCAGGACTGGTAAATACTCATCCTCTGATGAGTAAACGGAAGAATAATCCAAGTCCGAATCGGCTGTAAGCTGACTGTCGATGAAGTCGAATGATGAAGAAGCCATGATTTACAAGTATTTCGATGTTCACGCGATGATGCAGGTAGCTTCGAACTGAGTGGTTCATTTGAAAGAGGGAAAAATGTGCGCGTAATCAGCGTTGTTTGAAAACTATTTCTTTTTGGTAAGAAAATATCCATCGTTAAACTATAATCAGTAAATAAAAATATATATTAAAAAACATTAATGCTTACAAATAGATTTTTCCGGTAAGAGGTTTCATTTCATCGTATATGGAAGAAAAATCGGCACTAGCGTGTCCAATGTTGTCGAGTCTCTGAAATGAGAGCGGTAGTAAGAGTGCTTGCTACTGCTAATAATCTCACATTTTGCCATGTCTTTGGAATGGTGTTAAAGTGTTGAAAAATTCCCCCCCCCCCCCGTGATTTTGTAATAAATATTTCATCCCTAAAAATTGTTTTCAACATTTTACTCTAAATTTTGTCCTTTATTATTCTTTACTCACACACACACACACACACACACACACACACACACTGAATTTCGACAGTTATCTCTCCTGTTTATTTTTTTTTTAATGGACCAATCAGAATTTATGTTACAAATCTATATAGGTCTCGGAAAATAGTATGGTATCCGACAACCCGAATTACATTATTTCGGCCGCGACTCTTACGATGATAAATTCAAAATTTTCATTCACATTTGACATCCATCCATTGGACCACCGAGTCATGTCAAAGAGCAGGACCAGACAAGCCAGCACCAAGCCTCAGCCCTTTTCAGGGTTGGCAAAAACTCCTCTAATGCCTACCCCACCAAGTGACAGTTTACGCGATTTTGAGCCAGTCAAAGAAGATGCGGTCAGCCCTCTCTGTTTCAGACAAGAGCGCATATCCAGGCTGAGACAGGTACGGCAAAAGAGGAAGGAAGAGGGTGGAAACATTACAAAGTAAACATGGGGAAAACTGGACAAAATATGACTGCGAAATCAGCTGGCCAACCGAAAATGGAGACATACAAAAAGTTACACCCTTTAACTACACTCTAGAAAGTGAAACTGATAACGATGAACTCAAAACTGCATTTACTAATCTGATGTTGACCCTCTTCCACACCAAAACGGAAGATGAACTTGCCACTATTTTGATAGAGTAAATATTAAAAAAACGAATAATTTTGAAGTTCATTACTCATCATGCACCAGTTAAAATATAAATTGGAATTTAATCTTTATATTTACTATTTAGATAAATGAAAGTAAAGGAAATAGAAAAATCCTGAAAACTTATTTCACTGATTAGAACTAAAAATGGCAAAAGGAGATTTAAATTATCTTAATTATCAACAAGCAAAATCATTTGTAAACAGTTTTATTGCAGAAACAAAGTTGAAAATTAACTTAGAAAGTATTCATTTATTGTGATGGTGTCACTTTTTACTATCTTCTGTTGGTCATGCTAAAGGCTCTGCCATTAAAGAGGAAATTCTGTATGCTTAATATTCAGTCAGCTAAGACTAAGAGCAAAGATATGAGAGTCCCACTCTTAAGGGAAAATTAAAATATTTTTAAAATTTGTTTTAGTTGTTTCATTATTAAAAGATTGTTAAATTTGGGGTGGGGTCCTGTAGTACTGGCATAATATCCAGATTCTCAATATAACTTATGACATATTGAAGAGAGAGTATTGTACTAATGTTGAGCAGAGTGTATTGCACTAGTGTTTTAATTATAACTAATTCTTCCATGCTTTATTTTATGCATTATTATATTTATTCATTTCAATAAATTTTAAGTGTATAGGAAAATACACATTTCATGAAAGCATTCTTATATTGAAAGATCTATATTCTTTTTTGGACATTTACTGTGTTAGTCTCTTGGATAAGGGAGAATGTATGTATCTCAATTACATTTAATGTTTAGTTCCACATTGCATTTGGTTAGCTTAGTTTTACATGTATGTTTAATTTTGTTAACTGTTTCCACTTAAGGCAGTTTACTGGTTCTTTGCTGTTTTTTAACAGTATTCAGTATTGATAAAATACATTTATTAATATAAATTTAAAATTTGTTTTATGAACTTTTAGATTTGTTTCAAAACAGTGTTAAAATGCTCTGCAGTATTTTTTGTTAATTTAGGATTTTTTTCTTTTCAAATTAAATGTGACCTTGATAAAGCTTAAAGAGAATGCTTAACTATGATGTATTAATCTCTCCCCATTTTTTTCAGCAGGTTCATTTCTAAATACAACTCAGATACCTTGGAAAATTCAGGCATCTTAGTTGCTGTCACACAAGTGTCAAGGTAATAGTATCCTTGTGTATATGTATCATTATGTTTCATTATTAACTATACAAGTCAAGCCCCATGGGGATTCCAGGGTATAAAGAAATATTTCCTAATTTGAAAATCTCCGAAAATACATAAGTTTGACTCTTGATTGCTGCCATTATTAGTATTGTAGAAAGTAGCTTCACACACGGGAACAGCGAGGATTACCTCCCCTACATTACAATTAAAATAGTCTCAAACTGGTTTCTTCACCACACCTAATGCCCTGATTTATTCGGATTTTATGCAAAACATATTTGATTGGCTGAGACAGTCGGTTGCTAAGCTACATGTCCTCATCAATCAAGCATTTCTGGAATTTTATGTCATCAGCTGTTATTAATCGGAGGTGATAAAATACAATTACTAAATATTTACTTTAATAAAATATATCCTTATATGTATCAGATATGATTATATAATATTCTGCTTAAATTTTCAGTTTGAAATGTACTGCATTAATGAATTGCAATGATAAGAAAAAGATCGGCCTCTCGAAACAATGGTATATTATTTGCATAGTGATTCAAATATTCAAATAATTCTTCTTCTATAACCTGTTCTAATTATTCTAAAGTATATATGAGGCTTAAAATCAATTGAAAGTATAAAAGTTTGTTTGCCTTCAGTTTTAAAACAAATTCCATCGGCGATATGGAAAAGATCCTACATCAAACTGCATTATAACTATTTCTTTGAATTTTTAGTTTTCAGCACTTCTGCTAAAAAATTTAGAAATATATCATTGGGAGAATATATAAATATATTTATAAATTAACAGCCTCTTTATTTGTGAATATTACACAGTGCACATTGTATAATAATTAAGGAAAGTCTTTTTATAAACAAAAGTATTTATCTGATTGATAAAAGAAAACTAAACAGAAACAAATACACATACATGAAGACAAAGAAATGCATAAAAGTTAAAATTAAAACATTAAAAAATAATAATGATATCCAGTCTATAAGTATTAATCATGCATACTGAGGAATAATCTCTGTTTAATAAAATTTTAATTTTTACTGTAAGATGTTCATTCAGTTTTCCTCTAGTCTAATAAATATGACTTAATTTGGGAAAATTTAGGTATTTTATATATTTAAATAATTTTAAAATTAAAAATCTAAACTAGATATTCTAACACTAACAACTGATATTACTTTTCCATAACAAAGGCAACTTATATACTGAATTTTAAAATGTTAATTGATAAAAAAAAATTAAAAAATTCCCTTTTGCTTTGTCTGGTTTTATGGACAGTAAAATACTAGTTTGGTGAGCGTGTAGAATCTGGATCTGTAACCGAGTTGCTAGGAGAGCTAATTGACTAAAAGTAGTCTAATGTGGTGTGGTTAGGGTATATTTATACAAAAAATAACCAACATTGAACAATTTTTTACAAGTTTTTCAGACGTTAGTTCACTTTAAATGCGGTTTTCTCAAAATGATGTTTTACTTCTGATGATCAACATGCCAAGATACCTTTAAAATAGTTTTAATTACCCCATGTACTTGAAATTTGGCATACTAATTCCCCAAAGTGAAATATGCATGAAAGCCTATCTTCTTTAGTTCCTTTAATAAATTCTTTGTACTCTGAAATAAATTTTGTTTGATGGGTTAAAAAAAAAATCAACTTTTAAAATTTGTTAAAAATTTTTTGGCATACTTACTTTTTATCCATTAGATAATAAAAGAACTGCATTAAAAATTTTATGTATGTGTAACATTTATGAATTTTTTATGAACATTGGAATAGTGCATATTTTCATATATTAAATATTAATAAAATAAAAACTAAGCAAGATATTTTAAATCTGAAAACTGTAATTGCTTTCTTATAAAAGGAGGAACATATATCCAAATTTGAAGAATGTAGGTTTATAAATACATTTTTTCCTTGTTGGCATTTAGTAATGTGGACTTAAGCTTGCTCATATTCAAGAGAATATAATTAAAACCTCACTCGTAAATGTGCTTTGAGAAAAAGAAAAATCAACAAAACTATGTGCATTCTTGGGCAATAATAATAGGGATTGGGAAATGGTAAAATAATACTTTAGTATTGAAATGCAGGTAGACCTTGTCAGGCCTGCCTATACTGAATGTCTTTGGATATAACTTATATGCAGTACTGCTGTGATGGATGTTAAATAAGGTTATTTTAATTTTTGTTCTTGCAGGAAAAAGAGTGGGAATCAAAGTAGAAGACCCTGATATGGTGTGACTATGAAAGAAGTGCCAGAATAAATCTTTTCACTATTTGGATCTTTCAGTACTTTATGTTTCAGTCATTTGAATCAAGAGTTTGTGAACATGACGGGCCATATTATTGGACACATTTTCTTAATCTGGTCAAAGAATGATTTTGATTCGTTGGATGTTGTTTGAACCTGGAGTTTGTGAACATAAGAGACCAATCTAGTGGAAAACTTTATAATCTGGCCAATGATTTTGATTCATGGGACCCTGGGTCTTAATTTTACCTCCCTTTACTTTAAAATATACTGCAGTCTACCACTGTAAAAGACATATAATCTATACCTTATAGGGTTTAGAAGATAGTTTTTATTGAAAAATCTCCGCTGTACAAATTAGTAGAGTTAAATTTTTACATAAAATATACATTTTTGCCATCATTGAATGTAGTAGGATATTTTTATCAATAATTCAGATAAAGATTCTCTTTGATCCCTTTTACAAACAAGGTTTAAACATTTCTAAACAGTATTGATATGCTGATTAGCTTTATTCAGCTTTATTCTAATGTACAGGGTGTCATTGAAGAAAGATAGACAATATTAACATTAATGGCAAGCAATATTCATTAATTTATTGCAGTCCAGCTTGAAAGGTCCCCGTCATTCAATAATATAGTGTGGTTGTGCTTTTACTCACTGTTAATGTATATTGTCTATATTTTATATTTTGTCCTTCATTCATTAACTAACATTGTAAATAAACAGTTTTCTTAATATAATGGGTTACATTGAATTCTAAAAATATGTTATTTGTTAAATACTTAAAAATATTGATTTAATCTGTTTATTAGTATATACAGTTTAAAATAATTATTCTTTTAGAAAATTCTTAAATTTAGCCTGCAGCACCATACATTTTAAATATCTTTTATGTGTATATTTCACCCATAAGACTTGATGCTTTAGTCAGATATGATTAAGAAATAAAATATAGTATTAAATGTATAAATTCTAAATCATACTTTAAAATTTTAGCAATTTTGCTATGAGTTTAAGAGACCAAGATGGATGGATTTAAAAAACAATTTAAAACTCACACATGATGATTTAAACATATTTGTATTGTAAGCAAGTGAAAGACCATTAGGATTTTTAGTTGATCAATATACACTAATCTCACAGTGAAGCATAGCTGGTTCTCTACACACCCAGTGGTAGCACCTTCAATTGACGTAAACTGGTTGGACTGAACTACAGTGGTGGAACTTACGTAAATGACTAAATCCATCACCTAGGAAACAGTGGCTCCCTCTATATTTATAAAATGAGGACCTCTAGGTTTCTTCTCTATATGGAAGGCTAGCAACACTTATTGTTTTGTTTCACATGTAGGCCTGTCACTGTCTGCAAATCAGGTCAGCGATCACTGGCACACTAAATTCGTACTGAATGTACTATGCTTTTATTTTTATACTGATTTAGTTAATTATTAATTGTAGTATATTTAGATAGGAGATAGTTTATAATTTGCATTTATGTATTTTTGTATGATAGTTTATATTATTTTCTTTTGTGTATTTTAGGATTTATTCATGTGAGAATGGTTTTCACATGTCATGGCACACAAATATAGCTATTTATTTTATTTTATACTTAGGAAAGAGTTGTGAGTATTTAATGTAATTTTATAGATAGTAAAATCATAGCATAGCAAATTACTTCTAAACTTATAGCAAAGTATGAAAGCAAAGAACAGATGATTGGATCATTTTCCTTGTTTATTTCAAATTGCTGGCAATAAGAGTCTACTTGGACAGCTGCACTGTAGGATATAGAAGGGCTAGAGAGTGCGTGTAGGTGGTCTTTTCTGTATGATTGTAGGATGCAAAGCAACTTCATAGTTATGTAGCTAAGAAGAGAGAGATTTTGGTGGTGTGCTGCCATGAATAAAGGCCTCTTGTAATTTGTAAACACAGTGTTGCATGTGGTCATCTCTGGCTGTGGCTATTGTCAAGCGTATGATGTATTGTCCTCCATTATCATCGTTTCATCTTGCACTCTGTGGTGACCCACTGCACACTTCAACGCTACACCCAACACATTTCTGTTTTTAATTACTCTTTACCAGTCTTTGAAAAAAATAATTAGAGATATAACAGACAGTAAATGAAAACTCATACTCTATTAATGCAGTTCAATACAAAATTACACCTTTAATTCCTCTCTTGATTCTAACAGTCACAAAATTTTACTTTTCTAAATTGGCTTTCTAAACTCAACTGTTCAATTCTTCTTTGAGTTTGCCTTGACTCAAAATAGAAACTTTCTTAACCAAATTTACCCTTTCTTAATTTTGAATCATGCAGAGTACCAGTCATTTTGGTTGACTTGTGGATTATTGCTTGTCCACATATGCTCTTCACCAGTCTGGTTTAATAAACTTTGCCTATTCTCCTATCTAACATTGAAAGATGGCTTATTAATGGTCACCATATATGTACACACCTGGCCAAATTTTTTATCATCACACCTGGCCAAATTTTTTATCATAAGCTAGCAGTTATTTTGTATTTATTTCACTGTTCTTAGTTATTTTTCAGATTGACTCTAGTGATGGTGGTAGTAAGTTAAGTTGGCTTTCTTTACCTGGTAAAGCTTGAAAAAGGCTTTATATCTCAAGACATTCTTGACCCTTGATTTCTTTTAAAGGCTTACCTCCCCTTCACTGGATCAGGAAAGATAGGAAAAGTTGTTCTTCAGTCACAGTATTTTTGTTATGTTTTATTATCATTATTTACATATAGTTGCAAAAGGTATGATAATTCCTTGATAGGAATATGATATGATATGATATGATAATAATGCATAAGTTTTCAATTTTAAAATTATTATTTGTTTATTGTTGCATGATTATGTAAAATAGGTTGTTGGTGTATATTGTTAAAAAGTGTGTAACGTTTTTTTTGTTGGATGTTTTTGTGATTAATATTAATGTAAGTTACTGCCTTTAAATCGAGTATGATGATTGTGTCACCAATGAATTAGGCACAACTTTATTTCATATTATTTTTGGGGAAAGAGTAATGTATGTTGAGTGATAGGAAGCTTAAAATGTGGTTATTGCTTGCTTTTAGTGTTTGTGTGCACAGAGTGAAGAGCAGGATCCTAAGTTATCTATTTTTAGCACAGGCATGCTGTGGTAGACCTCATGGATAGTGTAGCAGTATTAACCTGTATTTAAATCTGTGTATTACTTTACTGACTGATTTGCTAGGTGCAGCGGAGTGTGTTGGGAGCAGGTAGGGATAGTCCATAGATGCAACCATTGACATAGTGAAGCTAACAATTCCACTCTTACTCAACAAACACTTGATCAATCATTCTTGAAAGTCTGATGTTATCCTAGCTCCTGACCAAATACTAAATAAGTTCAGCATTTGATATGAAAGTCTTGTGTTGTCATCATGCATAAAAATTATATTCATTAATGCTGTGAACATTTATAACTTAATTTTGATGAAATTCCCATTGCATAACAATTTTGCATTTAGTTTTCTTACTATTACATATTTATAATCAGCATTTTTATTATTTACTCTAAATAAGTCTAAAGGATGTGAATTATTGGTTAAAAATAATACAACATTTTCAGTAATAATTTGATATGCAATTTAAAAAAGCAATGAAAAGGAAAATAAATTAAACAAAAATAAAAGACTATTAAAAATAAATGAATGTCAACTAAGCATCCTTAGCAGAAAAGTCAGCATCTTTGGTCTTGAAACAGGATGTTTTGCACATTTTGGCTTTTATGAATTTATGTTTTGTAACACTACGAAGAACTTCACATGTTAAATTTAAAGAAAGCAAAGGCATCTCCGTGGGTTGACTGCTTAATGTAAGGAAATGTGTATGTTTAGGCCGGTTACAATTTAATTTTGATATTCCTACGGGATTCATGTATTTTGAATGAATAAGCAGTCGTTTTTGACTATATGGCTATTGTCATCAACCTTCCTTTTAAGTATTTTTCATTCTTTTATTCAGTAAATTCCTTATTTATTCATCTCCAGACTTGAAAGGTTTTTTGCTTTTTTTCTGAACAATTCAATCCATGCCTGCTCGAGTTGCATTCAGTATGTATACATATATAATAATAATAATAACAAAATAACATTTATAAACAGTATCCATACACCAAGTTGACTTAATTTAATGTACAGGATGTCATTGGTGAAAGAGAGAAAATATAATATTAATGTCAAGTAACATCCATATATTGTTGAAATACAATTCAAGATGGCCTTGGCATTCAGCAATTTACTGTTATGTGCTTGTATTCACTATTATTGTATATTGTCTACATTTTTTCATTTGGACTTCATTCATTAGCTAACATTGTGATAGATATCCCCATACAAGGGATCTTGTTAAATTATAAAAATGCCGTTATGTGTGAATGTACTATAAACACATTGGAACCTCTAAATAATTAAATTTAAGGGTAACTGTGTAACGTGTAGTTAGTTCATGGTAGTGTTAACTCGTTGAGTCTCCAAATGAATTGCTATCCGTCAAACATAAGACATGACAAACATTACAATATGAATTTGACATAAAATGAGGTTGATAAAGAATTTGAACACAAAGTGAATGAAAAATTAATACAAGATTTTTTATAATAATAAAAGAAAAGAATTATTGATACAACAAATTAACAATACACTTTCTACTACAATTTAAAAAAAAAAATAATATGAACACAAAGTGAATGAAAAATTAATGCAATATTTTATATAATAATGAAAGAAAAGAATTATCAATACAACAATTTAACAATACACTTTCACTAACCCTACTAGATACGTGGAGATTCTTTAGCATTTCAATTATAGTTCATTCATGATGAGTTTCTATCCCTTTCTTCTATAGTTCATAAATGGCAATAATAATAATTACTCTATGTACTTTTGAGTATATATTAATGAAGGACCACACTCCCATCATTAATTTAACTTCACTTGTCGCTTAAATCATCTGTCTCAATGCTGCATCTTGCAACGTAGAATGCTTTTGTTGTAACATTTGTTTGACAGATGAAGTTCACATTTCAAAATGGTGTCCGGTAATGATGACTTCACAAAATATTTTAATAATTTAATAAATCATATCCTGCTCATGTTTAAGTCAGTTCATGCAATATTTTTCTGAAATTATTGGCTGAAATTTTCTTTTTTGGTGAACTATACTGTAATGCTAAGAAACATAGCAGCTTCATGAAATAACAATATACTTGAAAATGCACAAAGCAGCCCCAAAGCAGTAATTATCATTCTACAGCTTGTCTTAATTATGCTAATATATATGGGATCTAATTTGAAAAAAGTTTATACCTTGCATTTTGAAACAAACTTTATCGGGAATAGGTAACAGAGTAATAAAAACAATACATATAGACAAAGAAATTCTCCAATAGTCAAGCAGTTTTTTGACACCAAGACAGGTCTAAATTTTTAAACACAGTTCATAACATTTTCAACTTGAGTTATTGATGAATAGAATTATGATTTAAGGATTTTCTTTTACATATATTTGGTAATTTGTAACAAAAAGGTAAGTTTAAAATATAAAAAGCAAACATGATATTTTAAAAGTACCACCTGGTATGCTTTCTATTAAAAAGATAACTTATGTTCCAAAATTTGAAAATTTAAATTGTCTTTTTTTGTCCTTTTTTAAAGTTGAATTTTGGTTTTATAGTAACTAAAAGATTGATATACTGAGGATATGGAAGACACAGTCTTATACTCTATGTTATTTGTATGTTCATTAATTTGACTATATTATACATATAATTGTGAATTTTGATTGATGCTGTATTTCTTATGCTGTGTGTGTGTATTGGCTAACGGAATTGTTGCAGTATTTGTAAGTTGAGAATGTTTGTAACATAGAACGGAGTTTAGAGATGAAATATGTCTGAAATTTAGTGCTGCCTCAATTTGAATTTTGCAGAGGAGCAGGCCTTTTGTTTTTCTTTTCACCCGGGCAAGTCTGACTAGGGTACTCTGCTTGGTGACGTTGGTGTGTGTATACAACGTTGTTGTCAAACTTAGCAGTAAAACATGTTGCTGTAAGTTGATTCCTTTGAATTTCATTTGAGAGCCAATACTGCAACATTTTGTGGCTTGAGTTTGGTCTAAGAATTCACGAAGATTATTTTGAATGTTCCTCATGGTGTGTTGAGCAAATGCACACGGAAATTCAAGTATTCCTCCCAATTTGCTTGATAGCATGTGTGAAATTCAAGATGTTTCTTTACAGTGTGTTTGGAGAGTGCGTTGAAGATTCTGGAACAGTTGTGTAATGTGTCTCTAGAAGGGAGACATAGGGCCTCACCTAAATATGAAGGGCAGTGACTTGTTGCAAACCACGTTACTGTGAAACCTCGAGCCGGTGACAGCTGCCATCTTTGAACAGGTTATGTGCACTGACTTTAATTATTTCTCTGAAACTCCACTCTCATTTCCGTGATGAAATCCATGATCTTATTATATATTTATGTTATTGACTGCTAATGTCTATGCTAGTACAATCAGAATGATTGTATTATATATTAAAAGACAGATTTATCTTCTCCTTTAGTAAGAATATTTCCACCTACGGAAGTGTTGTGACGGTAAATGTATGTCTTTAATGTTGTGGAATAGAGAAAACGTTTACTTCTCCCTTATATCCGCCAAGTGAGTGACGAGTGGTGTTTTCCGGAAAATTACTAATAACATAAATTAATATTCTCATTACTTGTAATTAGTTATGGGTTATTAACTAACAATATTAATCATAACCAATAAATTGTATGACGTAGACGTCACGCATTGTTTACATTTATAAAAAAAAGTATGAATCATGAATTACACTCTAGAAAATTAATTTTTAAAATTGAAATTGAACTTAAATTTTCTGATAGACTTACTGACTATCTCCTAATCTTGACATCTACACTCTCATAACTATGAAGCCATGAATTGCAATGTTGCGTTCATTGGGTAAAAGTCAAACCGAAAGATTGCCTTTCTAGCTGACAGTTAAATTTAGGACAATACTTAAAATATCGAGGACAATATACTAGGACAACATTAAAACGTAGAGGACAATATACTAGACAATACTTAAAACGTAGAGGACGGTATACTAGTACAATACTTAAAACGTAGAGGACAGTATACTAGGACAATACTTAAAACGTAGAGGACAGTATACTAGACAATACTTAAAACGTAGAGGACGGTATACTAGTACTATACTTAAAACGAAGAGGACAGTATACTAGGACAATACTTAAAACGTAGAGGACAGTATACTACTAAAATACATATAACTGTGAAGACAATGTTCTAGGCCTAGGGTAACACTTACAGTTTAGAGGACAATATTAAGGGACGTTATACTAGGAAATACTGATAGGTCTGAGATAAATAGCTAGGACAATATTTATAATTGTGAGATTAACAAAAAAGGGGGAGAGAGAGAGAGGCAAAGTTGGTAAAAGCGAGCTACTGAAAGATAACGATAACATATTTAGTTAATTCTGTTCTGAACAGGTAGCCAATGAACATTGAGGAGTAGTGGATTAATAGATCAGTTATTGAAACCGTAAGAATGTTTAATGGTTGAACTTACTTTTATTACTGTTAGCACTTTATTGAGGTTATTTTAACGAGTTCTGTTGCAAAAGTATCAGCCTTTGATATTTGTATTACTTATTATTAATATAATATGGAGTTTTAGAAATATTGTTGACTGTGTTTGGCATCTTTAATTCAATACTTGTACATTTGAGGACATTATTAATTGTTTGAACCCATTGTAGCGTTTGTTGATGTGACATTTAATAATTGCTAATGATTTCGTCTAATGATTAAAACACACTAACACATAATGTTTGCTAATTAGTGATTAATTGTCGAGAATGTGCTAGTTCTAACCTGTGACACAAAGAATGTCGGTTAATTTCCAAAGAATTTTATTGCATACCTTTTCATCAACAATTATATATTTGTAACTTCTGTTCCCTTACTTGCTTGATGTGCAGTTTGTAAATAATTTTATTATATACACTTTAGAAATATTGGTAAATAGCACACAGTTATAAGAATGTTCCTAGTTGCAGTGCTTGAACAAACTGTGACAGTTTGTCGAGGAGATTTTAACGAGTACTCTTGTACAAGTATCAGTTTTTGATGTTTGTATAACTTATTATAATAGGGAGAAATATTATTGACTGTGTGTGACATTTTAAATTCAATGCTTGTTATTAATAAGACAAATTGTAATAGAAACATAACTGCTCCGTGCCCACGACTTAAAAGGGCTGATAATAGGTGTGAAGTAAATTACGGCTAAAATTATTATTAATGTTATCATTATTCAAATGAAAAGGCAAGCTGGTATTTATTGCGAACGAATTAATACTTAGAGAAATAGTTATAATCAAATAGTTTCACAATATACCAATTGATGTCGAATAATTAATCACGAAAATAATTATGCAAATTGTAATGAATAATTATTGTGTTAATTAGAAACAAAACTGCAGTACTAGGTATGCCAGAGCAGATTTGTCTGCCCCTATTTTGTAATTAAATATTATATTATTTGTTTAATGTCAGTGTGACAAGACCTTCGAGTACAATGTAGTTTGTAAGTACCAGAAATAAAATAACAACTCCTGTAGGAAAAGTGCTAGAACTTGCTGACGTAATTTATGTGGATGAGAAGTTCTTATTATCCAATGGTCAAGATTTACAAAGTGCTAGAACTTGCTGACGTAATTAATGTGGATGAGAAGTTCTTATTATCCAATGGTCAAGATTTACAAAGAACGAGATCAGCAATGGATTGAGATCAAAGTTTATCTGTTGAAATAATTCTATTCTCTAATCACTTTGAATTTGGTGTGGCTGAAGACCTTTAATGAAAGACGGCCGTTAATGGAGAGTTTAACTGATTGAACTTCACACATTTATGCATCACAACAATGAAATCTAGTTTCATAAATACACAGAATACATTTATGGATGAAACACCAAACATATTTCTCAATCTCACTGCCTTAAAATGTAGGTGATTTTTTCTGCCTGCACTCCCTAACCTACCATTTCAAAAAGAAAACAATTACTGACTATGAATGCGGTGATAGGCGACCTTGACACCAGACGGTCGTCGTAAACAAAGAATACAAAAAATTTTGTAGCGTCTTCCCCCGTGACACTATCTAAATAAAGTATCTGGAAACCACTGACTTGCTCCACTATTAAAAGCAGCGCTCCTCGGAAGTGCCCACATCCTACATAAAACCTTTAATCTCCCAGAATCTTGGCAAAATTTGGATACCTTGGTTCACAACCAAAAAGTCGACAGAAGTCATGAAAAAATACTAAGAGAAATAGTATTAATAATTATAATTATAATTATAGTTGCTACTGGTCTAATAGAAAAGACACAACAATCATTGCCAATTATGCATAATTATGCAGATTTGTGTTTTTTCCCCGCCATTTGCTGTCTCGTGATCAAGAGCAAGTATTTATAGCGATTTGATCGCCATTGAATGGCTATTCAGTGAACGGCCGAGTCTGAGTTTGGCAAGTCCGCTCTACTACTAATGTGAGTTGGTTGTAATTTCGATAGCTATGTTCTTTTCCATTTATATTTTCACTTTTTCACCTTTGTTCAAACATTTTCTCTT
This sequence comes from Sinotaia quadrata, assembly GCA_028829895.1. Lineage (NCBI taxonomy): Eukaryota > Metazoa > Mollusca > Gastropoda > Architaenioglossa > Viviparidae > Sinotaia > Sinotaia quadrata. Next base: position 137,989,060 of record CM054179.1, read on the forward strand.
CTTCACTTTTATTCAGCTCGCACGTTTTGCTTATCTTTGGCGGTTATTCTTCCGCTGTTTTTTCCCGAAGTTTTAATTCTCCCTTCGTTTCTGTTTCAGACTGTTCAGCAATAATTATTTGTTGTTTCCGAGCTCCTTGTTTCTCGAAATTAATTTTCTTTACAGCTTGTCTAAACAGATATTTTTATCTGTCTTTCCCTGTACACGTATGTGTTTTTACTTGTTGTCTGATTTTCTGTTATTTATTTGATAATTATTGCATTTCTTTAACATTCTCTCCATCTGCTATGTATTTCTCTGTAAACTCTGTATGACTTCCAAATACCAAAACCATTTCTATGTATTCTATCGTACATTTCCCCACAGAATTAGTGAAATAAGCAAATAACACATTCAAAATATTTAATACATGTGGATTAAGTCTCAGTTTCCAAAAAGAATACCAAATGCAAACAAGAGAATATAGCAGTACAAAATAAAATGTCAGCCGTTTCCAATAATCTGTTTCATTCTTGAGATTTATGAGAAGAGTGATCACTGTAGAGGTGAGTTCAAAAGGAAGACACAAGCCTGCACGAAATAAGTTCAAGATCGCTCTATAGAAGACCTAACTTTTAAATGTATGGAATTCAATACATTGATAGTAGTTTAGAGTTGTGGTGCACAGATGGTTGAGTGCAACTATAGATGACAGTGTCGTGCACCAGGTTCAGTTCACTCACATCATGCACTCAGTCGTACGACCATGTGAATTGATACTCACCAGACGTTAGTCTGTCCTTCTCTTACTCCGAGTCATGTCTAGTAAGCAGTTGATAGAAGGAACACAAGAATCTGATGAATGAACTACTGGATATTAAATACGTATCAAAAAGTTTCATTAAGATAATTTATTGCATTCAGATTGCAGCACAGAAACAATTTTTATTTTAGAATTAGTTTCCTTAAGCAAACACATATTAATGAGAATATGTTGTAAAATGTCTCCTAGACATAAAGATTTGCAATCTTTTGACTTTTCGCGGGGAAGATTCTAAAGAAGTGTAATTTGTAAAACGTATCTTCCCAGGCAGAATGATGGACTGCCATGGCATAGTATAGTAATCGTAACCAACATAAAATCACAGGCCGGAAGTGATACCTTTGGGTTCTAGAAGAATGTAAATATCCGAAATCACTAGGTGGTGGGTAATTCGCATCTATATATGTGTGTTGTTTTTCAGTGATCTGCCACTGGGAATGAACAACCTTTGACCTGAGCCATATCGCATTTTTAATATTTTTCTAAATAGCTCTTACAATAGTGCTTATGCTCTAGATTACAACCTTATCAAATGAAATATGAAATATACATGTATGCCCATCCCTTAATAACTTATTTTGATTACAGTTGAACATACTCCTGCTAATGGTGTTTAGTAAGAAAGTTTATTTAATATCTTCATGTCCCAAAATATCCATTTATCACGGAGTAACGCTTAGAGGATCATTATACTGATGGAACATTTAAATAAATCATAGCCTAAGTTAATAACAGTTTTTGTTAGTGTCGTACTGGAACTATAATTACCCCCCAAATTGTTTTATTTTTTGTACGCAATATCACTCATCATCAAACTAAAAAGCACTAGGGATGACTACTCCGTTATGACACGAGTGATGTTCGTAATTAATCTTGGATCTTTAAATATGAATTCATAGAGTACATTTTAGTTTGGAAAAGACTGCCATATCAGTTTTGAGGAGAATGTAAAATATTTTAATTATTAGCAGTAAATCTAGAACGAATCTGTAAGTCATAAATAAAAGCACATGACTGGTCGATGTTTGTTTGTGGTTGGCAAAATAAAATTCGATTAGAACGCTTCTTATTGTGTTGGTGGGCAAAGAGCAGATGGTATTAGACAAACAAGTGTTGTTATTACAGTTAATAATATTTGAATGGGTAACAATACTACTAAGCATCGCTTTTAGATGTATCAAAAGTTATATTAATTTGTTGGACATGTAACTTGTGATGAATGATTGTAGAAGATGATAGGAGATTGAAAATTAGATTTGTTTTGAATTGGTCAGAATAGTTAAAGTCTTATGGAAAATTGTATAATACTTTTAATATTTCAAATGTAACTTAATATTACAACAGTATCCATCAAATACTTGCATTGTACATTACTTTCGTTCGGATCGATTTTGAGTGTTGGTGAGTGATTGATAGCAGTGTGGGATATAAATGTAAGAATTGTCCAAGTAGAAATTAATATAACACTAGAAATGGCGAATTGAAAGAAATAATTTACCTCGCTTGGTGCTTCTTCTGCTGTATGCTGTGCACTCGAACAAGGTCTGTCCATGATATATCAATTGAATTAGATGTATAATGTTAATATTTTAATATTGATAATATATACAATTAGTAATTGTTTAAAACTTGAGAATATCTATTGAACCACTCTCATGCTTGCATAATATCTGAGATTTAAATTATTTCTCTCTGGGTGAGAATCATTGATGAAACTAAATGAAAATCAGAAATATCGAAAGTTATGAGATTTTAATGCAATTTTAAAAATGTTATTTCAGAATTTAAAAGCATGAAAACCGCATACTTTCTGGTCCTGCTGGTCCTCATCTCCTGCAGTCCCTACGTCCATTCAGGCCAAGCTGGAAAAGGTGAATTTCTTTAACCGTCTTCACATCTTTTTTAGTCTTCGTTTCTTTTCATCAAATTAAATTTCATTGCATTAAATTATCTACTGTACTTAGCCCTGTTGTTGCAGCGAGTCACACTTTTAGTCGCTGAATCATGACATTAACTTCTTTCAATGACTCATGTTTTCTAAAATCTTTGATTGCATTCATCAATCGTTGTCAGTGCACGAAGCCAGCAATCTCAAGTCACGCTATGTTTGTAATTTGGGTATTATTATCTGTAATCACAAATTGCATTCAGTTATATGTTTAACCAATCAATTATAAAGTCAGGCAGAGAAGAGATGTGCTAATTAAATTAGTCCCAGACTCATGAAATAAATATTAAAATAGCATGTTATTAGTGCCACGTTTGGATATGTAAAGTGAACTAACCATGTACTCCCACATTGGAGTTTACTTCCGGATAATTTGTTTTTAATTTATCATGACTTTTCTATAGGTGTGAAAAGAAGTGATTTAAAGAAATTATCCGGATGGAAATGAGTCATCCACAAGCAGCCCACTTTAGCTCCTAAAGCCTTTAACGATAGCAGTTGGAAGTGTGATAGAAAACAGTAGTGAAAACCACCAAAACACTAATCCCAAAATGAATAGGACTCCATGCACTTACAACAGTAGTGAAAACCACCAAAACACTAATCCCAAAATGAATAGGACTCCATGCACTTACAACAGTAGTGAAAACCACCAAAACACTAATCCCAAAATGAATAGGACTCCATGCACTTACAACAGTTTTGTGAATGAACGCATAAATTGCCTGTTTAGCACATAAGAGAAACAAGGAGAAATTAGGACGCATGAGTCATACGACAGAAGCCGAAGTTGTAAATAAAAAACGAATTTTAAATCACATCTTTACAGACCCGAGCTACCTAATATGTCTCGAGAGAAGTCCAGTTGAAGATTTCGAGAAATCGTATATGTATGTGTTGAAGTTTAAACTTACTTCCAAATAAGAGTGAATGCTTAGGATGGAGTTCTAAGACTTCAAAATAGAAAGTATTTCACCCTTTTAGCAGAAAAGTATGTGAATATCTTGTTAGTCAGAGAAAATATAATTATTAATAATAATATAATAATTGTTTTATTTTAAATTTGTACTTCTTTATTGTACTATTTTTTCAGAGTAGGCATTATGTAACACAGGAATTCGTCCTATGGACCATGTTCACAACTGTATATCTGCTAATTGTAAAAATTAATATAGCAGGATTTAGAGTTTGAAGTTGAAGTTTAGAGTTTTGGTTTTGATTCGAGGGTTGAGTCTGAGCAAATTAAGAGTGTTCGAGATATAGCTCTGACAGGCGAGCTATCTAAGAGATAATAGGCTGGCAGATGTTGCAACCGAGCACGTGGTTGACAGAAATGCATTGTAGAGAGCTGTCCCATGCAAGTCAAGTTTCTCTCCATTTACGGGAAAAGTGTGATCCTTTATAAACAGAGACAGGTTTCTCAAACAACCCTGACGGCCGCTCGAAGGCAATTTTGATTGCCCAAGGGCCCCAACACATCTCCATCATTGTTACGGCTAGCGTTTAGTACTGAATTAAATGAATTTAAATAGATGTGATATATAACTACACATGATTATACTAAAAGTGAAATAATTATAGGCTGTACTGTTGTTTTCGTCATATGCTTAACAGAAATGAAATATTAGCAATAATCAATACCTGCAAAGTGATGCGATCATTTCAACTTCTGACCATTTTTTGGCTATTCAGTTGGCATCGTTTTGCCTCAATCAGTACACCAATGTTTGTTTTTATATTCTGAGATGATGCCAATCTAAAGTTGCTGCCAAATGTTCATGAGCGAGTCTTGACCTCAAAATGTCATTCCTCATTATAGACGATAAAAACTGCTGACATATGTAAATGCTACCAACCATAGCAATGATCAGTGTAGTTTCGAACTATTTGATATTTTTATGAATGATCTAATAAGTCAACCTCTTATAATAACAACTGCCAGATGTTTCAAGTGGGGTGGGGGGCTAAGAAAATGGTTCTCACATTTTTCTTGGTTAAAACATTATTTAACTGAATGAAATTCATTCATACATTGCAGTTATGGATCTGTTATTGCAGTCATGATGTCTGTTATAAAGGCTTTTGATTTTCTTTTTACAAGAAAGTCTTAAAGATTAATTAAATTTTATAATTTCATTTCATATGTTTGCAGATGAGAAAGATGGCGATATAACTTTTGAGCGTGCCAGGAAATCAATGTTGTTAGAAGACGGAGTGTTTTGCCCCTGTGCTGATTCAGGATGCGGCGGTTGTTTCTGTTGTTAAATCTCCGTATACTGAACGATAACATGTTAATGGAAAGACGAACCCACATCCAATTGGGAGATTTCACGTCTGCTGACGTTACTGTTGTTATTAAACTGTCTTTATAAAAATGCACGATAGTCAGTATTGTAAATTCTTTAGAAATGTACACACATCATTTCCAAAGTCTTAATTGTTAACTGATAAAATGATCGATTGAAGTGGATTATTAATAGATCGGTGTGGGAATAGCGCACTGGCTTGGTAGTGAAATAAAAGTTTTGTTTGGAATAAAACTTCTATTGTTTGTTTAATTAAAAATAATTCTTGAGTTTTATTGATTGTTATGGCGTGTCAATGTGCAAAAGATCACACATGTATTGTGCAATTTAACTTTAGGTCATGTCGCTGATTTGCTCTCTTTAAAGAAGGGATTATATCTACAGCCTTCCAAATCAAGGATATCTATTCATCCTTCAATGACGAGACTATAAATACTTTCTTTACATAACTAGTTATGTCCCTTCCTGTATAGGTGAGATTATGTCTACGTCCTTTAAAGTGAAGGCTGTAACTAATGTCTATAGAAACGAACTATATCAACGTCCTTTGGGTTACTTTAAATACAAAGCTATATTTAATTACTTTAAAGACAAAGTGATATTTAGTTAATAAAAGACAATATTAAAGAATAGAGATTTCGTGTGCGTTTTTGTGCTATTTTTTACTTTGTACACATGATTTTGAGTTTCACTGACACACAAGTATATATATATATATATATAGTATATATATATATATTCATTTATCAACTTTTTAATAATGAGGGCCTACTGTTTACATTTCTCTAACATTATTTAATAATAGATTCAGGTTAGAAAGATACTTTTTAAAAATAAAATTGAAAATTCAGAGTAAAGTGAATGTAGATGTTGCAGTCACATATCCTATACTCACATCACTGTGTATACATGAAATCCAATGTTACGTACAGTGGGGAAAAGTTCTAAACTCAAAGACTATATCTTTAGCTGATAGTGCAGTTTATAAAAATAAAAGAATATAAATAGAATAGACAATTTTCGTGTCCCATTCGATTATGTATTCCGTGTTTTAATTTGATCTCTGAAATAGAGTCTGAAATACTCAAAATTGTAAAAAGCGTGTATTAAAGATTGTAATAAAATAAGAACTATACCCACATGTCTGAAAAAATGATTTGAAAGGAAGAAAGAAAATAGGAAATGACCCTGTAAAGTTTAAAAGGTGGAAATCAAGAAGAGTAGGACAGGTTATACCTATTGTTCGAATATTATTGAAATCTTTAACTTTTGGAAAAATAGGGATTATGAAATTAGTTTCTTTATATTAAGAGATAAAACCTAATGACATGCACTATATATTTACACCGTTTCAGAGGAAGCAGACGTGAATTTATGACACTAAAATTAGTTGTATTGAATGATGAAGGCGTCGCCGATGACGATGACGATGACGATTATGATATACAGCTATTTCCCATCCACTAAGTGACTAAGACAAAATCACCCCTACAATGATCCAAATGCTGTTTGTGTTCTTTCGCCATTCCCTCAAACATGGTAAAATAGATTTCAGTCCATATATTCGGTCCCTGAAACATGGTAAAATATATATGTCTGTCCATATGTTCAATCCCTCAAACATGGTAAAATAGATATGTCAGTCCCTCAAATATGGTGAAATAGATATGTCTGTCCATATGTTCAATCCCACAAACATGGTAAAATAAATATGTCTGTCCAGATGTTCAGTCCCTCAAACATGGTAAAATAGATATGTCAGTCCCTCAAATATGGTAAAAATAGATATGTCTGTCCATATGTTCAGTCCTTCAAATATGGTAAAAATAGATATGTCTGTCCATATGTTCATCATTGAGTGGCTCCATCGTGCAAGAACAGTGATGGGGAGGTATGCTAAGCTAGATAGACGAAGGACTAGCCTGATTTGGTTGTAATTTAGCTAGGCACTTTCTTTCTAGTCTTATTTTCTAACTTTACCAGCTAACTGTTTCCTTCTTCATTTCCTTTTTATTTCTTATTTTCTGAAGTTCTAAATTATGATGTATGGATGAGTTAGATGACAGTATCGTGCGCTAATTTCAATACACTGACACTGTGCATTAAGACAAGACTGTGTGTATGGACACGTACCACAAAGACTGCCAGAGATATACATTGACACTATGCATTAAGACAAGACTGTGTGTATGGACACTACCGCAAAGAGATATACATTGACACTATGCATTAAGACAAGACTGTGTGTATGGGCACTACCGCAAAGAGATATACATTGACACTATGCATTAAGACAAGACTGTGTGTATGGACACGTACCACAAAGACTGCCAGAGATATACATATGGCTCACCTCCATTCACACTGACTCATACCAAGACAGGAGTAAACAGTTGATATAAAAAGACACATGATCTGTTTTAAAATGTGTGTTCTTAGATAACCAAACATTGATAATAATCAATTTTCTAAAAGAAAGAAAGTCTCCTAAATTACAATATAAAGATTTTCAGTCCTTAGGCTTTATTGGGGAGGATGATTCTAGAGAAGTAACAGTCTTATAAAGCGTATCTTCCTAGGCAGATGAGAGATTGGCAGCTTGGCATAGTATAACGATAGTAGTTAGTGTAGAATAACATGACCTGAGTGGTATCAAGTACCCTTTACTCTTACTCTTACCTGCACCTAAGCAAGAAACGTTCCAATATTAAACTCCAGCAAACATCCCCAAAGCAGCACATTTTAGTAATGATGTGATGTACTCTCCTATAACACGCATGTATCTTAGTCATCCACTACCTGTTACACAGTACATAGAAATTTATAATGCTTTCACTTGACATACTACGCCTGCATGATCTGTTACAATACTACGACTGGTGTAATAATTGTCTTGCATAAGCTACTTTCAGCTATCTTGTAGTATTTGCTAAGGAACAGTACTCTTTGACTTAAGTTAAATAACCCGATTACTATTATTCGGAAATCAAATAAACTGTTGAATAAAGGAAGTTGCTTGAGAAATAGTGACATTGTTGACAGGAAAAATAAATGGAAGTGACATTTCTTTGCACACAAAAATCCAGGGTGCAGCTTTCGACTTAGTATTAAATTCATGCGTATTCTTTAAAATGGTAACTGCAGAATAAAGAGTCAAACTTAAAAATGTACATCTTAAAGAAGAATCTGGTATCTCTTTAGTCTTCTTCTTTAGATAAAGTTAACAAGCAGACAGGTAAACAGAAGAGAACAAATTCAGGCCCACCAACTAGTAGTCATCTCACCTTGTTAAATTTGCACACCTGTTGATGACGGCCTTCCAGAATAGAGGGAAGAAATAGAGGAAGGTGGCATTTTTGGAAGTGTTGATGAGCCTGGTTGTTTATTATTTCCCCTCTCTTCTGTATGTGTTTGTGCCTCGTCGTTGGTTAAAACCAGATAGACAAAAGCACATTTCCTAATACGTTCTTCCTGTTTGCTTAATAGGATAGCTAAGCTATTAATAATAATTTACACGAGTCATTGTAAAGAGCTACTTTACATCAAATGACATATTGTAAAACTAATTCATTATCTTAATCAAGGAACAACTCACTCATTAACAGTAAACAGTTTTCATTTTTTGTATTAATAATTATAACATTCATTAATAATTTCAGTTCACTGCTACTGTTCATTTCATTTAGGTTTTGAGCATATAATATCTTTCTATCGCAGATCTGGAGGGTGTTCTAAACAGTTATCATATACTACCATGAGCTGTGTTTATCTCACTACTATACCTAAGGTCATTGTGTTATTGACCTCACTCCTATACATATATGAATAAACTACCTGGAAAACATACTAGCCCAACTACTAAAAGAGTGCTCTTTGAAAGTGTACACATCTGCAAAACATTGGATATCCCAGAATATTGGTATAATTCTAAGACTTAACTCACAACCGCAGTTTACAGAAGTCGTGAATATTACTACTACTGCTACAGGTTATTTTAAAACAATAACGAAGGGGTGTCTTAAATAATGAGAATATCATATCTCCATGATAACTACCTTTCAATTGCGGGCAATGGATTGAAAGAGTAACCTCCCTGTATCCTATCTAGACATAACCTCATAAATAAATACCCCGGAATAGTTCTGAACTGACATATATATATAACAAGTAGTGGACACCCTCGTTCAAAAGCCTACAACAGTCTTATCATGTCCCCATCTCTACGTAATAAACTCTTATTCCAATTAATCACATGAGGGTGAGGGTGTTGATAAATAAAGAAATAGAAGTTATTAACAATATAAATTACCCAAACACAACACAAAGCAATTCAGCATTTGTTAAGTACAACTAAGAACGTATACACCAAATACCTATAGAGAAAGAGAAAAAACAGAAAAATACCAAGATCTCTGATTAGAAGTTCAGAGACTGTGGAATGTAAACGCAGAAGTGATACCTATACTGATAGGAGTGTTGTGGAACACAACAGCTGATTTTGAAGGCTATCTGAATAAACTCCCTGGAAAGCATAGACTTGTCACACTACTCAAAGCGGCGCTCCTCGGAAGTGACCACATCCTCTGTAAAACCTTGGATCTCCAATCAACTTGGTAAGATTCCGAGATCTTGGCTCACAACCGAGAGTCAACCAAAAGCCATAGAAAATGTCATAATCATAACAACAACAACAACAACAACAATAATAATAATAATGTTAATATGATTATTCCTACATTAACGGATACTTGGAACTATAAAAATGTATAGAAGCTCAGAAATCAGGCCATGTTATCAGCCATTTTCTGTATATGGTCGATTGAATGCTATATTGTAAAAAAAGAACATAACATCAATTCGTTGAAAAATATTGTCAAGATGTATTGTGAGGACACTACCATGAAATTCAGCCTTGATAGATATCGCAGAATTTCGATAAATCATTTATTATTATTACCATGAAATTCAGTCTTGATAGATATCGCAGAATTTCGATAAAATCATTTATTATTAACACAATCAAGACTTTATAACTGACCTATGCTCATGCCTATGGACTGTATTATTAGTGTATTCAGCGATCTTTATAATTTGACTGATTATTAGAGTCGTAACTACATTTTTACCTGAACAGAAAGAACAAAACCTTTAATGTCGTGTTAACATCCCTAATCCCAATGTAGCATATACTTGAAAGTAGTCGGCTAATTTGGAATATTTCCTGCTTCCATTTAAGTCGTGTGTCATTTATATGTCTTTAGTTGTAAGGTTCGACATTTCATTAATGCCTCTACCATGTGCGATTTTTTTGATGATCACATTTACAAAGGAAAAAAATAGTCAAAGACGGATTAAAAACTTTACTAACTTTCTAACTAATTCATATTGAATTACGATTACAGTAACTGTACGAACACTAGTGTTATGACTAAAATTAGCAACAATATTAAATAAAACATTTAAAACGAGAAGAATTTGAAAGAAAAACTATAACTTAATTCTTTCTCATCACCCTTTTCAAATATTATAGTATTAAAATAGTTACCCTCTAATGTAACAAAGTTATAACAATTTTACACCACATTTCCGAGCCTTGCTTGAGATACCGTAACTATTTATTTAGAATAGTTATCTGTGTGACATTTGACATCAGCAGCTCGTTCAGAATGTATGCGTATAAGGTGCATGAACTTGCTGACGTCACACACCGTTGTTGATTTCGCACATTAGTAGGAGTATTACTTTCAGGCACACAGCTTCAATCTTACACCAAGTACACCAACAGACACTAGTATTCCACCAAGTACACCAAGTACACCAAGTACACCAACAGACACTAGTATTCCAACTAGTACACCAAGATTCATAGAGATACTATTGAGGTAGAGTATATTTGTCTGTCACTATTTCTAAACTTAATAATTGTATATTGTTGCCAATGATAACGTGACCCCACCTTAGGCACTGCATATGTCGATATTTTTGTAAGTACCAGAGTTGGAGTAAACAACTCAGGTAGAGGATAAGCTAGAACTTTCTGATGCAATCCAAACCAGTTACAAACGGATGAGTAGTTTTTTCTGACTAACAGTCTCACACTTGTTCATAACAAATTCATCCAATGGCATTGGAAAGAAGGCTATTTTGTTGAATACATTTCTATATTCTAATCACTATTCTAATCAGATTGTGACATAACTCGGGTCAGGACATAAAGGCGACCAGTAGCTTAAGGTAAGGTAACTGAGTGATAAAGAAAGAATGACTTAGAAATATTTTGTACATGTTTGCTATTGATCTGTGATGTGAATTGAAGAATGCTTTATGTAAGTGAACTATAATTTCTATGTTCACTAAGCTGATTACGTTGTACATTATACTTGTGAATTTTGATTGATGCTATATTTGTTACGCTCTGTGTGTATTGGACTAACTAATATCATTGCAGGATTTGTAAGTTGAGAATGTAAGGGAGAAAGGAGTTTAGAGATGAAATTTGTCTGAAATTTAGCGCTGACATAATTTGACTTTTGTAGAAATGAGCGAGCCTTTTTCTGAATAACCTTTTATCTCCTTCAGACTTTAATGACTATAGTACTATATTGGAACATGTTGGTTCTTGTATCCAATGTTGTTGTCGAACTTATGGGAAAACGTGTTTTGTAAGTTGATTCTTCTGAATTCTATTTGAGAGCCAATATGGCAAAAAGTGAGGCTTGAGTTTGGTCTCGAGAATTGCTTACTATAGCGAGTATAGCACAAAACAGTCTGTAACGCTGTCTATAAAGCAACTTAAGGAACTAAAAGAAGTTGCTAGAAACATCATTGAAGGGGTAGATTTCACACACACACACACACACACACACACACACACACACACACACACACACACACACACACACACATTTATATATAATATGCATGCTTGACTTTAGAGGGTGTAGATAGAATCTCTTCTTTAAAGGAAGCCAATCAGCTTCTTCATCTAAATCCAGCGTGAAATTGGTCTAGGCCGGAAGTGCTCTCCATCATCAAGTCCTTCATGTAAAGGTGAAAAATTCACTCAAATTGAAAATGTAATACAACCAAACACCTCAATTAATCAAGAACACTCACGTAAATAGCATTAAAGTTATTTTTAATCAAACAATCTCAAATATGTTTGAGTTAAACCTTTATTCTATCAATAAGCCAAGGTGAACTTCTCACATCATTCGTTTAAAACTGCACGAAACGGTTACTTGTGAACTAACAATAAAGACTTCGTAAGTGATGTATTTTCATTTCTAAAGAATGTATAAAATTAATTGCTGTGCGTTTGATAAATAATATTTATTAATTTTTTTCTGAGCAACACTAGTCACGTGATCATATGTCCAGAGGATGGGTCGGGGTGTGCAGTAACCTACGGTAACATTTATCTACAGTTCTGTTTTCCACAGGAAGTGAGATTGCTCATTCATTGTTTGGACATGCGTAGAGAAAGCTTCCAGTCGGATGTGGTTCTTCCTTGCTTTAACATGTTAGCTTTCAGTGAACTGAGATTTAGCCGGCAAGGCAACAAGTACATGTGCCGCAGAAAATTTTGCAAGGGCAAAAGGGAATTTCTACTTCAGACAAAGCTGATTTCGAGGCACGCTGAAGAGTTACGTCGTTTTCTTTCTCATCTGCAAATATGTTGAAATGGAATTACTGAATTTATTATTTTTACCATTTTATACAAAAACAAGCAATTGGAAGAGAATGACCTTTCGAATGTGATAATACAACCAAGGTTGCAAAGTATGAATATATTCTATGCAATTCTGTAATGTTTCAATAAATCTTAAAATGTGAACGATTTTCAAAGCTTCCTGTGTGGAAAGACGACTGACGTTATTTTCTTTTGAAGGCTTGATTTATTATATCATTAATGAATACATCATATAAAGCCTGCAAATCTAATTCACAGTCATTGATACAGTGAATAAAGCAGGTGATTCGAATACACGTTTTATTTTATTGTAATAACAATTTGCAGTTTCGCAAGATAAATTGTGTAATACATATTTTCACTAACAAATCATATGTGATAATTGACTGATTGAAAGTGATAAGTGAATGCAATGTCATAGGCAGATTACGACGCACTGATAGAGAAAGACATGTGATCTAATGCACTTGAATTATACCAAAATGACAGATGACGTGATTTGAAACTGGTGGCAAAGACAGTGATAAAGATTGATGACATTGCAATAACATATTTAAGAGACAAGATTCGGTCAATATCATGATTCAATGACTAAGAATGTGAAATTTTGAACCAACAATAAGAAGTCAGTTAAATGCAATGAAATATCATGATGATTAGAAGCAAAGCCTGAAACAGATTAAGGTTCCTATGTTAAAACTGTTAAAATTATCTTTTACCGTTTTCCAATTTAGCACACTGGATGCTTGAGACCAGGATCAACAGTACCACCAAGTACACAGCTTGCATTTTTAAAGAAATTCTGAAATAAAATGTAACACTTCTTTTAAATCTTTTAGCTTTTCCTTTGATTAACCAGTATTCGTCTGATGTTATCTATACACTTTCTGCAAATTGTTCTGATTTTCTTTGCTTAGATGAAAGATTATATATAACTCAGCGAGAAAAACGAAAACCTGAAGATATTGCTGCAGATATTAGTAGGGATCAATAGATATTCTCAAGTTTTAACCATTCTTTATTGTGGAAATAGTATACATTAAATTCAATAGCCTTCCTCTCATGGACAATCCGGTTGATGTGCAGATCACGAAACAAGAGAAGCACTCGACAAGGTAAATGACTTCATTCAATTAATGATTTCAAATGTTGTGTTAAATTCTACGTGGACAATTCTTGTACAATCACATCCTACACTGTTATCAATCAATTATATGTGCAAGTTAGCCAGTCGTTTTCCCATCTCCAATAGACATAAGGAAATCACTAGATATTTAATTAATTATTCGTCCTTCGCGATTTCTCGTGATCAGCGTGACTTAGCAAAGAAACAGAAAAAGACGGATGAACTAATACAATACATTACAGTGATGCTAACCCTACCATGTGAGTGCGAGCAGCGTGATAAGGCTTTAACAACTATATTTAAGGAGTCATTAATAAATAATGAAAGAAAAAACTGTTAGGGAATGTACACCTGTACTTTGCTTAATTCTGATAACTCAAAATTATACGTATATTCTAACTAGCAGGCCTACTAATGTACTCAGTACACTCAAAAGACACACATAGTCTGTACAAAGAGGTCCAAATTATGATTTTAATAATGAGTAATAAGAAAATGTTTTTTTGGATTTGTATTTGAAGCCAGCAGAATCTTCATCCAGATTATCAAAGTTTTTAAATTTCGACAGAGGAACCGTGATGTTCTAATACGAAATTAACCCTTCGTGTGCACTCATTCTTACTTGTCACGACAATCTTTTCTCTAACCCGTTGAGTGACACTGGGACCATAAACCCCCAAAGTCAAATTAGGGCAGGAATAATTTCAGGTTATATTTCAACTCTAACGCCTCTTCCTTTCTTACATTCTTAACTTACAAATCCTGCAACAATTTCTTTAACTGGATAAACAGCGAGAGTTGAGACTTGGTTCCCACCCTATCATGGCTTGTGCATGGAACTGTGAAGACCCTTTGTCTGATACGTTAAAGGCGTCTCTGTATTGTATGATTGTTTAGGTTTTATTAGGAACATAACGCTATTTGAAACATGTTTAACTTTTATTTCTGTTAGAGTCGTATGCCAAAATTAGTATTTATTAATTAAGTAATTTACAGTACACTTCTATTCTGCAACTACCTATATTACAGGTTTGCTGATATCAATCTATTTTTATTTTGAAATCTCTGATGTGGATTTTGGGTGCCGGATTCTGATATTATTCATGACATGTCCTATTGAGAGTCTTCCACTGTGATTTAACTTGTGGTTATGCATTGAAACTAAAATTGAGTAAAATGGTTATGGACAGTGATTACAATGCATTTTGAATTTGATTCAGACAATGAGCGTTATATGATGAGAAAGTATGACAGATTGTATTTGCTTATTCCTTTTAAATCTTTTAAATATTGTTAAACATTTCTTTTTATGAAATTTTTATAAATTTTTCAGTATCGCGGAACTGTTAGTGTGACGTATCTTCTTTTTTTTGTTATCGTAACTTGTTGTGATAGTCTAATGATTACATCTTGTTCTCTGTCAATCAGTGTATATATATTTATGTATCTATGTTATAAAATCTATTATTTGATTTAAATAAGTGAGTTGGTGCCGTGAGTCGAATTGGCTGCACGGCGTAACAGTTGCAGATATCCATATTTAACCAATTGTCCATACTCTGCACCAGAACTTGTGGACGTTTTATATCATTAAATGATTGCTAATATTTAGTATAATTCATTATCACAACGTCACCCCAGTGCAGCGGCGAAAATTGCCTTGCCAAAACGCTGTTCGTTACCGGTGGCAGATGATTGAAAGTAAAACACAAATAAAGATGTGAAATGTACACCACGTGGGTGATTTCAAACAGTTACATTGGCATGGAGACTGTGGGTGACATACAAAAGAGTCCAAGAGATGCTAGATATGATTCCGTAGTGGTAAAATTATGTATTTAATTCCAGAGGCTCTTGGAAGCATTCGACCTGCTCTAAATAGAACTTTATGAAATTTATTTCATTTGATGATATATGTAGAATCAGATAAGACGGTTACAGTAGAAGAGAAAAAGAAAACTAAACCAAAGAACATCAAACTGATCTTTGAACATAGGTGTATTCTAAGAAGTATAACCGAGTAAATAATTAATTATGACAAAATAATCCCTTAAACGCAAGATTATGACAATCTATTTTGTGCGTTGTGGATATTTAATCTTCATCATCACCATATCTAAAATTTTAATAATGAATATGTGTGCATATTTAATGCTGAAAACTGTTCTTTTATAAACTGGATCTTGAAGCAAACAGAAAGTAAATTTAAAATTAGTTACTTATTATAACAGTCTGAATATCATACCTTTAAAACCGTAGAGTTGTGTGTGAAGATTTGACAAGTTCGTTATGCACCTGTAGTCTGATGTGCAAAATTAGGAAGACGACTTATATTTATGTATACGCCTTTCGGTTCTCACTTTTGTTCACCTTGATCTTTTGTTCTATTGCGGTTTCAAAGATATAAAATTGTGTTTTAGAGTTTTCTATTACATCTGTTGTTGTTTTTGGATGTTTCATTACAAAAGAAAATAATTATGTGTACAGAATTGCCTTAACAGTATTATTCTTTCTCATTAGTTTCGGAAAAGTTGAATTGTTACTTTAACATGGTTTGATGACCTGAAACAACTGATACTGTTAACAACGATTATTTGTGGTTTTCTATGTGCCATTGATTTTTGGGCGACGAAACTTTATTGGTGCAGTTATCGTGCTTTATTGGTGTTTTGTTCAGTGTGTGTGCATCTGGGTTTTTTTATATTTGCGAATATTTCTGCTTTTGTGCCGGAATGCTGATATTGTTTCGATATATACCAAACAGTAAATTTCAAGATGAAAGACTTCTTTAAGCGGCTGAATGAGCGCATGCTGTTACACAATTTTACTTTAATACGTAATAGAATGTCAGTAACATGTGTAGTTAATTGACCATCCACTAAATTCTTTGTCTAAATATTAACCAATGCTCATTTTCTGTACGCTTGAAACGTTTGTAGATTTTTGTCTGTGCGACAGTTAACATTTATTTAACATAAATATCTCTTTGAAATTTTAGATGCAAATTAACCCATCATACACCCAATTACTCTTATGCAAATTAACCCTCTATAATATCCCGAATTGCGTATATCAGTCAAAAATTTAATACAGAAAAGGGTCATGGTGACTGTAGTTATGGATTCACCTAGACACCTTTTATCATCGTTGTTGTCGTTACGACCACATCATCATCATTGTCACAAAACGGGAGGCTCGTTACAAGCCGACCCCGAGCTGAAGTTAGAGATGCAAGGGGTGAAGTCTAATTTTGGCCTGCTCCGGTGCACCTCCAAGAAAAGCCCATGTGACGTATGCCAGTACTACGTCGTGTCAGGTTGTTACATAGACACACACGACATACACCATTGATGTTTGGGTGGGGCCCACTTTATTAATGTCATGCCAAGGAACGTTTTATTGGCGGTGTGTGTTGTGAGTGTGTATCATAAATGTGAATAAATGGACGAACAGACGAACGGTGCAAAACAATAGTACAAATTCTTTCGTCCCTCTCAAAAACTATGAATAACAAGAGAGTTGAAAGATGTTTAAATCAGGTTATTTATTCCCGATTTAAAAAGGGGCACTACTCTTTCGCACAGTGATTAATCATTCATTGTCGCCACCCACCCTCCCTTCTCCGACAGGAGGGGAGAGGGATGGTGGCTTGCCGGCTCCACGTAGGACTTGCATAAAGAGAATGACAAATCCACACACAGAATACCAAGATGTTTGTTTGGCTCGAATTTAATTCTGCGTGTAGGTTACGTATTGCCGACATGTTTGCATGTGTGCTTGCATACGGGTAGGGGTGAAGTGTAGACGGCACAGACGACACAACGTATAACAACGACAGCAACCACTCTTTCGAAACCATAGACAGAAGAAAGCCGCAATATCAGAGTACGAGTTCAAATTTATTGGTCTATAGGTTTCCTCTCACACGTTGGTTAGTCAGTCAGCCATCCACACTCACACCCATGGGAAAGGGGGAAGAAAGAAGAAAGAAAAATGATAAATGATGAATTAAAATCAAAGAAATACAAAACTCAATTTCTTCATGCAGTACTACTTCTAACATTGCTTAGGCATTTTACAACATAATAGAATAGTCATTATTTCAGAGTTCTGGCGCCACACATCAATGTTCAATAATAATACACAAAGTTCAAAACAAATGTCATTTAACTTGCAAGTCTTTTCAATGGTTCCATCAATATCTTTTTCTATCAAGGTTTACTTCTAATTTTAGTTTAATGCTTAATTAAGATTCTAGTTTTAGTTTTAGGTTCTAGTTTATACTTATGTTTACGTGCTCTGAGATTTCCCTAATTAGTTAGAATTTTCTTTTACTCACATAGGTATTGTCACGTTCTCCTTGTTCTCTGCTCTATAATTCGTTACTCTCGTTCTCTGCTCATATGGTTCGTTACTTTCTCTTGTGCTGGGCTCACATCGTTATCGGCTCTTTCTCCATGTGCTGGGCTCACATCGTTATCGGCTCTTTCTCCATGTGCTGGGCTCACATCGTTACACTTTCTTCTTGTGCTGGGGGGGTTTTGATGATACAACAAAAACATCGTCGACGTCTTGACCTGGCCGCCTTCACTGTTACGACGGCTGCTACACTTCATGCGCTTCTCTCGTTAGGCCTAATTTCTCAACTCTCCTTGCCTTCTCTCTTCCCTCTTCTTCTCTTCAATTTCTGCTCATTTCATCTCATCTCTTAACTTCGTTTCTCATCTCTTCTCTTCATCATAACTTCGTTTCTCATCTTCTCTTCTCTTAACTTCGTTTCTCATCTTCTCTTCTCTTCTTCACAACGGCCAACCTTTGCCGTTCTCGGCGGTATGCCTCATGCATGACCGCTACTGCTTCCAACGATAGTTACTACCACTATGTAACATCTCGTTCTGTAACATCTCCCAGCGCCGTGACATTAAACTTCCACCAGGAATTTGCCTTCTGCCTGGAAAATAATCGATCACCCGCGGTCTTTGACAGAGTCTTTGAAAACCTGAGATGGCTATCTGATTTGATTCGGCCCATCTAAAAACTGCAGCGGTCTTTACGACGCGCCTCATACGCAGCCAGGTAGACTTTCTGGCACACTGTTACAGTGGTCAAGAATCCTCCTTCTGTTTTGCCTTCAGAATCGTAGAGTCTTCTTGATCCATAAAGCAGGGAGAAACTCAGGGGTGACCTTCACCCCTGTACAACACGCTACATTTTCCACGTTTCTCTTCCACGTTTCTCCTCCGCCCCTGGCTCTGTCTCCTCTTTTATACACAAACTCTTGTACGTCACTTTCTATGTGATGACTCGAACACACCCCTCCTTCCAGCACAGACACTATCCCCCATCCAACACTGCCCATTTACAACCAGCACGGCACTGTACGTGCTGACGCATATTCTCTGCCCATCCTGGCTACCTCTGGCGTCCAGTTCTATCAGTGCCAAAGTATCAAGTTCCCAGTTGACACTGTGATTTACGTATCCATTTAACCTCTAGCTAACTCTCAGAGCACACACTAAAATCTCAGAGCAAGCTGTCCTACTCCTATTTTATTTTAAAAACTATAGTTACTGGCAGCTCATGGCCACCTGGCAAGCAGTACACACACAGACCAACCTTTTTAACTTAATATACAATGATTAACTTTCCAATAGCTCAACTTCTATTTCACTAAGTACTTTCACAAAACAATAGTAATTACACAATAGCAATCAATATTAACCTACTACCAAACATTTATAGTGGTGATTCTTACAATGATGTTTACATTTCCAAAAACTTAGTCTGCCTCCGTCACGGACATAATTGGCGTCCTAGCACCTTCTCACGAACTTGGTACACTGGCCTGCCTTGTACTCTACTCTGACACAGATTTATGGGCGTGGGTTCCTGGCCACAGAGGGTCAAGCCAGCATTCTCTTGCAAGCTAATTATATCTTTTCCATTCCCCAACACGAACTTAAAGCTAATGTTGCTAATGTTTCCGACTTAGTTTTTCCCGTTGTTGACAAATGGTCATTTTCACCCTGTCCCTCTTTTAATTCACTTAGCGGTTTCGTTCATAGTTTAGAGTTAGAAGTTACTTAGAGGGAGAGAAAAAAAATTTATTAATAGTTCTTGATTTTCGTGACATTCATTCAACTTTCCAATGTCATACACTCTGTGGGAAATAAGGGGGGATGAAAATGATGAAATTCAAAATATAAAATAAAGATTAATTACACAATTCTTATGCGGCAAATGGGGCCGCTTTAACAATAGTTCACATGTAAAATAAGCATTACTTTTAACATTAGAGTTCTTATTTTGCAAACGATATAATAGTGTTCATTTTCTTAGAGTTCTAGAGTTAAGTATGTGCGCGTTAGCCGTGCTAATTATTACTCACTATTAATGTCAGAGTTCCAAGGAGATGACGTAATCTCACACGTCACTTATAAGAGGCACTTCAAAGTGAAGACAGGACGCAATTGAGGCGTCGCATTACAGGTGAAGATTCTGCAGAATCTAGGCACCACTTTCAGATTATCACTGGGGAGAAATCTGAAATTTAGCTGACTGTTGTCGGCCTCGATAATCGTCGCTGTAAACGGACACGCCAACGACGTTTAGCATTATCGGATGGAGTCGTCCAGTGGGATGTGTCGTCGCGTTACATTGAGTGTAGAAATCCGGATATCTGTCTCCGGCGCTAGCCTTCTCAATCGCGGGATAGACTGCCAAACGAACTCAGACAGGGGGGAAGACAAAATTGGTCCCTCGTGTCGTTAACTGCATACAACCAGCGTCGCGTGCATCGGGTTTTCTTTGACAGCGAACTTTCCACTTTGCCAAAAATTATACTGAGTAATTTTGCCTCGTTACTCAATATATGGCATCAGACGGATGGAAAACGGATGGAAAGAGATTTTTGCAGCTTTCCTTTATGAAATCTCTGTACATGAGATAATTCATACGTGAAGTTAGACTGGCTTCAGACGAATCGACGTTTTCAACATTGAGAGTAAAGTCTTCATTCTGCCTCTTATATAGCTCTCACTGAAGGTTTCCAAAACTTCCAGAAGCTATGTCCTGTGACATGATTTTTGCCTTGGATATATAGTGGTAATCGTGATGCACGCTTTTCTGTGGTCAATTCTAATGCGCACTGGCCATTTCTCTCGTCAACACAATGTGACCGTAGTGCGCAGTTGTCCCAATTTATTTAATATACATATTCTTCATAAACTAATATATATATTCAATATGATAATTGACACACACTGCGTCACGAACGTCTGTCTACTAAAGAGATCTTAGGTGACCGTTACTGGAAGTTACATGCTACATACGAAAAATAACAAAACTCGGGTTACTTCAACTAGTTTTGTCAGCGGTTTTTTAAAATGAAATAAAATATAATTTCTGTCCCTCATTTCCTGTGACAATCATCATCATCATCATCATCATCATCATCATCATCATCATCATCATCATCATATGCTTGCGCTACAGAGGTTTACTTCTTGAAATGATGTACTTAGCATAAGGTATTAATCTCTTAAACTCATTATTTGATCGTTAAAATATCTCTTGTTTCCAAATAATAAATGTTAAATGGTGCCACCTACATTTTACTTTTATAGGGTTACTTCGCGTATGCGGACGAACTAATGATTAAAAAAAATTTTCTTTCTTTCTTTCAAAGATATTATATTTGTCAATAGTGTGACCAGGGTTTACATATTTATTATAATCTTCAATACACTTTTTATAATAATTTACAGAGTTTAGGACAGATTACAATTTGTCACTCGGGCGGATTTTCATCTTGGATCATATTCCTTTGAATTACAAATTGTTTATCTCATTCTACAAACATAATAAATATATTTCGACAGTAAATAAATATTCGCATTAATTAATTAATCTTAAATTTTTCAACTATGCAAGAAATCGTGCCATCATCGGAACATAATTACACGATAGTTTTCTTTACACCAAACTTCCCAGCCTTGCTTGCGATACTGTAACTATTTTTTAGAATAGTTAACTTGTGACGTCAGCAGCTCGTTCACAAATTATGCGTATACGTTTCATTAACTTTCTGACGTCACAAACCGCTGTTGATTTCGCACATTAGTTGGAGTATTTCTTTCAGTCAAACAACTTCCGTCTTGAAAGGTACACCAACAGACACTAGTATTCGAGCTAGTACACCAACAAACACTAGTATTCCAAGTAGTACACCAACAGACACTAGTATTCGAGCTAGTACACCAAGATATACATTAGTTGGAGTATTTCTTTCAGTCAAACAACTTCAGTCTTGATAGGTACACCAACAGACACTAGTATTCGAACTAGTACACCAAGATATACAGAGATACCATTTGTGGGGGAGTAAATTGTCTATACCTATTATTAAACTTAATAATTATATCTTGTTGCCGGTGTTAACGTGACCCGACCGAGGGCACTGCTTATATTTGTATGTTGTAAGTGCCAGGTGGAGAATATGCTAGAAATTTCTGATGCAATCCAAATCAGTTCCAAGTGGATGAGTAGCTTTTCTGACTAAAAGTCTTACACTTGTTCCTAAAGAATTTGTAGCAGATTGAGAGGAAAATCGTATCCTTTTCTATTTATTCGTTATTAATTTTCGTTTCAATGCATCAGAGACTCTTGCAAGATTATTAAATTACAGGAAATCTACCAGAAAATCAAGATGCAGAATTTCAGAATTGTAATTTCTTCGTTTCTTACCATTAGCTGTTAAGAACAGATTTTCTTTGCGAAATTAACTCTTTGTCTTCTATATCACTAGATTCTCCACAGCCATCTGCTCAACACCAGTCTTAAGGAAGCTACATGTCAGTAAGCACCCTTTCAGAAGGAATATCAAGTTTCATTTACATTACCTGTCCTTCCAGCCATGTTATACTGTGGTTGTCACTAGTTTTATGATGCGATCAAAAATGAAAAAGAATTAACTAACCCATCATTTATCTTTCCTTGAAATACAAGACTCGCGCCATCAAACCCATCACGTTAATCTTTTTTTCTTTCCTCATCAACGCAAATTTGTCATTGAGGGAAATGAAGACTTTACTAACCAATCGGAGTTTGCCTTCGTGAAATTCTATACTTACTGTTAGCATTTCAGTAGTCAGGAAATAATGTAAGCTGCTATCAATTTCAAAACCTTACTGCTGATGGCATTGCTAAAGCATTTGTAGGTGCCTGGCTACACAGGCTACAAGCATAAATAAAGTTACAACACAAAAGTAAAGCGAAAAATTCCCATTGAAACATTGTTTACTCTGTAATACCTACTCGAGTTATGTGTGTTGCCATGTGGCTCTTTTACCAACCAAAGCAAATGGAGGCGAACTGACAACATTGTTTTTGTCAACCACACACGAGAGTGACGGAGTCAGTACATCTGAAACGTATATGCTTGTATTAAGGTTGTACACTTTTTTTCCCTGGATTTTCTGCTATTGATTAAATTTCTCATATATGTCCGCACTACCTACACTATCATCTCTTACAGAAACTTAAATATACTCCAGAAATAAAGTCTATTTTATATATAGGTAACCACCGGGTCGCTCTCTCTTTAACAACACACATACTCCAGAAATAATTTAAAGTATGTTTTATATATTGGTCACCAACGGGTCTCTCTCTCTCTTTAACAACATACATACTCCAGAAATAATGTAAAGTCTGTTTTATATATTGGTCACCAATGGGTCGTTCTATCTTTAACAACATCCTTATGATTGTGCCGACATTTGCATTGCGATTTGAAGAGAAGTAGAAGTGTTACCGAACTGTCTATTATTTGTAATGGAGAAACTTATATTACTTATAATTACTTCAATAATAATACTATTGACTCCTCACCCCACTATTTTATCCAAAGCCTTATTTCATAATTCGAAGATAGCTCTCTGTCCAAGCAATCAAACTAATTTTATGTCACCATACTCTCTCTCTCTCTCTCTCTCTCTCTCTCTCTCTCTCTCTCTCTCTATATATATATATATATATATATATGGAGGGATAGATAGATAGATAGATAGATAGATAGATAGATAGATAGATAGATAGATAGATAGATAGAAAGAAAGGAATGAGGGAAGGAGGTAATATAAATATAATTTTTTCAGTCGAAGAACAGATTGGTAGATAGATAGAATAATAGACAGATGAAAGGTTACATGGGTGAACTACAAGAGAAATGAAATCCTAATATATGTGGAACTATTACTTCTTTCTAAAATGTAATAGATGAATTTATAATGATGTACGTATGGTATTAGATTGTATTTAATAGTGGTAATACTAAATGCTAGTGTAATATCGGATGAGTAACTTTATTGTAGGCAGCAGCAATGTTGTCGCTCAGGAAATATAATGTGGCGATGTAATAGATAAGAGATGTTTTAATACAGCAAACTCTACTATTTTTTAAAGTTTGATTTGAGAAGTTGCGATTATGTTTTTGCCATCGGATTCTCTAACTGCAAGATATATTAGTGGACCTAACTAACAATGGTATCTCAAATCTAGGTATGTAACGACCATAGATATTTATATCAATATATATTATATTTGATATCATATTATATAATCTATCACTTGTATTAGAATTTTTGCTTAGATCCAGAAATCAGGCAGTCAGCAAAAAGGTATAATAAGTCGGAACTCATATTTCATTAGTTTTTAGAATAATCTCTCTCTGTATAAATCTATCGGTTCTTATCATGTAACTCTTGAATCTTTTTCAGATAAATGAAATAATTGAAAGGTTGAAAAGAAAATTCAATAGATCGCAAGACGTTCCGGGAATTGGTAAATATAAACAGACAGTAAGTGTGCTTCAGTTATCAAATAAACATGTATAAATTCCTTGCAAATTACACTCACTCACTCATTCGCTCACTCACTCACTCTCACTCACTCACTCATTCGCTCACTCACTCACTCTCACTCACTCACTCCACACACACACATACATAGCCCCCCCCCCAACAAATCAATCTATCTACCTATGCATACATAAGTACAAATCTGCCAAATTTGGGTAATTTGTCGGCAGGACAGTTCCAAGATGGCTCCCTTAAATGCATACGCCAAATAGAAGCAGCGCTCCTATCACTTTCCTTAGACTGTGTGAGTGTGAATTATATTGAAATACATTACGGAATAAAGACGTATGTTTATTGCAGCAGCAAGTATACACGTGTAACACGCTACAAACAGTTGCAAAATATATTTATATTTTAGTCATTTTTCAAAGAGGTCTACGAACTTGACGTTATCGATTGTTCAGCATAACTACCATTAACGATGTGCTTCATTCATATAAACTCCCCCGAATTGTCATACATACATCCACTGTTGATATTACTGTGGGATAGCCAAGATCCAGCATTAAGCTTATATGACCTAATACGCCAGTTCATTACACTCCGGCCTTCTTAAGAATAATTGTAATCTAGCAATCCATTTGAAGACTTGTGGACTACTCTTTTTTGGTGCGTGCTGCTTCATGACAAAGCTCGGCCACATACGTCCTGTGCGACACCTGCAACTATCGAGGATCTGCATTTTCAGATTTTTCCTCATCCACCATACTCATCAGACTTTGCATCCTCCTGATTATCATACATTTAGTCTACTAAAAGAGGCACTTGTTGGGAAAAGTTATGAACTGATGATGAAATTCAAAACAATGCCTACAAGTGGCTTTATACGCAGCCAAAATATAATTTTGTGAAGAACCTCGGCGCTCGGACAAAACAGGCCAGCTGGTTTCTTACTGAATTCAATGATCGCCCTTAGTACGGTACCTAGCATAATTCTAATACACGGCTACTGAGACAAAACAACTTGTAAAGTAACGATTTACTTACATAAATACACATTAGTGTCCCTCACGTCCTACAAACGCATCGGTATCACGTATTATCTGATGAATCGGTAGTAACTTTAAAGCTCACGCTCACAGCTACATTTCCGCACAACTTTCAAAGTTACAATAAAAGAGTTATGCTGCCATCATCAGAAATTTAACTTCATATACAAGTAGACAGACACACACACACACACACACACATATATATATATATATATATATAGAGAGAGAGAGAGAGAGAGAGAGAGAGAGAGAGAGAGAGAGAGAGAGAGAGAGAGAGAGAGAGAGAGAGAGAGAGAGAGAGAGAGAGAGAGAGAGAGAGAGGTTTTGTGACAGTTTCGACAAGAGATGTGTATCTTAATTTTTGAGGATTATATTATTTTCCGTCTATACTCACTTTTCAAGTGCAGAACTGGGATCGGTAGAGCAGTCAACACCTACACATTCTCTACAAAATGCTAATCGTCGTGTTACAACTGGATGCTTTGAGTTAACACTGACCTGACATATTCCCAATATATAGCTGTAGACCAAGCACGTTTCAACGGGTCCTTCTTTGTCTGATTTCTAATTTTTTAATTTTTTAATTTAATTATGTAAGGGTCTGAAAATATATACAACTACAAAGAGTGGATGGGCAATAAGAAGCAATATAAATTTATTTAGCAAAAGAAATTTATCTATACATACACTCCACAACATAATTGTAGCACTTAATCAAATGTAAAATATGGATATACACCTATATATATATATATAAAGAGGTAATTAAAATGATTAGGTGAGAAAAGTTTCACCTATGCTACATTTAACGTGCAGAGCATCACATCTACTTTAAAACACAGGTACACTAGTATTAATAAAAATAATGAAGATGCACTGCATTTTAACATATATAAAATTTCATGTAAAACTGTACATATAATAAAGTGACAAATACGGGAAAAGGTGAAAATATTTGTCACATATACAGGGAAAGAAATAAAGATAGATAGATAGATAGATAGATGATAGATTGCATTAGATTAGACTAGATAGATACAGAGAGAGAGAGAGGGAGGAATAGAGAGATAGACTGATGTAGGGATGGAAAATGACATAATAGTATTAGCTGTAGTTGCAAAAGTAGTAATAGTAAAAGTATCAGGAGAAGTCGTATTAATTCTATTGGACAAATATATTCACCAATAGCTACGTCATCGTTAAAATAATGCTCTTATTCTTATCATCGCCATCAACTTTATTAGCAGGTTCAATAATATAATTTTTAGTTTGAGCATTTGACCTTTAGTTGTCTTAGGTATTACGTCTTGTTAT
Source organism: Sinotaia quadrata (assembly GCA_028829895.1). NCBI lineage: Eukaryota > Metazoa > Mollusca > Gastropoda > Architaenioglossa > Viviparidae > Sinotaia > Sinotaia quadrata. The sequence continues at coordinate 138,016,160 of CM054179.1, forward strand.
ATTAAATACATTTATTTGAGTTGTTATTGTTGCTGATATTTGCTTTTGTATTTGGAGATGCATAATTTATAATGTTAACATTTTATAAATATTATCCTCTTCAATTTTATTCAACAGCCACCCACAACACCAGTCCCATCCGATGATGAAGAGAAAATCCAGCAAATGAATCGATTATTAACGCCCCCCACCTACTGATTATTCAATGCTCGTTTATCTAGATGTCGCTGTACATACACTTTACACTCAAACGAACATAATAAAACAGCAAATAATTCTAACTATAAAATATTCATTACAGCCATTTCACATTTCTAAACAAACGACCAAGCATGGACTGTCCACATGCTGGTTTCGAAACAGAAAAAAAGAAATATCTCCACAAAACCGGTATCCGCCAGATAAATAACACAAGTCTTTTATTCTTCTAATGTAATTAGTTTCTTAATGACAACTGGATGATTTTAAGTTCATCAAATGTTTATTTCTCAAATGATGCCAGCAGAGTGTGTAGGTGTAACAGACAATAATTTCAGTACAATAGTTAAGCATTTTTCAATATCATCATAACTTATAAGTGAGCACGGAAAACAACATTTTATTAAATTATAAGTGTGGTTAACAAAAAAGGTGTAACGATATTAATAGTTCAATTTGAAAAGTAAAACAGTTATTGATTTAATGTATTAACGTTATTTTAAGGAAAGTTTTAATATTTAAATTAGAATAAGTTAATGGAAAATGCAGAATACGTGGGGAAGCATTATAAGTACTTCGGTTTGCAAAATTGCTTATGAGTTTCCTTAAGTAATCTTTACCGTAGTGGTACTGAATAGTGAAACAAATGTAAATTGTGTTTGAATCTATTCGTTATACATCTGTGTCTCTGTGAGGGTGCACTTTTATGAACTGGTGTAGATGGATACTTATATATGTTTATGTGGTCGGATGGACGTAAATGTACTTGGTACAGATGAATTTCTACTGTTTATATGTGGTATAATTATTAGCATAGAAAAGAATGTGTATGCATGCAAGCATAATCATAATATAATCGAGAAACGAGAGATAGAATATCCCAGAGTGAGAATGATGGGCTATAGAGGGAGAATATTTGATGTTGTTTTAGAGTTAATTTATATGTTACAGTCTTTTAGACTTTTGATGTATTACTTTAATTCGATGATATTATGATAAGAATATATGCTTTTCAGTGGTGATTGACGATGCTAATGTAATTTTGTTATCATTAAGATGTGATAATAATCGAAAATGTACTCACCAGAATAAAGCTGTTATCATTTGTATGAGTAAATGTATGTATATCTCTCCCTCAATAAAAAATGCATTGGCATTAGCAATAAACAACCCATCCATACAGACACAGATACTCCAGATACTCATACTTAACAGATTCACTAATATCACTACAAACAATAACAAACCCCTTTCAAACTAAAATAATACTAAACACCACCAAATATCCAAGCACATAACAAACTGGGAAAAAAGACACAAGAACAACACTACTATGCATCCCCAGCCATATAAACATAATAGGGAATGAAACAGCAGACAAAGGAGCAAAATATGGCAGTAAATATGGAATGCCACTAAAAACACGTTTACACACTGGAGAAATCCAAGAACAAATCTTCTATACAGAATAAATCCTCCCACTCCACTTCAATCCCAATTACCCAACTCCACAAGACCTACACAAACCAAATCATAAACCAGAATTGTGCACTCACTGAACAACAGACAACACAAATGAACACTTTTTGCTACAATGTAACAATTATATAGAAGAAAGGAAAAACATCAAAGAAACAACAAACCTACTACAAATACCATTCACCACCAAATCACTACCCACCAAAGTCACATACACCAAGCACTCATCACATATCTTATCCAAACAAACACTCCTCACCTACTATAATTAAACATATATTTAAAAAGGAATTACCCAACATAAAAAAGACAGAACACTCACAATCACAGCCAAGACCAGTTCGCTGAAACACTACTTTAACAAGGATAACAAAGTCAAAAAGCTCACACTTCAAACAGAACATACTCTTAAAGCAAACCTATACCACCAACCCACCCCTCACCTGTTTATAGTATTAAAAAAATCCACAACATTTGCTACAAATCGAACAAGGAAATTCACAGAAAATCCACAGGAATCCCTGAAAAAACCGAGAACATCGTGAAGATGAAAAGTTTTAATGCAGTTCCTGCGAAGCAAAAGAAGTAAACGGAACAACAACATGATATATCATTGGCTATGTCGTGGTGTTTGATATTGCTCTTGTAATCATAGTCGTAATCACCGATGATAGAAGGGAGAGGGTGGGTGGGGGTATCTTAAAGAGCCAAGGCTAGTGGCACACCAAGCCTGTAACTAATGCGTAGATGCACATGATGTTTACCCTGTTGTCTTCGTTATTGATGTTGTCTTCGCTGACCCTGGTGTCCAAAGAGATAGGCGCAGGCGGATACTGGTGGCCAGTATAGATGACCGAACAATAGTTGTATAATGACCGCAATGATTCCTTATGTTTACTTGGCCTTTTTGTTGCTGAGTCATGTCTCTTCTGATGATTGGGAACTGTCTTTCTTCTTTTCATTTTGATGTGGTTGAGGTGGTTTATGTTCCCTTTACTGTTGGAGATAGCTTGCTCAGAGGTTTGAGGTGAATTTTGAGATAGTGGCTTTCTGCCAAAGACTGATGTATGGCTGGCATTTTAAAGAGACCAGAGTAGATCTTCAAATGACATGTCAAGATCTTTATATTCAGTTTTATGAAGTAATCCCGATGAGATCTAGTGTGGTGTCGACTTCCATTGAATAATCTACTCCTGCATTATTAAACATAATTTAATTATATTACATTGCAAATAACTCCACCTGACATCGTATTTAAACTTACCTAATTTAATATACACATAATGCTATATGTTTGCTTATAATTATACTGCTCTTTAAGTAAGATGCACAAAATGTGAAATCGACTTGTATTACATTCGCACGTTAGCCTTGAATCCAGTTTCTTATAAGAGTCTGTGGTAATAGACTGCACACGTATAGAGGTCATTGTCTGATAATGTATGTATCTGGATCACCATCTGGCGAAATTTCTCATCTTAGCGTCGCTACACTCACACGCAGAACGGACAGCTTACGTCACAATTTGTCGGCCATGAATCACGTCATAGATTCTCTCATACCACCCAGCGTAGACTTCTCGTCTTCCCAGTAATTGAATGTGAATGAATGAAAGAAAGGAAGAAAACTCTGTAAATAACAATGCAGTGATAAGTATGTTCTACACGTAAAACGGATAGTGATTTGTGTCAAGGCTAAATTCCCTCTGATCAGAACTCCTCCTAGGTGACAAAGAAACATAGATTAAAATATACATGACATATTATCCCATTTACATTCTATACAAAATCTTTAAACTATAATTCTCACAAAATAAAATAAATATTGTACCTTTCCATTTTGCAAAACAAAAGGGCCCAAAGTAATACTGTATTGAAAGTTCTTAAATTTTTCGACACAAAAATCATTTGCTCTTTTTTTCATAAATTCTTTTTAAGACTCCGCCACAAATAACTTTTACGATCTTTTACATTAGACCGGACTAGATCTCCTTCACGTGGAAGTGAGTTTGTACTGAGAAAAGAATGATTGATCTCTGTCTGTCCCTTCGATTTATTGACTCTGTCGCGTGATGTTTATGACATAGTCATTCCAGGTCATAGCATTCTTTCATGCCTCGTTCACAAAATGGAAAATACGCCACGCTATCCCATCTGGGGCTAACATATATATAAAATCTTTAACCCGTTTTTGCATTGATAACTGGCCACCACTGTGGTCAAGGCAGAATTTACAAATAAATATATATATTTTTTAGTTAGCTTCTGTTTCACCTACGCTATGTAGTAGTGAAATAATATCCACCTTTCTCCGCTTTAAGTTGGAAAATTACGTCAAACGTGCATGAATTACTTCCAATGCTCCTCTTACTATGATAATATATTTTAATATTTTAATATTTATTGACATGAGACCGGGCAAAGTTGTATACCCTGGTCTCAGGAGAGACTGGCAGTGTATTATCAATTTGTTAGAATTACAAACAAATTTAATGGTGAGGCACGAATAAATATTAATAATAATTAAATTGCAACTTGATAAAATATATAAAAAACATGTAAACCTTTCCTGATGACGTCACATTTTATTTAGCAGATGAAATTAGTAGAAACGTAACTATTGCGTAAAGCAAGGCCTAGATATTGTTAGTAATTAATAAGTTAAAAATTTGAATAAATAATGATAATTATCTCTTTAAAGATAAAGTCAATATGCATCACTACTCACATCTCCTTTCTATCTTATTTTATGTTTTAGGCATGCCTTTAAGAGACCAAGACATTTAATTGTTGATAATGTGTATATATGTTTTAAATATAGCAGATACAGAACACCTCAGGCTTTAATTATTATGTGTGGTAAATGGTAACCATTTATTTTGAACCAATGATTGCCTGCAATATATTTTTTTTTACCGAGAGTTATCGATAATGACGTAAATGCTTCTCACACTAACTCAATGTCGCGGTTACTAGACCCATTTATTGGATATCTACATTGAAAATTGTAGCACACAATTAGTTGGCGATATCAGGGACACAAATAATAATTAATGTTTCTTAGATCTATTATTGCTTAACCATTTATTGCATTCAAATATAAATGTATATTAACAGACACACGTGCTCACAGGAGACATATAGACCTGTGTAGGAAAAAAGTAAAGTCCTTTAGAGCAATCAAAATATAGAAAGTCATTTTTTACGAATTGGAAAATATCGTTGAAATTATCCACGTACAATTCAATAGGAGAACATAGATTTACCTGTAAAATGAAAGTTACAGGAATGTACAATGAATGTAAATTCAAATGACTAATATAGTATAGCTTTCAAAGTTGGTCCTGAGAAAGGTTTATGCTTAAGACGTACCTTCATTGCCGTACTTAGCAAATAATTAAAACGTGACATTAGAAATAAACATTGACACATTTATATTACAGTAATATATAAATAATGTTACAAAATATTAGCATAAAATACATACAAAGAAATAGCTTTACTTATTTTCTTCTTTTTTACAATCCTCGAGCTTGCCTGTCTGTATATTTAACATCAGCATAATTGCTAAAGAAATATATTTTTTGCTGTAGTTTACTAATCATTGGAAGTCACAACTTGAGATAGATGCTGCAACTTTCGCTTATGTTTCCTTATGCCCACTCCCTCTTTGTTTGTGTCGCAGACATATAGACATACCTACTTGAACCATATACACATCTTTTACATTGAACGTGAATCCAACTTCAAAACAAACTGAAAGAGAAAAATATGATATTCTATACACATGTAATGTCACTTTCATTATGAAAGAAACCGATATTTATTAATCATTGCTGATTACAATATATAGCAAAATATTCCTATGGGAAAATAATACATTGCATTGCATTAAAAACACTTCAACAGAACATCTACATAATTTGTATCCCATGTGTTAATATTTTGATTGGGTCAAACTTTCACTTAATTTCTAATGACTGTCCGACCATTGTTGAGTAATTGCTCATTGTACTGTTTAATACGCGCTCAATACCTGACCATTTTCAAAGCAGAGCCTCTTTCCGGCTCATGACGAAGTGGATTTTACCAGGTCTGTGTCTACATACAACCTCTGTCCCTATTTAATCAACAAAATGCATCATTAAAACATTACTGTCCCATTTGTGATTTCATATTTAGACATAGCATCTTTCTCTAAGATGTCGGTGTTCAACCACTTAAGCGATACACAAGTGTGTACCATGCTGTCATCAAAAATACATTATTAACAGTGATAAGACTATCGGCATCATTCCTTTCTTTTCACATCTGTGTTAGAGTTTTCGTGAACTATTACAAGTATTATAGAACAATAATGTATACACTCATAATAATATAATTGTTTTTAAATCAGCCGCTTACACACTTGAAAGACAATGTCAGAAGATGAGAGAAAGAAAGTTGGCAAAGGGTAGGAGCCTCCATTAAATCCCAGAAAAGCTGAGTGTTACCTGGATGGTCATACAAATGTTACAAGTCTCTCTAGCGATTCTAAAAATACAAAAAAAAAATATTACAATAAACAAAATCAATTGATGGCGAGTTGTAGTATCTGCTGTATTAGGTGTACACGCTTATAACGATTACTAATATATTTTTGGCGCGTCAGTTACAAATTGTGCGTAACATTATTACAACATGCCGTAATCCTAACCGTCATGCAATGGCAAATCAGCAGATCGAATTACGTGTACATACCTCCGTGTATATTCTCAGTGGGAGATATTTCGTGCTATTTGAAGCATTGACTTAGATGGTTGGTGCATATTTAGTCATTTACATTATATTTTTCATTTAGTGGTAACCATTATCGAACATTAAAAACATCCCTCTTAGGAATGTTACGAAATAGTAACAGCTACCGCTGTATATAAGTATTTTTCGTACACAGACCTTTTGGTAGTCGTTTGGCCAATGCAGCAGGAGAAATAACTTCTATATTTTTAGCCATGAATAGCAAACTATAAATGGTGAAAATGGTGTAAGTATAATGATTCCTGGCCCATTAAATGGCCGGTCTTACTGCCTAAGATTCTTTTAAATCGTACTGAAATTATAAGCTGGTTTGGCATTGGAAATGAAAGTTGAAACATTTTGCTTATTTCGTTAGGAAGTGTTTATTTAAACGTTACTATTCAAAAGCGAAAACGGATATGTGATACATTCGAACAGGTAAGTGAGTGCTTTACTCTTTTTAAAACCATTAAATAAATCTTATATTATCTGAATTTGTTGGATACGATTATTAAATTTCGATATTTCCATTTATTGCTTACACTCAAGCATATCTATCTATCTATCTATCTATCTATCTATCTATCTATCTATCTATCTATCTATCTATCTATCTATCTATCTATCTATCTATCTATCTATCTATCTATCTATCTATCCATCTATCCATCCATCCATCCAACATATAATAGCACTTCCCAAATACTCTATTAGCATTACTAGTACAACAAAAACAATTATTCTAGAATTAGAGCAAACACAAATATAAACGTATCGAAGGTCGCGTTGTGACAGTATTGACAAAAGTGCTTCGAGTTAATAAATAGAAGTGTTGTGATTCATTAAAGGTCAAGACACATTCATGAGTAAATAGTTCATAAAAATGATGTGTCATTCTGTAAAGCCAATATTGTGATTTCTCTTCTGAACATAATACACGTCGAGAATGCTTTGTCAATGTCAATGAGTAAACGAGCCTTGCAAAGTTCGGCAGTTTATACTGAGCGTACAACGACAACTGTACTCGTAATGTGTCGTGTCAAACTGACATTCAAAGTGTGCAAGTGAATAAGCCACACTGACCTACATTTAAACGATATCAGCGAATATTGAGCGTGGGTGGGAGAATACCCTCGGCCCCACCAATGGAATGATATGTATATTGTACACGGAAGTTGCCATCTTATCTTTAGGGTATTACAAATTTGTACATTTAATTAGAAAATAGTGATAAGGTTGCACGCACGCATTCATAAGCACATACACATGCACACACCATTCACACAGATATATAATATAAAGATGTGGCTAGTGGTCAAATAATCACTAATCATACTGACCACGGTCCTTAGTTTTACTGACAATGATTAAAAGATTTTTCAGTCGTAAAGCAACAGTTTTGGAGCAAAGCGAAGTTCAATTCATACAGGGTTTGGTCTATGTGAAGATTTCATCAATGACTGGGGTAAAGAAAGCATACATTGTTCCATCACTTTGGAGCAAGTGTGTTTTTCGTCCATTTTTGCGCGACACAGTATGCGTCCATTGATAGAAGTAGATTTCAACCATGCCAATTGTGGAACAGGCAGGGTTGTATCTATTTATTCTAGAACCACTGGGGTATGTTCTTATTTGGTGTATCTTTCAAGGTGAAAATTGTGTATAGTCAATCCGAGAATTCTTCAGGCTGAACTGAATCTCACACAGCAGATATAATATTTCCACTCTTTTATTATCAGAGGGTCCGTTCGGAATGCTGTTGCAGTGACTGCGTTAGTCATAAAAAGTGAACCAAAGGAAAGGAAATAAATGGAAAGGAAATACCATTTTAAGTGTGATACATGGATATTTTCTGGAGGATTATAATTAACTGTCATATATGAAATACATGCCTAGAGTCATCTTAATACACATTATTATTACCAAGAGTCGTCTTAATTCACTGTTTTCAATTCATTTTCCAGTTCTATCTTTCTCAGTATGTGCCTGTCATATGATGGGAAACTCCTCCTCTCCCATTTTTAATAATAATGTTTCAAATCGTGATCTATAATTTTTAAATGAGATGCTAATTGTAATTTGTCTGATTTCGAAATGTATACATTTTATTTCTGAAGTAAATAGTCCAGGCTCGACAGGGTTGGAAAGGGGAGATAAGCTGCTTGAGTGTGTGAGTAGAGTTATTGTTTGTAAGAGTGCTAGCTCCCTGGTATTTAAAGCAGCTGCATGATCGGCTTATACGTTAGATCTCCAATCTTCTTTTTGATCCAGTTATATGGTTATGCAACCTTTAGATTAATGCATATGTGAACGTTTGTGGATAGGCGACATGTATGTTGAAAGAATGTGAAAGATATGTGGAAGTCCTAAATATTAATTTGCTATAGGTGGATTCTTACATTTGATTTAGTAAAAGAGTGAATCTAGGTAGAGGTGGGCGTGGTTAAAAGCTTCAGAAAACCAGGGTGGAAATTCCATTCTTTATTCGCTCTTTGTAAACGACAATTTGGGTGTGTTAAAGACTGTTCTGAGTCCCTCCCTATACTGGTTGTAGAAGGAACAGAAAACCATTGGCTGGAATGGTAAAAGCATCTCGTGTATTGTGTGAATGGTTAGGTTTTATTAGGATGGTTTTGCTATTTGAAACAAGTCTAACTTTTATTTGTTGCAGAGGCATATACCAAATCAAGCATTTATTAATGTAGTAATTTGCAGTATATTTAGATTCTGCTTTTACCTATGTTTCAGGGTTTCAGTTTGTAACTTTCTTATTAAGTCTATTGTTGGGGGCTTTGAGTGCCTTCTTTGATGTTATTCATGGCGTGTCTTATTGACCGTCCATCAGTGTGTGACGTATTTCGTGAGAGTCTCCAGTTGCATGGAGAGACTCCAGTGCAGTGATGTAATTGACTGAACTCGCTGAAAAGACTTTTAGTTTGAAGTCCCTAATGATGAGAGAATAGGACAGAATGTATGACATTTTACTCTTTAAAAAATATTGTTAAATTTTCTCTTCATTATAGTTTTATTAATTGTTCAGTCTCGCGTATCCGATAATAACTTCTTTTGTTTGTTATCGAAAATTGTAGTGATTAGGTCTAATTAGTATGTCTTGTTCTCTGTCCGTATAAATATCTAAGTGAATATCAATTTTATAAAATCTGTTTCTCGGTATAATTACTGTGTGGGGGCCGTGAGTCGAACAGACCGTATTGCATGTCGGCGCAACAGTTGCAGATATATGTGTATATTTAACCAGTGATCCATACACTGCATCGGCACTTGTAGATGTTTTAAATTATCGAATAATAATATTTTCTAATATAATTCGTTAGTACAAAGTCACCCCAAATACATCGCGACAGTGCCCAAGTGTCAGACGAAGTTTGTTCTAATGTTTATTAATAATTTATCTCGATAGAAATGTATACATACTTGATAACATTCTCTTACTGGAGATCCTCAATTTATAAAAATCAAATAAACTAATTTATAATTGATTATATATAATGTGATCTAATGCTGTGAAGTATGTGTACTCTGATTAATTAATCTTATAGTGATTGCCAAGAATTAATCATATCATTTGAACAGTTAAAATTCTCACTTCATTAAATATATGAGAGAGAATTTAATATCTGTTTGTTTATTCAGTGATGTAAAGTTTGTTCTAGTGAGGAAACATTTTATTATTGAAAGATTGTATATCTTATAATATATATGTTCCTTCTGTTTTATATTAAATGGAAGAATTAGACTCTAAGGCTAGGGGTTAAAATATTAAATCTGTCTGTTTGTCTGTTATCCATCCACCCATCCATCCATCTATCTATCTATCTATCTATCTATCTATCTATCTCTCTATCTCTCTATCTATCTATCTATCTATCTATCTATCTATCTATCTATCTATCTATCTATCTATCTATCTATCTCTACTTGCATTTAATGTTCCAGAATTAAGATATTTGCAAAATTTTATCTTATTATATCATTAGAATGATTACTAAAAACTCATTTGCGCCAGAATAAGGCTATAAGTTCGATTATTAAACTGTTTAAAATCATGTATTTAGATGCATATGGTGATCGACAGGTTAGTACCTTATTCTCATGTGATTATATTCTGTCATGGATGCAACACTTAATCAAATAATAATTACTTATGATTTGTGAAAATATACTATTTTAAATTGATTTCACTTGTATCTAGAGGTACGTCTAGCTAGAGTTGAATGGACAATTATAAATGTGACGTCTAAAATATGTTAATATATGTATTATTCTTCACTTCAATTCAAACAGTTGATAAGAGACACCTTGTGTGCCTTTTATAATGATGTATGATTTAATATCAACATAACAGAGAGAAATAAATTAACATCAATATTAGACCTCATCTTGTTTCTAATTTACTAAGTAATCTTTCGACCACCCTATGCATTTGAATATATTAATTTAGTGGATGGATATATTAATTGCCAAACTGATCATAAATTGTACCATTCAGACTTTCTGATTCTGTCAAGTAATGCATGCCGTTTCCTTATTTTAGGTTCTACACTAATTATGGCCTCAAGACCTCATTTCTATCTAGGAAGCAATCAGCAATTCGACACTTGCGTGACAACAGGTAACTCTACCTATAGAAGTAATGACAGTTATCAAAGGAGTGTTGAACCACATCTGTCTCGTTCTTCTTTAGGCTATGCAAACGCTGATTACCAACACTTGGAGCAAAATGACATGAATGGAAACAGATTGGTGAGGTCATCATTTAAAGATGATCACAATAGTACATTAAATACACGTACTAACTCATGCCCTTCAAATGCCAACAGTGACAACTGGGTTCTTCCAAACCCTGCGCACCAGTCGTCGGAACGATTTCCAGAACCCAGATCAGGTCAAGTGGTGAAATTAGAAAGAACCATCGACGAATGTATCCGTATGTTACAGAGAATGAAAGCAAAGCTACTTAATGTCACTGAGAGTTCAAACGTGCGCCAAAACAATCAGAGAGAGTGCAACAGAGGTTTACTAAGAGTAACATCTATACCAACAGAGTATTGTCACCCGGACATGGTTCATGACCTGGCTATGCTGAAGGGGTGTATTAAAGAACTGAAAAACGTACGTATGTGTTTGATACACATGTAGACATGTAGGGACTTAGAGTGTGCGTATATGTATGTTATGTGGTGCGTGTGTGTATGTGTATACGTGTATACATGTTTACAAGCGCGAATCAAGTACGATGCGTGTCTTTTGCTTACCCACTTGCTTATTTGTCAATGCACTGAGCGATAGAATTAATTCTAGCCTACGCGACAATTCGAGGTAATACTAACACTGTGTAATGGTACATCTCGTGCTAGCGAATCTGCAGTACGAAAGAGTTTTTTTTTCTCAATGTCTCCTGAAAGAAAAGGCTTCCTAACTTTGGGATTAGTTTATCTACTTACAGAATTTGTATGTCTCTTTTCCCATCCTTCGGACAATTATATGCTATAAAGATTTTTTTAAAGGAATGTGCACACTTTTATGTTTAATGGAAAGTACTTTTCATCATCTATCAAAAACTATATAGATTCTTACATTCCGAATGTGTCTTGCAATTACTGACAAAGAAACTTTGTTAAAATAGGAATTGAGATCTACACCGTTTCCGAAAAGAAGCGATGACTCGGACCACGAATCAGACAGTGGGCGTGTTCCTGATGTGGAGATATCTGGAAAGCTTATTGAAATAAATATAACTTGCAAAAATGACATCGCTACAGGTAAACTGTATGGTGACTGCAATGTATTATTAAAATTTTTATCAGAATACAGATAATAAGAGATCAATTAAATAATATTTAAATAAATAGTTAAAAGCATAGTGTTTCTATGCTTCCCATCATGCTGAAATATAACGTTTACAGTGGTAAAACGCGTTCTTTGAATATATTAAATTTTTGCGTGTTTTTATTCTAAAATTGAGTATGTATGCACCGTCATTAACAGTGAATAGTGAAGAGAATATTTTCTATAGCGTATATAGCGTAAAGAAGCATCGCTAATGGTTAAGTTTGCCCGCAAAATCTAGGCAATTCTCTAAGGAAATTAAGTGAATATATGGTGATAAATGTGGGGGTCCGTTTGTTGACGTGACAAACCAAAGTGGACCTATTAAGTGTTATTTGTTGTAAAACCTCCTTAGTAAGTGGGGTTAAATATCCTACCTACATGTTTCCTGTTGCTTATAGTTGTAGAATGTTAGTTTATGTTGTACTATTGCGAGTTCAAAATTTTTCATTAAGACGACTAGATTTAAGATTTCATAGTTTATATATGAGGTGTCATTTTCTGTCTTTTCAGGGTTAGAATTTCCACATATCTGTCATATTAAAGTTAATGTTACATGTTAAAAAGCAAGGTAATCAAATACGTTGATGTGGTGAGATAGTGTTTGTCTCTGTTTTGTCTCAATGTCAGCAGGATGTTCTTTGAAACATATACGAAGACTAGTCCTTTTCTATCAATGTACACTATGGTACACATTTTAGAGGAAATAACATATATTTGTGCAGAAGAATGATATTTTCAATACAGTGGGTATACATTCATAAATTCAGGAAGTGACAGGGAACGGAAGGTCTCGTTTATAGTAGAAATGAACTACAGATTGTGACTATTAGCACCTCTTTAAATGCTATCAATTATAAATAATTGAAAGTGTTAACAATTTTTTGTCGAGAAAAGAATTCCCCACAAACTAACTAAAGCTCACTGAGTCAGTAAATAAACGCGAATATTGTAGTGTCTTATAAGTGTGCATATATGTTTCTATGTGCATGTGTTTATATTTGTGTGCAGGTATGTGCATACGATTGTGTTGATTATAATTAGCATTTCTATCTCGTCACCAATCTTTAGCGTCATGTCACAATTCACATTCACAACCACTAACCAATCTGAAGAAAGCTGGATGCGTTACAGTCGCCCCTGAAATCACAAGAATCAATTTCGACATTGGAAGTGCACAAGTTGAAACAATAACTGACAAACGAATACTACAAGCAGGTAAATATTGACACATTTCTAATTTACTAATGTATTGTAGACTTTAACCCCCATTCATCACCAGACGTATTAAGGCAGTGCCAATAACTGCATGCCATTTCCCAAATTCCCGAGGTAAAAGTGAGCCTATTAATATAATAACGTTTGGAGAAATAACACATATACATCTCTTCTTTCAGAGTTGTCTCACACAAGACTTCTTTAATAGTGGTCGCAATGCTCGCCGCTTCTGTAAGAGTAGTCTCATATGCACGCTCTCTTATTAATTGTTGTCTCGTACTCACTGATCCTATAATAATAGTCATACTTACTACTTCTCTAATAGTAATCTCATGCTCACTACTTCCCTAATAGTAATCTCATGATCACTACTTCTCTAATAGTAATCACATACTCATTGCTTCTGTAAAGCAGTCTCAAACTCACCTAATGGCACATCTATTCTGTAGGAGTACCCTGAGATAACACATTTTACCATATCCACATTAATTTACATATTTTATTTAGAGAAAATTAATGTGTCGGTTGCTGGATTCGATATTGACATGTAATTGCCCTTGAGTTTACTTCCATTGAAGATGAATTTACAAACGCATGCTAACTCATATGCACATACATTTATTTAATATTTCATTTTAAAGTGTTCTTAGTTGTATTTCTTATTTAATATGGAAAATAACGCACCAAGTCCCTTTATGATTATGTAATATTCTCTTATGCTCACGACCAGTTTTAGAATGTCCCCGTAAACTAAATTGGTTGATTCGCTTTCCACAGGCATTTAAGATGTGTATTAATTCAATATGTGTGCAACTATCTTATGATTTGTATTGAAAATGTTAATTGTATTTAGGAAATAATACTCACCACTTGTAATTAGTTATGAATGATTAATTAATTAATAATAATCATAATCATTAACTAAGTGGCATTGGCGTCACCGTGTGCATTTGCATTGTAGTAATTTGTTGTTTTTTCTCTTACTACTTTCCTTTACCCTTTTCTTAATTTTCATCATTCATCATTTGGAAGATTACTCCTTTCTTGCCGAAGTGTATATCTTTATGTCTGAATGACTTGTGAAACACGCGATTCAGTTTTCCTTTATTTAAGCATGAAAGAGAACCCAACTTATAGGACAGTAAAGTTAATAATATTCATCAAAACATAGTAACTTGTAGTAACTTGTCTACTATTGTTTTGAAGGGATGAGTGCAGTGTCGAAGTTGCATTGTCTATATTATTTACATTCTCCATTCCGCATACAATATCGCAAACAATCACATCAGCATGAATAACTCTTTCACACATAATAAAAGAGCAAGACAAACATCCAAGGTGTATGCGTGTTAGACACTAACGAACAAGCAACAGGTCCTATGTAGTGTTGACAAGTCACTATGGGACTGAATAAAGTTGTGACAATGGAGACGTGACGTAGGCGATAGCAGTATTCCATAACGACGTTTTCCCTGTTCACGTTCTTTGTTTATCCCCTTAGTGACAATCAGTACACGTTTATATATATATATGAGAGAGAGAGAGAGAGAGAGAGAGAGAGAGAGAGAGAGAGAGAGAGAGAGAGAGAGAGAGAGAGAGAGAGAGAGAGAGAGAGAGAGAGAGAGAGAGAGAGAGAGAGAGAGACATTCTGCGTGTATGTTGTTTTTTTTTGAACGCTATTGGCTTTCCTCTTGTAAAATGACATTTTGAATGCACACATCTATTTTATCTTATCTAATTTTGTGTTTGTTTCCTGTTCAAGCTGAAAATATACTACTTGCTAAAATTGACTGGAGCAAAGATGCCACGATGAAAGCTTTGCAAGCAGAAAAGATAAAATTAGAACGCAAGATGGAGAAAATTGCATGTAAAAAGAAAATCGTAGAAGAACGAATTAATGAAGAGCGAAAGATGGTTGAAAGGTTTGTGCTACGCCTAGAAGACAGAGATCATACTCTTGAAGATATTCTTGACCAGATTAAGGGAGGAGCATTACCCGATGTGGTGACACGTTTGCTTCACAACTTTAATGTTAGACTTTTGGCCGTGGATTGTGG
This sequence comes from Sinotaia quadrata, assembly GCA_028829895.1. Classification (NCBI taxonomy): domain Eukaryota; kingdom Metazoa; phylum Mollusca; class Gastropoda; order Architaenioglossa; family Viviparidae; genus Sinotaia; species Sinotaia quadrata. The sequence goes on from CM054179.1 coordinate 138,031,737, forward strand.
TCTCAATTTCTTGTTCGAAACAACGACAGGTGCAAATTATAAGTCGAAGCTGGATCAAATAAAGTATACACTGGGATGGCTATTACCAGCAAGAAAGCACAACGATGCAATATTGAATATTAACGGGATTTGGAATTATGGTCTAAATCCGATCCCTGGGTTAGGTATGAGGTCACCATTTTTGGAGACGGATGGTTTGGAGGTGAGTAATCTTCAATATTTCTCCATTCATTCTATTCCTTGTAGATAGGAGTGTAGGTTAAGTTCTTCACATGTTTGTATGCAAGCATGACATGCATGCACACAAACACATTATCACACGGAAATATATTATACACACATTATGTAATATAAGCTTGTGCTTGTCAATATACGCCCATCTAGAGTTATTTAACATTAATCTTTAGCGGACAATGCGTAAAGATGTCAAATACAAGCTTGCTCAATTGCTGATAATCGTTTGACGGTAATTGAGACAGTCAAATCCTATGTTCTGCGATTTCATTTAAACATGTCTGTAACATGATAACCATATGTGTTTAGTTAGTTCTTTCTTTCATCAACAGGGTGAAGTAAAATATCGTGAGATAAAAAAGTATGTTTTACATCACAAACTGACCAAAAATGTGCAAAATATAATTCTTGGAATATTGCCCCATTCTAGCAGCAAGTGTTCATAATATAAACATAAGTACATAAAGAATAGCATTTTAAATCAACCATGAACCCATTCATGTCGTTTGTGCTAAAAGTGCAAAAGTGTGAGGAGTATGTGTGGCACATAATTAGTGTTCATAATGCCAGACTACAGAATTTAAAATGGTAATATGGGCCTTAATAATAGGCGGTGTGTAGTATTCACAGAAATAGATTACCTGTAGAACATTATTATGTATATCCGTCTTGAAGCATATACATTCTGTTAAAAGACAAGAAATCAATTTATTTCGTTGATTTTAATAACAGAATTTGTCCAAGTGATTCTAAGATCCACTTTTATATACTCCATTTAGATATCAAGGGATTATGACTATGATGAAGAAAGCCTGCATCCGGATTACCCAACAGACTCAGACACATCTCAGGTTCACTAATCTTGTAATATGTTATAAGTATTTACTGCTTTATGTACATATTATGTGCTGTGTTTGTACGCCATAATAAATGAATACACATATTTAATTGCAAGGCAATCATTTACATATAAATATTCAGTTACAAATTCAAGTCTGAATGAGAACATGTGTAACGTAATGTGTTATATTAAATTGTATGTTCGCTCCATTTACTCTCTTATTTAAATAGAAATGTTACAATGAGTGTACGCTATTAGGATAATCTTCTATCGGTAAATGTAGTTTTACTACAAACATCTGTACAGGAAAGAATTGAATGGGAATATTCTAGAAACGCGTCCCAATCAGAAGATAGAGTGACAGGAGTGAGAGCCGAAAGGTCTTCAGAGCCTTCGACAGCTAGAAGAATAAGTGGAACATTGGCATCGCAGGGCAGAATTTCAGGTAATTTTGTAATTTTGCGGACTGCTTGCTTATTTTGTTTCATTTTCAAGTGTGGAAAAAATCGAGAATTGGGAAAAGTTAATCATATAGTACAGTACACTAGTGTCTTATAAATGCCACAATATTAGAACACAATGCTTACAATTGCATTCTTCATATAGTATTTATTATTTGTAGTATGTATTACTAATTATTAATACCACTAACATTTATAAATATATTTATTTAGTTATGCCATATGTTAGGTATTCAAATTACATCTTGAAAAATCTACTGAACGTTAATATTGTATTACTTAGAGATTAATTAACTCTATTACTATACATATGCGCGCGATTATGTATATGCAAGCATGTTTAAATGAGTCAGTGTGTGTTGTGTAAAATATTAAGTGTCTCTACATGCACAATATGTTCACAGATGTTTCCATGCCAGTGGACTTAGTACAATACGAAAGATATGCGCTCCAAAGAGGTCAAGAAGCGAAACAGAGCATACAAACACGGAGCGCGCCCAACATCCTTTTGGAATTTAAGGGTATGATTATTACCTGAGATCTGTAAATACGTCAGTTCAGCAATAGGTACAAATATGCTCCTGTTTCGCAAATGCGGTTTGTTTTTTCAGGGGCAAAAAAGTTTAGATGTTAATTTTGTAAGAGTTCTCACCAATTATCTTCTAAAAATTCAATACTTGAAAAGTTAAATTATACAGATGAATAAATATAAACGCTTGTGATAATTATTTCTTATATGTGTATGAACTTATTCGTAATAACATTTCTTTCTAGACTAACTGAGAAATTGTACAAATCCAGTTTATTTACTGGTAAATGTTCACACCAGATAAAGCAAACAATTTAGGCATCATCTGTCACCCCCGATCTGATCATTTAATAGTTTACAATTCCAGTTGTAAAATCAAGAAATTATTATTTGTGTAGGGGGCGCTTCCGGCTTCCGCCACTTTCGTGCTGGGTGAGGAGGTTGTGGGGGGAAAGGGAGGGGGTGGTTTAGCCCGCTACCTATGTCATCCTAGTTCCTGTTTTAATTATTAATGCCAAATGGTCTGATGCCCGTGCAAATTGTTTCGTTTTAACTGTGTAAATCAAGAAATGTCAGCTATGAGAGGCTTTATATCATGAGCAACAACTATCAACAGCTATGCAAATCTATCGCTGAATAGCTACATCTATGATTTTGTTCTCTGCTTGATAAAATGTCATAGCGCACATAGCTAGAGATGTAGTTCAATAATTTTCTTTCTGGTACACCATACTGTGATAAGTGGTGCTTTGCTAAGTGACAATACCACTAAGATATAAGACATTTAATGTCACAAAGCTTGATCATTATCCAGTTCCATACATTAATGCAATAAACGATTGTTCTTTCAGTAAATGTACTATTTACAAAATCGGTCTAGATAAAGTAAGTGAAAAAAATAATCGTCACGAATTATCTGCACAACCTATTCAAACAGTTTATTCAAATCAAAGATTGTTGGCCATGAGAAAGGGGGAAACTATTAGACCTCGCTAAATATAATCCAACAATACGAAATTCCACCTCACCCCAGCCATGATGTATGCAATTTCATTAATTGCTTTTCACAATGTTTCATCTAAAATATGTGGATTATATATGCAATTACTGAAGGCATATGTACTAGACCATATTCTAGCATAACTGCTGCTCATTTATTATAATTTCACATCAAGCTTTCAAATATGTATTATAATACCCACTTAATATAAAACAGGAAATAATAACTTAATGACTGTTGTGTTTACTTCAACAAAACAAATAACCACTATTGATTTTTAATCTTCGAAAGTTTCCAAACACTACAACCATGATTATTCCTAGACATGCCTTTAAGTCTGGTTCAGGCTCGAATTACCTCTCTGATTTCTCACCTGTGCACTTATGCTAGATGTTCGCGTTCCTTAATAAAAGAACCACAGTTTCAACATTCGGATATCCTAAGCTAATAATGTCCCAAAGTCAAAGCTTATTTGTTATGTAAGGAGCATCAGCTTGAAATGTGCAGCTTTTTGAGCGGATATGCAAGGAGACCATTGCCATTTTCAAGAAGTCTGTCACGAGGAAAGGATTTGTACGAAAATAAATTTGTTTTTTCTATCGATTGGCGGTCTAGGGGAGATAATTGGACCGCCGAATTCGTAATTTGCCGAGAGGGAAACCGTCACACATATTTTTGAAAGTATGCAGAAACTCACCTATGTTTCTCTAGTCAGCAAATTAGATGACTGACAGTTAATATTGACAATGGTAGATGTGTCTTTCATAAAATGCATTTCTAGATTATATTTCAAATTTGTGTATTTTGTGGAAGCAATGGATTATGCATTATTTCAGTGCGAGATTTATTTACATGTGTAAAAGGTTTACTGAGGTTTTGACTGATTGATAGTATTGTATTTTATAATGAGTAAAGGGCATGCATTGTATAACTAATAGTTTGTGCGCTGTAGTAAAAAAATAATGATAAGAAGATGCGATCTAAATAGGTAGAACAACCGTGCGTCACGACTTAAAGCGTGCGTAAGGTTTGCAATGCGTGTACTTCCGGTAGTGCATGCTTCACGTGACAAGAAAACGCCAGTGTAGCGAATTTTTTTTCTTAAAAATTGACAGTGGATAAAAAGATAGGAAAATCTTATAGCTTCGTAAGCAGACGTAAACAAAGAAACGCACGTTATATTAAGTAGCCGTAGATCTCAGCGCACGTATGATATATACATTTTGAATGAATTTTTAGTACTATGAACTATTGACATGAACGTTAATGATATGCATTTCGTATGAGCATTTAGTATTTAGAATTTTGACAAAAATTATGTTGATATACACTCTGGAGAACTTTGGGCATTTGATCTTTATGATTAATTAAATTGAGAATTATAGTATTGGCATTGGTGCCGTATCATTGCCGCTTATTGATGAGAGAGCAAATCTTGTATTTATCTTTGATTTTATTTACATTTCATCATTTGCCATTTTCCCCCTTCCCAAAGAGTATGTGCGTTCTTTTGAAAGCATCGTACCTCTGATTAACCACTCTGTGAAAGAGAAACGCCCTTGGGTTAATAAACCCAACCATATCTTTTCTACAAAACTTGTTCGATATCGTTGTGAAAGGGCGACAGTGGAATTACGTTTTGTCTCGTGACGTTTGTCCGTCTTGTATTGTCCAGTATTGTCCACATAACATTCACCACCACCACCACTCGCACACTCACGAGCACACACGTCAGCGAAATTTCCCCTTTCAATACAGGATAAGGTTTGATCCCCCAATCAGTCACCATTGATGTTTCCGTATTGTGGATTTTGTGTTACCAAATTCACAGTCCTACGTCGTTGCTGACAAATGTCTACGTCCACCTTCCTTCTCGTCACCAGTTGAGAGGGCGGATATTAGTGACAAAGTAACTTAAGATACATTTTTACCATAAACAATATTTATTCGACAGTGCAATTATAAATCCATGTAATATACTTTACTTTCACTTATTTATTTTGTACTGCCATTTTTTTCAAGATAGTTTGTGTATTTGCTTGCAGACGGATCATCAGTCCAGAGTGTATTCATTGGTGAATCGACTTATTCACGCGTGGACATCAATAGAAATGAGAATGCGCGAAAATCGGCAAGTGGCCAAAGTCTACATATTACAATAACAGGTAGCATTGTATGTGATAGGACATGTCATGTTAATAAGCGCCCATATACCTTCATCCAAATACTGACATTATCTTCATAAGCACGTTCATAAGTCTACCTTTACTTTCATAATAACTGCTCTCTCTCTCTCTCTCTCTCTCTTTTACACACACACACACACACACAAACACACACACACACACACACACACACACAAACACACACACACACACACACACACACAAACACACACACATACTCCGTGCATCTTATTCAATAGGTATGGGCATAGAAAGAAATAAATTACAATTTTAATAACATCGGGACTTTACCAGTAATCTGCAATCTATAGAATTCACCCTGTTAAAAATGATTTTTGGCAGAAAGAAGGAACAATTTATTTTATTTAGCTTTTAAAGTGTTAAACTATGGACACTATCAAGAACATAATGAATTGCAAAATCAAGAATGGATTTGTTTTGGAATGTTCACCTTAAATATCATTCCTTCAGTCTACTTATTTGAACAGTTCAAACTTAGGTTGTCATTTGAATTACATAGAATTAGTGATGCTCTACTTTTGCATTTTTGTTCAATTTATCAATGATACCTTTTATAACCTTGACCTCTTAAAAATGACTGAGAATAGGATAGCTGAAACAATAATATATTTGTTCTGATTACACTGCGCTTAATTTGACCAGGGTTCTTTCACAAATTGTAATATGGTTCCTAGAAGAGCGTTCGGCTATTTTTCCCATTTCCTTTTCCAACTTGTATAACCATTTATTATTTACTTCAACTACCACCGCAATAATGCTGTGAAAAGCTTCTCCTCAGTTAACATCCAGGATTTGAACTCGAACTACTTCCAAACTTAGCCGGAGAGAACTTGAAGTTAGAAGATATACAACTTTTTTTTTTTTGTCTTGATAATTTAAGTTATCCTATGTCTGTAGGTAAATACCTTCCTTCTTACCGCAAAGTTCACACATTCATATTTCCTTGCGTAGCTCATCACAGCAATTCCACATTCATGGATAGTTTAAAATAATAAAAATGTACAACATAGCAGTATCAGTACCGAACCTAATTCAAGATTCGATGAAAAGCTTGGAAAGCAACCCTTATACGCAACAATATAGAAATTGCAGACATACAAATAAAATGTGGAATCTTGCAAGATGAATCCCTTTCACCTCATCTGTTCTGCATTGCCCTAAGTCCTCCCAGTCAAGTCATCCAGAAAACAGGATTAGAATACAAAATGAAAACTGTACGACTTGTCAGCCACTTACTGCACGTGGATGATGTAAAGCTATATATTACAAATAAATGTGAAATCCTCTCGCTGATCAAAACTGTCAAATATGCAATGAGGATTTCATGAAGTGAAGTGTAGCCTTGATAAATGTGAAAGAATTATCGTCCAGAAAGGCAGAATAAAAACAACAGAAAGACTTCAATTCGACATCAGAAATATCAACGAGTAGTAGTAAGGGGATATAAATGCCTGAGAATATTACAAAATCAAGAAAATATACAGATTGAATTAGTCCAAATTCATGAGAGAGTATGAAAACCGAGTTAGACCTGTTTTGAAATCCAAGCTAAATGAGACTGACAAAATATAAACCGGTTAATGCATACGCAATACCTTTAATCATATACACTGGAGGTATCATAAATTGGACAAGAAAATGAAAAAATGTGAACTCAACAGAAAAGCAAGAAAATTACCCAGAATACATACAGCTTTACAACCAAAAGCAGGCGTAGTCAGACTTTATGTATCTCAAGGTCTCAAGAAAATCGAAATGTGGACTACAACAGGAAAAAACAGCAAAGATGAGTCACTGATAGAAGCAGAAATGAAAAGTGTATTATACGAAGCCCACAAACAGACAAAGAAACATGGAATAAAACAACGGCACAGGCACTAGGAGATAGACCATCCATTGTAGTTCTCAGTAAATCTAACAGACACAACAATCATCAATGTCGGTGTTTTATGCGATAGAAAAATACAAACAAAAGAAACAAGAAAAAGAATAGAAACATACCAAGATCTCAGCTTAGAAATCCATGAAACTGTTAAATGTAAACTCAAAGTGATTCTTGTAGTATAGGGCTTGGGCGAATATAGCAAATGAGTTGGAATGCTGTCTGAATTAGTTACCTGGAAACTTCCTACTCACCTACTGCTAAAGGCAGCTCTCCACGGAATTGTCCACATCCTCCATAAAACCATGGATATCCAATAATCCAAGACATTGGTTCACAACCGACAGTCAACTACTACAATACTATTACTGCTGTACTACTACTACTACTACTATGGCTACGTAAATGCATGCACACATACAAACATACAATACTAAATCAATCAATTAATCAATCAATTAATCAATCAATCAATCAATCATCTATCTATCCATCCATCCATCTATCTATCTATCTATCTATTTATCTATCTATCTATCTATCTATCTATCTATCTATCTATCTATCTACCTACATAATACCTATCTTTGTGTGTGTCAGTCTATTTTGCGGTCAATTTGTGCATCTCATACACAGATCGAGAAGATCCTATAAGTAACCCTGATCAGCCTATGAGTGGCGCTGAGTTGGATGAATCACCAAAACGTAGAGTAAAAAAAGGTGTCTGGAATAAAATTAAAGGTATGGTCCTTTTTAATTTACTTTCCGTAGTTTCAGAATGAAGTTGATGAAATAATGCAAAACTATTCGTTCAGTATTCTGAAGTAAACATACAGCAATTATCAGTGATATTTTTAATTTAAATTAAAAATTATAATTTTAAAATTATAATGTTTGCCATCGTCAGAAATATATATTTTCGAAAATGCAAAATTGCGGACGAAAGTATTTATTATTTTCATTTATGATTTTATTGAACCAGTGACTCTCACGCCAGATAAATGAGAGTCAGAATGTACTTTAAAAAATAAGATGCAGTATTTATACATATATCGAAGTAGGAAGAGAGACAGAAAGAAAAAGGAAAGAAAGAAAGAAAGAGATACAGACAGAAAGAAAGAAAGAAAGAAAGAAAGGTTGAAAGAAAGAAAGAAAGAAGGAAGGAAAGAAAGAAGGAAAGACAGAAAGAAAGAAAGAAAAAGAGAAAGAAAGAGATAAAGTAAAAGGTTGAAAGAAAGAAAGAGAGAAAGTAAAAGGTTGAAAGAAAGAAAGATAGAAAGAAAGAGATAAAGAAAGGGAGGAGAGAGAGAGACAGAGAGAGAGAGAAAGAGAGAAAGAAAGAAAGACAGACAGACAGAAAGAAAGAAAGAAAAAAGAAAGACAGTCAGACAGACAGAAAGACAGAGAGAAAGACAGAAAGACAGACAGAAAAAAGACAGAATGGCACACAGAAAGACAGAAAATTAGACAGAAAGATAGAAAGAATGTAGGAAATAAAATGGAAGGAATTAGAACGGAAGTCAAGAAAGTATAAGAATCAAATGAAAATGAGAAGAACGAATCACTAAACGAACGAATGAATAAACTCTTTATTGCTCAAATATAGAAGGTGTGGTTTATTTTTACACTAGCCGTTGCTGTTGTTTACTTTTGATTAACAAAATTAATAGTTGTAATAACAGAAGTAGTAGCTCTAGTAATAGTAGTAGTAGTCGCAATAGTAATGTTTAGTAATAATATGTAGTAGTACGATAATAAAAATACAAATGCCACAATGTCTTATAAGAAAAGATCAACGGCTAAACTTGTAAATAAATTCAATTAATTGATTTAGATATTATAAGATTTTAAAGCGTGTATAAAATGACATTGCAAATAAAATAATACACCGAGGTATTTTTGTGGCGCTTTCGCGTCTGAGTGTTGATATACAGCAATTCACGTGCTTAAAACATAGCAGAAAGAAAACTTTAGATTATGGTCAATTTGAACTCCTAATGTTTTGCAATAATCAACTAGCATATTACTTTTATTTTATACAAAATATGCCAAGGCATGTTCATTGCACGACTTGTTTTGTTCTTCTTGTTGGTTGCTTCCCAAGAAATTGATACTGCCAGTGATAATGAAACACTCATCCGATTGCTATAAACACCCTGGCCCATTTTAGAATTCCTTCCACACTTAGAGATTTCTAGCAGATATCTAACATGAACACAGAACATAAAATAAACTTTTACAAAATTTAATCGCCACACATTTCTTGCATATATATCTGTATAACCACTACATAGCCTGTAATCACTACCCATGTTTGCTAAAGTCAAACCAAGACGCATGTAAGCATAGACCAATTTCTTTACTTCAAGCTACATGCAAACTATTGACAAAGCACTTATCTTTCTGTCGCCTGAAAACTAGCATAATGTGAAAAATCCTATGTATGATTGAATCCTAGTTACAGAACAAAAACTTTGATGAAATAAATATACTGACTTTATTTATCCCAACGAATAATATTTTCACCTATACCTTATTTGTTGATGAACTCAGAGTATTTTATTCATCGTGATATAAGTGGAAACTTCCCATTGCTATATGCCACATATTAGTTCACTTGTAATGGTTTTTACAAAATAAAATATAATATATATCCTATCTTGTCTCAAGCTCAGGGTTTGCCTAGCTTGTGAACTCGTTATCAGTCCAATCTATTTCCATGAAACCATCTTCTCTCTCTTGATTACTCCACCATTTCTTTAAGTTTATTTGTCCACATCCACTAAGTTAACTTAGTAGATTTCATAAATTAAACAAATACGTTAACAAACTAGTTTACATTCCACAAAACTATATATGTACAACTCAGTATATTTCGCTGTACCCTTGAATTATATCCTAAAATAGTTCTATAATACGATCTTTCATCCATCACTTGGCATACTGAAATTGTTCTAATTTATTTCAGGAGCATTCAGAAGAAGAAAGTCAACTCATCGATGACAAGAAAGCTGAGAAAATCGGTTGTAGCAAAGGATCTGACGAAAGTTAGTCCATCGATGCCAGAGAAAGATAATCGAACGTCAGATAACTAAAATGTTAACAGAGTTTTGTGTCGATTGCATGTAATCATTGGTTAACCGTGAAACAAAACCAGGAAATGCAATTATCACAACGCAATGTGCCTGCCGTGACAAAAAGTAACTTGTCTTAACTACGTTTATAAGGAATAGTGTCTGAGATCAATATAAATATATATTTTCATCTTTCCAGCAATTGTCCACTTGAAGGCATCGCCAAGTCACGTGTCTCTTCGGCACAAAGCTGTCAAAATGCTAGAAGAGATCCTTTTTCCAGGCACCTATAACTAATTGAATTACCGGTTAAATATTGATGTTTAACACATAACTACCGTACAATGTCTGCCACTGTCACCAGTGAAGCAACGTCGACCAGAAGAGGAGCCATCGAAGATGACCCCCACCCCCTTTATGCCATGCTGACTGCATTCGTCTCAGAACACACAACGGTCATCATGTTAATTCAATAATCTGTTATTAACTAAAGGCAGTGAAACCCCAATTAATGTTATTTTATTTATTTAAATATACTCGTAATAGTTTTGACACGAAAAATGACTATGCGGGTGTGATTTACATTCCATGACCGCATTTGAACTTTCTTATGGTTTCTTTGAAATTTTGTCTATAGCATACTATCAGGAATGGAAGGACTGTCTCATCTACTACTATTGTCTAGCTTTCGTTTATGTATCTACCTCGGATGAGCAGTCGAAACATGCCATGTTTTAGACTATCTTACGGAAAGGTCGGAAGGGTTGTTAAGAAGGATTGACAGCACTTTCACCACCAACAGTCACACAATAAATAGGTCAATAGATAAATGGATATTCAAAGAGTGATTTCAAATTCGGAAAGAAGTCACTAAGCGATATACGTACTAATTTGACTATTGAAATAAGTTGAAGAAGATTATAAAAGCGGTGTGATGTTGTTTATTTAATATATGCATATGTATGCGTGTTTGCGTGTATTCATTTGTGCTCGTTGTAGGAAAAAGAGCACTGCTTTCAACAGAACAATTAAATATAGCTTCACAGTATAAATAGTACATGCTTTCTCTGCAATAACCTCAAGTGAGTTGAGGCTTCAACGAAAGCGAAAGCGAAAGCAGAAGTGTCACCAGAAAGGCCAACACTGTGGGAAGAAAGGAAATTAAATAAAATAATGATCTATGATGTCACACTGACCTGGAATACACAATAAATATGGAACTAAGAGAACAAAGGAAATACACATAAACTCACTCACACACAAAATGAAACAGAACAGTAATTTTAAAGGACCTATAATTTTTAACCTATACATAGGAGGAAATGGGAATATTTGATATTTGCCCTGCATGCTAAGTAAAACGAAACTATATAATGTAGTACTATGTCACACTGACCTAGAATAACCTTTGGAAACTAGGAGGACAACAAAGAAAATACACACACACATGTGCACGCATACACACATGCAAAAACACAAAATAAGAAGAGCAGCTACCATAATGGACATACAAATTTTAATCGATGCATCATGGGAAATAAAATATTTCCTCTGCAAACTAAATAAAAAGAGGACTCAAAATGTACAAGATTATTACACAAAATATTCTAACACGTCAGCAACAAGCACACTACAAAAATAAATACGTCAAATTGAACTCGATAGTATTAAATAGTCAGTAACGTCCATAATAAAGAAATAAATAGGTCAGTAACGTGTACACTAAAGAAATAAGTAGGACAAAAATGAAGAAAATTAGGTCAGTGTCATGAAAGGAGTTTTCATTTTTGAGTTACAATTTCCAAATTGAAGTAAACGATTAATTAAAGTAGACAGTGTGAATGTGTCCTTAGTCGGAAGTGCACACGTCTGGGGAAAGAGGGAGGAGGAGTTGAGAGGGATGGAGGTACTGAGTGGCCTGTGTGGGCATAAAACAAAACATTTTGTACAGGAGGCGGAACGTAGCAGGAGAACCTGGCTGACCTTGTACCATGGGTCAAATGAGCCGCGTGGGCGATATTAAAAATATACATTTTTATAGTGGGATGCATGGCTGTATCTATTGCATAAATAAATACCTTTGGTGCTATTGACCAGTACACATACTGACAAGAAGCTAGAAGGTAGTGTCCCTGTATGGCTGGGTGAAACTGTTATTAGGACGCCCTTTTTTGAAGGGTTATGCCTGAGTACACAGAGTACACGAGGACTTATTGGGCAGTCTGGCTAGCAGAGTCGAAGTCAGTTAACATACACTGTATAGAGGCCTGAACTACAATAAGCTGACAACGACAGAAAATGAGTTTGTAAAGAGAATTGTTTACTCTGTCTTCCTAGAACAATTCCCAAAACATTGTTATGAACCGAGTGACATATAGAGAGCAATTCCTAAAACATTTTATGAACTGAGTGACATATAGAGAGCAATTCCTAAAACATTTTATGAACTGAGTGACATATAGAGAGCAATTCCTAAAACATTGCTATGAACAGAGTGAAATATAGAGCAATTCCTAAAACATTGTTATGAACTGAGCGACACATAGAGCAATTCCTGAAACACTGTTATGGACTGAAGGAAATATAGAGAACAATTTCTAAAACATTGTTATGAACAGTGAAATATAGATAATTTCTAAAACATTGTTATGAACTAAATGAAATATAGAGAGCAATTTCTAAGACATTGTTATGAACTAAGTGAAACATAGAGAACAATTTCTAAAACATTGTTATGAACTGAATGAAATATAGAAAAAACTAAATAGAAGGAACACGATCAATGAAGAAAGATTCATTAGTGATTAAATATGTCATGTACTATCATATTCCTTAACTATTAATATTTGTTATAATTAAATTAAATTTTTAATCGTTTACTATTCTTCGTCCTTATAATGGTAGCTGTTAAATGTAAGTGTAAATCCGAGTCATAATTGTAGTGTAGTGTCTCTTGTAACGTTAGCGTCATTGTTGTATGTTGTTATAAATTTTTCTTATGCAGTTGGGAGCTGGCAAGTCAAATAAATATATCAGACCATTGCCCCATAATCAATAAGTCTTACTGTTTGCATCGGCACGTGTAGGTGGATTTAGGGAATATGGATTGATGTGATGTAAATCGCATTAATACGGGTCACCCGAAATAGTATACGACAGTACAGCAAAGTGTACACCATAGAAATAAGTATGTCAGGAACGTGTACAGAGAAGGAATAGTTAGTTCTGCTTCGTGTAAAAAAATAAATAGGTAAGTAACGAGTACACTAACAAAATAAATCGTCAACAACGTGTACACTGAAGAAAAAATAGATCAGCAATGTGTACACTGAAGAAATAAATAGATCGGCAACGTGTAAACGGAAGGAATAAATAGATCAGTATAGCGTACGCTAAAGTGGTAAAAATGTCGGACCTCCACAGAGTCGCAAGGTATTATGGGCGATTTTGTAATAACGCACAATACAAAATATTTACTAGTGAATGATACAAAACATCTACAAGTGCCGATGCAGGTTATGGACTGCTGGTTATATATAAACAAGTGTTACGCAAATAATAAGGGTTTGCGCCGCAGATTAATTTGACTCACAGGTCCTATATAGTAAAAGATTGAGAAATAAGCATAGACAGGTAGACGAACAGAGAAAAACACGTCATAATTAGACTGTCACTACAATTTAAGACAATAAAGAAAATGAAGTTACTCTACTCTAACAGGTGCTCAAATCTGAAACTATTATCCACAATTTCTTAATGAAAAAGCTTAACAATATTTAAAAGCAAAATTCATACTTGACCCTATTCTCTCATCCCAGGCATTCCACCCTAAAATATTGACTTTCTGAGTTTAGTAAATTACAAGCCTGCTCACTACTATTACATGAACGCATTCGACATAGGCACCCAAATTTAAAGAGAGAAAAAAGTCTTTGAAACATGTATTTACGGACCCTAAATACACTGCCAATAACTCTTTTAATAAATACTTAATTAGGCCTACGACTCTGCAACAAAATAGAGTTATATATGCTTTTAATATAATAACATTAAACAAATAAAATCTTAACTATTCAAATGATACAAAGATGTTTTACATTTTTAGACAAGGGTCTGGCATTTGGTTTCTTTTACAATCCGTTCTTAACAGGACGTTCAGTGATTCTTTTTCTTTGTTTATGTTGTGTGTGTAAACAAACTGCTTACTTTCCTATCTCTGTGATTTGCATTATTTGTGTTGTATAATGTCATTGACTGAAGTAACATTGTTGAAGAAATCTGTTCACTCCAAGGTCCTTTATTATACTTGATCAATAACGAATTGCTGTGTAGTGTTATTATTAGTATTAGTATTAGTATTATTCAGTTCAAAAATACAATGTCTGGTAGCGCGAGGGCGGATGTGTGTGTGTATGTCCTCCATGGGTACGCCTGTGTGAGTGTGGGTATGAGAGAGCAGGGGGAAGAATGAGAGAGAAACAAACGTACATATTTTGAAGCTGAAAGGCAGTCCGATGAGGAAATATATATTATTACAATGACTATTTATTTGCTTGCTGTCAGTATTGTTTACATCTATGTTCTATTTATAAAAATGTAAGAGGGAGATAACATTTATTTTCTCGTTGTCTTCTTCTCTTCAAGCAGCTGCAGAAATCTTTTCATTAATACATGTCCTTGGTTATAGAATTCATTGTATAAATGCACAACAGTTTAGACAAATGAGGAATTCTTATTTCGCGGTAGGAAACGTAGAAAACCATTTCCATGAAGTGTTGCGTTGAGGAGAAAATGAATACACGATTCTTATACTTCACTTGGGCTGTAACTTGGTTCCAGTTAAATCCAGTCAGAAGTGGGAAAACATGTAAGTTCATGTAATACTGCAAAATATCACATATACTACGTTCAACAGTTAAATTAATGTATACGACTGTACGTGGTCTGGTTTGCCAAATCATTGTTGACAAATAAGTGTAAATAGAGAATTAAGGTTAGTATAAAATACTTATTAAGTATGACAATATGTATCTATCTATCTATCTATCTATCTATCTATCTATCTATCTATCTATCTATCTATCTATCTATCTATCTATCTATCTATCTATCTATCTATCTATCTATCTATCTATCTGTCTGTCTATCTATCTATCTATATGTCTATCTATCTGTTTGTCTATCTATCTATCTATCTATCTATCTATCTATCTATCTATCTATCTATCTATCTATCTATCTATCTATCTATCTATCTATCTATCTATCTATCTATCTATCTATCTATCTATCTGTCTGTCTGTCTGTCTATCTGTCTGTCTATCTATCTATCTATATCTCTGTCTCTCTATCTATCTATCTATCTATCTATCTATCTATCTATCTATCTATCTATCTATCTATCTATCTATCTATCTGTCTGTCTGTCTGTCTGTCTGTCTATCTATCTATCTGTCTCTCTGTCTCTCTGTCTGTCTGTCTATCTATCTATCTATCTATTGTCCTCACCATCATCATTGTTTTTCATCACGCATCCTGTGGTGACCCAAAACACTACACTCGACACTCCATGACAAAGTATATGGAAAACGAGAGCGTGAGAGATAATATATTGATTGAATAGAAAATAATATGGATATCAGAGGTAAATGTGCACTTATTTAATAAACTGCGTTTTATTTTTATATTGATCCCTAAGTCGAAATGACATACTGCGTAAGTAGCGAAATGGTGAATTTAATATTTTTAGTTCAATTACCCTGTTTGTAAGCGAATTTAATATTTTCAGTACTATATCCCAGTTTGTATGTAAATTTAATATTTTTAGTTGAATTACCTATATAATCATCGAATGTAATATTTTTAGTAGAATCACTTAGATTGTAAGCGAATGTAATATTTTTAGTAGAATTACCTATATAATCAGCGAATGTAATATTTTTAGTAGAATCACTTAGATTGTAAGCGAATTTCATATTTTCAGAACAATGCCCCAGACTGAAAGTGAATTTTTACGTTCAGAATTTAATAAATATATTTATTTCTCTAACTTCCTTTTCTAATACTAATATTGTTGTTATATGTGTTTTTTTTGGTATGACAATGAACGTATAGGAACATCCTATCAACACTCTCACACACAATCATAGTTGTCTTTGCAAACGCTCGCGTACAGTCTATCGCACGCATGCTTTCATTGGGGCACGCCCGGTGACAAAATTGCCTATCATGCATCAAGTGATAGCGGGACATTTAAAAACCTCAAATATGTATTGTAACATACACATTTTTTGGTAACTATAACGATAAACACGTTCGTGAAAGCCACAAGCGCGAGAATGTAATGCCATTAACCTTTGGTAAAATTAAGCCCAGATCAAGAGCAGCACGACAATGTGTATGATATACTTCGATCGGTAACATTCACCCTGCGATATAACTTTATACATTCGTCGCTTTAAACAAATTCTCCTCGACGAACTGAATGTTACAGTTACTCATTAATTCTAATCGAATTGAGTTGGACTGTTAAAATTACTCATTAATTATAAACAATTGTGAGTGAGACTGTTAAAGTTACTCATTAATTTTAACCGTAGTGAGTGAGACTGTTAAAGTTACTCATTAATTTTAACCGTAGTGAGTGAGACTGTTAAAGTTACTCAATAATTCTAACCGTAGTGAGTGAAACAGATAGTCCAGTGGAATGTTACTGAGAAACGAAATAAATCATTTAATTTACTTAATAACTATATTACCACACTTACATATAACAAATTTCGCATTCTTGCTTTTCTTTACAAAACATCTTATATAGCATTCGTGATAGATTTAGCGATTAGCTAGAATTTTTTAACAGTAAGGGCTAACTATGGGGAGAGCAGATAAGAAATGAAAATATAATTTAATAGAATTGCAACACATTAATAAGTTTGAAAAGATGAAATTATGGTTTTATTGGAGGTAAGAGAAATTATATTACATTTTAAAGAGCGCAATAACGTATGGTACAAAATAATTACAATTTCTGTGCACTACAATATAGCATATTTCTGTGTTAAAATATATAAAACATTGAAGAGAAGTGAATACATATACCTCTGTAACAGTTTTCAGTCGTTGTGTTTTATTATATTCACATACACGTAATAAACTTCATGAATTCATACAAGCTGACATACATA
This sequence comes from Sinotaia quadrata, assembly GCA_028829895.1. NCBI lineage: Eukaryota > Metazoa > Mollusca > Gastropoda > Architaenioglossa > Viviparidae > Sinotaia > Sinotaia quadrata. The sequence goes on from CM054179.1 coordinate 138,049,149, forward strand.
AATCAAACGCATTTCATACGAATTAAATCACAATTTCAGTCTCATACGATTTCCTGAGTTTTATATGCGATATATGTTATGTGCAACATACAGTTGTATCTAATTAAACAAAACCTACAGTTGAATTCCAATTAAACAACCTACAGTTGAATTCCAATTAAGCAATGCCTACAGTTGTATTCCAATTAAGCAATGCCTACAGTTGTATTCCAATTAAGCAATGCCTACAGTTGTATTCCAATTAAGCAATGCCTACAGATGTATTCCAATTAAGCAATGCCTACAGTTGTATTCCAATTAAGCAATGCCTACAATTGTATTCCAATTAAGCAATACCTATAATTGGATTGCCATCCACTCTTCATAAACACGTTCTGAATAGGTATACCATGGGAATGTACTTTGACAAATTCTGATTATTTCCTAATTTGATATTACAAAATTACACACTTTTATTCATAAAAATACTTTCGGTTAGGATTACAACCCACACACCCATTCCTTGGCTCAGTATTGTTGACTCATGTCCGTATTGTAAAGTGTTTAGAGAATTTAATTAGCAGGAAGCGCTAATTAAAACCTACAAGTATTTGAATTTTAATTCTATAGTAATGGGATCTATCAATTCCTTCACAAATACTTCTAGTAACATGTACACGCACACACACAAACACACATTAATATATTCAGAATCATTGCTCATGTGTCACATTTTAAAGAAACAAGGAAAAACGTGAAATAAAGTTAAAAGAATTGCGATACGTGCAATGTGTATTTAAAGTAATTTTAAAGAACGCATGCATTAATTGTGGTGACAAGAAATCTATTCAAGTTTGAAATGGGATACATTGTAACTCCTTTTGAAATTTTAATTGTGAATGAGTAAATGGAACGATCATCAATGGATAGTGTGATATAATCTTGGTTTTATGTGTATAAGAGAGAGGGAGGGGGGAAAGGGCAAGAGAAAAATACAGGTGTGTAAGCGCATAATCAAGAATACGCACAGTCGATTGCAATTTGTTGAATAGGATTTAGTAAATGCATAAATTACGATGAAGTTGTTGAATAGGATCTAGTGAATGCATAAGTTAAGATGAAGTTGTTGAATAGGATTTAGTAAATGCATAAGTTAAGATGAAGTTGTTGAATAGGATCTAGTGAATGCATAAGTTAAGATGAAGTTGTTGAATAGGATTTAGTGAATGCATACGTTACGATGAAGTTGTTGAATAGGATCTAGTGAATGCATAAGTTAAGATGAAGTTGTTGAATAGGATTTAGTAAATGCGTAAGTTAAGATGAAGTTGTTGAATAGGATCTAGTGAATGCATAAGTTACGATGGATTTTGAATTTGCTTCCTTATTTAGCGCTTAGAATAAATGTGTAATTTAAACAAAAATAATTAAGCGCTGTATAATTTAAAATACTCTTCTTGCTCTTCTTTCTTCCTTTTCTTCTTCTTCTTAATGAAGATGATAAAGTTGCTATTTTAATTATTATTGCTTTAATTATTATGGTTTTGTTCATAGGTGCAACGTTCGAATTTCCAGGGCTGCCTGATCTGAAAGTGGTTGGCAAGGAAAACACGATAACTAATGTCCACTTCATTGTGAAAGACTTTCATTGCAAAGACTGGGACAAAACAATAATTAATGTTTCAAAGCTTGAAGGACGTTTAAAATACTTCAGGCTTAAGTGTAAAATCATTCACGTAAATAATACGTGTATCTCATCAGGAGAAGGTTTGTGTAGATGTGTCTCCCCTGGAAGTTACTTGTTCATAAAAACACTTCAGAGAACAGATAACACACCGTGGAAGTGGTCAACGGATGACGGAAGTGTGGAAGAAAAAGAAATTGAATTTAACGTAACATGTACGTGAACTTTATTAAAATAATTATGTTACTGTAGAGGAGTAAATTTCCCTATGCCTATTTCTATGTTATTTATATAAACTCTTTATGTCAAAGTGACCCGACCTTGGCCACTGCTTATGATGATATGTTTGTAAGTGCCAATAGTTGGAGTAAACAACTCAGGTAAAGAATGTGCTAGATTTTGCTGATATAATCTAAACCGGTTTTAGGTGGATGAGTAGTATTTATTATACGGTTAAAATTTACAAAAACGAGACCAACCAATGGGCTGAGATAAAAATTTAACTGTGGAAAAGAATAAATCACTTTGAATCTGGAGTGGTAGAAATCTGGTCATGAAAGGTGGTCATTAGTTTAATGGTGAGTTAATGTCCGTTTAAGATAGAATGAACTTAGACAGATTTCATACATTTTGCTATTGATATGTTATACTTGCGTTTTACGTAGATATGTATTATGTGAGTAGATTATTATTTCTACAGATTGTGAACTATGATGCTCATATGTAGTATGCTAAACACTTGACATTGTTTCCAGTAAACATGTTTCTAAAATTGTAATAGTGTACTAATTATGCTATACGTGTGTATCGGGCTAATAATTACTCTTGTAAGTTAAGATTTGAATGTGGAGTTAAAGATGAATAAACTGGAAACTTAGCATTTGTTCCATGATTATATTTTAGAGGGAAGAAGCAGCTTCGTTTAGCAGAATCTACCTGTTTACTAATTTATAAACTGTTACGATCTTGTTAGATTCAAGAAGTCTCTACTCAATAACAAAATGATAGCTACTAAAAAAAAACTACGCGAAAATATAATTATATATTGTATTACAGTAAACATTAAGACACGTAGATAAACAAAGACGAACGATGTTATTTTCTTGTAAAACACACGCATGCACACAACCCGTAAGCATATAAGCATTTAAGAAAATTCTCTCCTCAAACCATATCTATGATAATAAATTTTAAATTTTGCTAGCCTTTGTGGTTTCAGATCCAGCTAATGTCAAAAGCTTAATCATGGAAGAGATCAAAGATCTAACTGATGCAAAATTCCCCACGAATCTAAGATTTAAATGTGAATGGGAAAATGGAAATCCGCCATCAACACTTCGTCTGTTGGACACGCACGGCAAAGTAATCGGAAACAGCACTGCAAGCGGGACTCTGATTCAACAGTTATATAATGTCACCTGCAAAGACACAGGCATAATTCGATGTGATGCGGAGGGTTCCATCAGAAACACGTCTGCTCCACTTACTTTAGAGTGTTAGACATTTGTATTAGTCTTGTCTATTATCATATATACTTAAATCTTTATGTTTCATATACAGAATAATTTTAAATAGAAAACTGCATGGCATCCTAGTTTCTTATATTGCATGAAAATTATCTTGGATATGAACTCTATCTATCTATCTATCTATCTATCTATCTATCTATCTATCTATCTATCTATCTATCTATCTATCTATCTATCTATCTATCTATCTATCTATCTATCTATCTAGTTATCTATCTATCTATCTATTTCTCTCTCTCTCTCTCTCTCTCTCTCTCTCCATTCTTTCTTTCACTTACACAGACACACACACAACCATACATATAAAATAACAAACAAAAGCACAGATGCTCAAATACATAATTGTTTGTATGTATGCTAATATCATTATATTTCTGTATATTGTCTCTAATATTCTGTGGATCAGATTTTAATATATCTCTACTCTCTATTTCTGACTGTGTATTTGTAAATGTGTTTCTGTATACACATTATAACATGAAGATAGATACACGGAGGGAGGGAACGAGAGAGACTGAATTGTAGAAATAAAGATGGATATAGTTAGTGAAGACGACAGATGGACAAACATAAATAGAATGATAGAGAGTCACGTGGATAGACGGGGAAAGAAAGCGAGCGCTGAATTATATAATGTTATTGCTATATTCATAGTCATTTATTTACTTATTAATGTTGTGCCATACAGTACAAATTTTTTTATGATACATAGAACTGAATGTGACATTCAGCAGTCCGATTCGATCTCACACGTTGGTCATAAGCCTGTGTCAGATGACCAAATTTTCCAATGACTGTTACCAATCGAGTCTCTGTTTAAGTGATATGTGTAATAAGAGTTATTCATGTACTGAATCTAAGAGAAATGAGGTCAACCACGAAACAGAGGCACAAACATGTCGTTGTGCATTAAGTGGAATCGTACCAAATTTGAATCTAGAAATTTTCTTCAGTAAAATGATTGTCTTTGAATTTGGCCTTTGGAAATTGATTTTTAACAACAGCATGGGTACTGATCTGTTGCATGTGTGTATCCAACCATATCAAGGTAAAGAATCTCTCTTAGCTTCTTGTTTGTTTCTCATTCACTCTCTTTCTTTACTTTCAACGCCCCTCCCATCTCCACCAAATTCCACTTCTCTCAGTTTCACGTTAATAGAAATGTGGAAAGTTTAAGAGGGAGAGCGAGAAAGTGAGAGAAAGAGGGAATGGAAATAGAGAGATAGTGAAAAGGTGAATTGAAGAGATGAAGTGAAAGTGAGAGATAACGAAAATGCGGTAGCGTGGGATAAGTGAATTGAAGGGATGAAGTGAAAGTAGACATAACGAAAAGGCGGGAGCTTAGGACAAGTGAATTGAAGGGAAGAAGTGAAAGTGAGTGGAAAACGGGGAAACTGAAATAGGAGATAACAGGAGTGAGAAAAGGATAGGAATAATTTATATAAAGATGTGAGATAGTGAGAAAAGGATGAGACAGTGAGAAAAGGATGAGATAATGAACAAGAGCGAGATAATGAGAGAAATAGCGAAATAGTGAAAGAGCGAGAAAGTGAGAGAAAGAAAGAAAAGAGTGCGTGAAGGGGATGGAATGACAGAGATGAAAGCAGTATTTCCCTTCTCTGACTTTTTGTTTGTCCAATTTATGTGTGTGCATGTCATTACCTGAGAGATTTTTCATTGAATAAGTATGGTATTCTGGGGATATTTTTGAGAGTAAATATCAATTATTTCTATGTGTTGCATCGTACGATTTAATCAGGAGGAAATATGATCAATTACATATATCAATCTCCTTGATATCTTACTAGAAAATCGAAGCGATAGATTTATCTCATTTTTTTCTTCATGTTAACAGTCCTGGCATCTCTGTATTTAATAGCTTTGTGATGTATGATATTGTAATAATATGTATAAACAATATAATATTTGTAGAGTATTTTCTCTTTTATATATGATTTCTGCATTGCGATTATGCCAATAAGAATGATAGTTTTGAAGGAATAAAGTTACTGACTCATAGTATTTATCAACTATCAATCAAATACCGGAGGGTACACTGTCTGCAATACATCGGGGCAATCTTTTTCTACATGCATGGGAGATTGTGAAATTTCGATAGAAAGTATCGTTAAAATATAACACTGAGGGAAATACTGAGATATTTTAAACTTAATTTATATTTTCAGTAAAGTTATGACAGGTACACTATAACTTTGGTTTATAATTGTAGGTGTTCTGTATTAATGATTTATTAAAAACTAAAATAATTAATTTAACACATGATTATTGTGTTAAATTAATTATTTTAGTTTTTTATATTATTGATTTAGTTTATAAAAGCAATAAATTAGTTTATCCTTCTCTTATTGACATGCGTGTGTAATGTTACAGGTCCTCCCATTTTGGAGAAACCAGCGTGGAAAAACATAAGTACCAGTGTCGGCAGTTCATTTAATGTTACGTTTTCACTGATGCAATATGATCTACACATCACAGGGTGTCAAATACAGAAGTCCGGACAGATGATTCATGAATCATTTTCTAGTACTTCATACCACTGTAGAGTTAACAATAATGTTACCGAAGTTTCATTTTCCAATACAAGTGAGAGACCAAAATCAACGTCTCTAGAACCGGATCCAAATGAAGACAAGTGTTCTTGCAGTGTGCATGGCGCGACTCCTTATCTATATCTGGAACTTGTCTTTAACAGGGTGGCAGAAAGTGACAGAGGTCTCTGGCGCCTGTCTGTGTCCAACAGGAATGGAAGTGGTTATGCCAGTATTAATATAGCAGTCTCTCAGGGTAAATCGAAATTAGAAATGCACATGCAATTATTTAATATAATAATTTTATTCAAACTTTCAATTAGCTTATTTTAAATAAAGGAATATTTATTTATACGGTTGTAACGAAAACAAAATTTTGCAATGAAAAAAAAAAACGCGCGTTAGATAATAAGTTTATATACTTTTAATGAACCTTTTCACGCACTTTAACAGCTTATTTCAATTTGTTAACAATGTGAGTTCTCTACACAAAATTTGATGGTATGGACATTATATATATAAATAAGAAAGGAGGAAGGAGGAAAAGAGTTTGATATAGAGTGACAGATAAAAATATATATATATTTCATTCACATTGTCAAATGTGTACATGGCACGATTAGAAGAATTTTCGGATATATATATACTAAATAGATAGGTAGATAGATGGATGAATGGGCAGATAGATTGATGGAATGGGGGGGGGGAGAGGGAGGGAGAGAGAGAGAGAGAGAGAGAGAGAGAGAGAGAGAGAGAGAGAGAGAGAGAATGGAGTGAGAGAGTGAACAATTACTTTAAAATAATTTGAACCAAATATAAACTAAATTGGGTTGTTTAATTGTAGGCAGTTAACAGTTTGTTTACTATTTTGATATTTTCTTCATATCATCAGGCCCAGTATCAAACACATCGCCTCCACTGGAATGGGTAATAACTGGCAGTGTATGTGGTCTTACCATCATGCTGATTCTCATTCTCGTACTGAAAAAGTTCAAGGGTCAGTGCATGAGAAGAGCGTGTGCACATACATATACATCAGTACCATTAAAATATAAATAAAAGAAATCGCTTATGTTCGAGGAGTCGTGTGAAAACTTTATATGGTGCCTTACTCAATTTATTTTTATGAGTATACGATTGTTTAACACTGTTATAATGCAAGAATGTTTGTAGACGACTAATCGTGAATTTAAACTTTTCACAGAACCCTTTCAGGATCCTTCTCAAGACTCGCCATTAATACAATTGGAACACATATACCATGAAATTCACGAGCAGTCGACATCAGCTGGTGAAGACATCGACGAGGGCGTATTTTCGATGAAAACACAAAACCCGTACAAAGAGTTCTAAATATTTATCATGAAATCGTGTTTATTAAATAAAATAACGTACCTTATTGAACAATTAACATTATGTTTTATGCAGGTCTATATAACGTTTTCTTAACTTCTCTTTAAAAGATTTACTACTACTATTACTAGTACAAAAGCATACAAAAAGATGCAGTTTATATGTTAATGTAGAAAAACAAGAATTAGTGTAGAGTCTATAGGAACGGTACATGCTATTGTGGTATTAGTTGCTGTTGTAATAGTAGTAGCAGTAGTCGTATTATTACTAGTAACAAAATACGAAAAGGTGAAACAATATGTTTGTTAAACATTCTGTAGTAAATGATAATGCCAATACGATTGAATCAGAAATAGAAATTTGAGCTCTCGAGGCAATCTTGAAAATGTAAATAGAGACATACGCCACACTCAAAAAATCACAGTTGTCGATTAGAACACTCATTCTGGCTACTGCACAAGTTTGAGTAATTTTGTGTTCAAACATATTATATGCCATAAACATGTATTCCTGACTATTGCAGAAGTTTGAGCACTTTTGTGTTAAAACATATTATATGCCATAAACATGTATACCTGACTACTGCACGATGATGGGTAAGAGTTTATGTGCGTGTTTGTGTATCTGTCGAAAATGGAAATAACAATTATTTTAGTCGAGCGTGGTGAATAAAATGAATATTGTATTGCTAATAACGTAAATACTTTTTAAAATGAAAGACAAATCGAATTTATATTTAAATAAATAGGTGATCGATACGAACAGTATATATTTGTCAACTTCATCATCATCATCATCATCATCATCATCATCATCATCATCATCATCATCATCTTCATCATAACTGATTCCACCACCTCACCTTCTTCACGTTCATCGTTTATATCATCATGTTCATCGTCTCGCAAATCATTGCCTTTTAACACCCATTCACCATCAGATCCACGTTTGCATTTTCATCTATTTTATTATCTCTTCATACATACGTAGACTTGTATGCCACTTGTGATTCGACCTTGAATCCACGTTTTATTGTCTTATAAGCAAATATTCCCTATTGATTAATTTGGCTGATGAATTATGACTGAGGAGAGATAGTGAAATAATTAATTATGTACATTCTACGCACTAACCATTTTTATGAACTGTTTTTATTTTACCATTGAAGTATAAATTAGATAGCGGTATGTGAACAGTTTAATGATACTTGTAGTAAGACATTGTTGATATTCTTCTCTAAATATGTGCATGTTATCACATCTTTGCAATCATGATGGAAATGTTACAAACGCAATAATCAATGAGAACGTCCTATTTTGACACTTGCTGTTACTGACATACCGCAATTTACTACATGGAGAACAATTTATTGCTATTTGAAATTGCAATGTATTTTATATGTGTCTGGATGATCCAGGATGTTATTAGCATATTTAGAGATTAGCAAGGTTTCTTTTCACAATGTTCAAATTTTGGAAAAAATATGAATTGCTGATAAATGGAACATTTGCTGTTCCTATTTATAAATAATACTGTTAATAATAGCCTATCGCTTCTCTATGACAAATGAATTGAATTCCTCATCGATGTTTTATTTATATTTTGTTGTTTGATGTATCACTAATGCAAATTATAAAAAACATATTTACCTAATGTCGTATGGAATGTGTTGAAATAAATTGTTTGTGATCATGAGAATACCACGCGTTTACACGTATTGACCCACAATAACAAGGGTTAATTGTTTCGATTATTTCAAAACTTAACTTTAGTTTCATTAGAACTTATTTGAGCAAACATAGCTTTAGGAAGTAAAAGCAAACATGTAGGTGACTGACAGGAAATTTGTAGTAACCATTGTTAACTTCAAAGACTTCTGTAAACCTCCATTTAAGTTCGCAATGCATTATTTATTTTGCCTAAGGAGACAATTGTTAACAACCATCACGCAGTGTGCTAGAAGCTCAGAAAGTTGTCCTGGTCATTTAGGTCAGGATGGAGGAAACGGATAGAATACTTTCAGTTATCTCCCCTTCTATCCGGCAAACTTTGAACAGCCAGAAAATAGGTTGTCAACAACGATCATTTGACAAAAGTGCACAGTACCCATTTACACAATCACCCAAACCTGTATAAATTGCATCTGTTAATGCACAATCACCCAAACCTGTATAAACTGCATCTTTTAATGCACATGCGTTAGATAATCTGAAAGAAATAATGAAATCATCAACTGTATTAATGAGAACAAATACTCATCATCCTTGATTATGTTGTTTTAGTGAAAATACATTTTATTTAAAAATAAAACTGGAGGAACATGTGCAGATATTGCACCTAAGAGACCCGATATTGAATAATGTGCTTTTTCTGTGTATGAATGATGTATTTCTATAATCATTAGGAGTGTATATTTCTCTTATTTATATTTCTACTTTCAGTTTCGAACATACGCCTTATGAACTAGTTAAATCTAACACTTCGAAAACATGTCACTTAATTGATGTTGCCTGCTCCCAGCACAATTTCCTGCTACTAAATCATTAGTTATTGCCACTAGAAAACATTTTATGATATCTTGAGTTTAATTTTAAACTTTCATTGATTATCCCAGTGACCTATTTGTGCCCCAAATCTTAGAATGAATTTACATTTGCAACTAGAGAAAAAACATTGTCAGCATGTTTATATACAGACTGCCCCGCATTGAAGGCTGAATAGTGTACAGATAGACCAGACGATATATTCCGATATCTACTATGATTTCGTATGAAACTGTATCTGACCATTTATGAATCTATTTGCATCAGATCTCTATCCTGTTTACAACTCATATGTAACCTTAGCTGATTAACTTACCTCTGCAAACCAACAACTTTAAGACACACACACGGACTATGTAAACTATCGCACCTCTTCGCTGCTCTTTACATATATACGTGTTCTTGCAGAGAAGGCATGTCTTAAGAATAATCAGTGGTGTTGCACTATTGATATGTATTCCCTGGTACCGCAATATAAAATTGATTACGTATTGCCAAGAGAAAGCCACGGGATAGCAACGTGTTTCATAATGCTTAAATAAAACTAGCAAACCGAGATAATGAAATTATCGATTTATAATTGGCATTCGTACTTGCGTTTCTTTTAAACAGCTTGTGTATGCGTTGTAGAACTTAATTCTTTAATTTCATATCACTGACACAAACCGCCTTTCTACGATCCCTACTTCACGTGAGTTTACTTCACTTAATGCTTAGATTAAATGCATTTTCTGATAAAACAGTTTAGGTAAACAGTCAATGCCAATAGGCGATAACAATTTTAATTTAAATGCTGTGTTGGTTGTAATTCGAAAACTATTTTCAAAGATTGGTTCTCCAGCTTAACGTATGTGAAATATGACCGCAATGCACGCCATACTATCTAAGGAAATTTAAACCAGGGTGGTGTTCAGACATTGCAGACTAACAGTGTGCAAAATATCTGAGTTCTATTTAGATATTTTTTTCAAGACCACAGACAAATGTTAAATTACTAAAAAGCAACAACTTTGTCTTCAAAAGGGAATTCAGTTGACTTGTAAACCACAGTTGTGGATATATATTTATTTACATTTATATTGTAATATATAATTAAACACATACACAAATAAATAAATAAAGCCATACAGAATTACGAATTACAACGTAGGAAGTAAAGGTTGAAGTCCATTCAAAGTATTCATGTTTTAATATTTAAATATATTAATATTGCATTTTAATTAGCTTCATAATGTGTGTTCTTTATAAGTTTTATTTTCAAATAATTCCACACTCAAAGGCGGGTTAAACCATGCAAAATTATCCTTCAAAGAATCTTTACAGTCTACAAGTTTGTCAGATCGCAAAAGAGTACGCAGATTTCAAGATATCTCGTCAGTTTTGATTTTAATTGGAATGGCTTGAGTATTTGCAAGTGTGTATGTGCGTGTGTGTACTTGTATGTGTTTGACTTGTGTACAAATATGATACTGAATATTCAACACCTCTCCATTATTTAATGTATAAATATTTTGACTAAATATTCAGCAATAATATCTAAATCGGCACTCCGCAGTTGCCATGCGCGCAAAAAAATGTTGCAAAACCATCTATAGGCATGGAAGACCATTTTGGATTTTTTTGTTGATGCTATGAATAACAGTAGAAAGGCTTGGACATTAGTAGACCTTGTTAATGATGTGAAGGACATTAATAAAGAGGCTTGGACATTAGTAGACTTTGTTAATGCTATGAAGGACATTAGTAGAAAAGTTTGGACGTTAGTAGAAAGGCTTGGACATTGGTAGAAAGGCTTGGACGTTAGACAGTTAAAAGGCTCGAACATTAGATATAAGGTAATGCTTAGACGTTATTATCGCGATGTACTCTGAGGTGACGTAATAAAGCATTATACTGAACATTTATTAGTTAATGATCTAAAGCTCTACAAGTGCCGATGCATAGTATGGACCAACTATTAAATATACATATCAACAACTGTTACGCCGCGGTCAGTTTGACTCCCGGCACCACTCAGTAATAGACTGAAAAAAATAGATATATAGATGGGCAGAAAACAAGGCGTTATAATTAAACAGTCACTACAAATTACGACAGCGAATGCAAGGAAGTTATGTTACAGAAGCGTGAGACTGAAACAATTATCAACATTTTAATTTAAAATTGTTTAAACAATATTTAAAAAACAAAGCAAATACACTCCATCCAATTGTCTCACCACTGATATTGAAACTAAAGACACCAACGAGTTTAGTCAATCATTACTCTACGTACGCATTGTGGTCGCTATCCATGACAAAGAAAATCTTCAGTTATATAAAAAAAAACATGCACGAAAGTTATTTCCTGATTTAACAGTGGAAATAAAATATACAATGTTAATATTTGTGCAGAACAATGGTTATTATTTATATATACATTATACTTTAAGGACCCTCCTAATTTAAACAATAGACAATGGATAGACATTTTTATTTTGGTTTTAGCGTTGAGTAAAGATAGACTAGAATTCGGAGAGATAATTGGTATTATTACTACTGTTTGATGGTTAATCCTTCCAGATATTTTTAATATATGTTTTTCATATTTTGTATCTTTAATTTTAAAATGACATATCATTTGTAGTTTGTTTAATTTGGAAATGTTGAATAAAGTTTATTTCTGGAGTGAGAGTCCAAGATGGACAGAGGTGGTGGTGGGAAAGTTAAGATGTTTGAGTGCGCATGCGTGTAGAATAGTAGCCGTGAGGTAGGACTGCTATTGTTTGTGAGAACGCTAGCTCCCGTAGAGCTGTCGGTTTAAACGGTAGATCATCAATCTTGTTTTAGATCCAGTAATAGATGGCTATGCAATTTTTCAACTGATGCAATTGTGAACTTGTTTTTATGGATAGGTGACATGTACATTGACAGAATGTGGTTGTAGAAATTGTGAGAATGTCATACATATTAATTAGTTCTAGGTGTATTCTTATATTTGATTAATTAAAATAGCTAGTCTAGGTAAGAGTTGGGCGGGTTTCTAGTCTAAGAAAACCAGGGTGGAAATTCTAACTCTAGACTCTTTACAAATGACCCTTCGGCTGAGCATTGAGTCCCTCCTATAGCAGATTGTGAAAGAAACAGACTTAGACCCTTATTTACCATTAACTAATGAAAGTTTGGTATAATTCGTTATTACGTCACCCCAGACTATATCGGACAATTATTACCTCTATTAAATGATATAAAAGATGGCTAATAAAACATGCTAACAGTTTATTGTCGAGTCAAAAATGTCAGAAACAAAACTAAACCAAAATGTCACTCTCCCCCAACCCCACCTTCCACTCCGTAAATTTTCCCAGCGCGACCGGTGTGAGCGCCCTCAGGACGTGCGCGAGTGTGCGACGCACATCTGTGACGTGTGCCAGAGAGTGTGACGTGTGCCAGCAGCAAAGGAGACATGGGTATGGGACGTACGTATATGAGAACGAGTGTTAGTAGCTTTGTGAGGTTATTTGTGTCTTGCGAAATGTGGGTATATGACTGTGTTTTGCAAGAGAGAGATTGTCAGTTTGAGAAGTGATTATGTAATGTGATTGTGTAAATGTGACGTGGATGTGTGAGTACAAACTCACCTACTGCATGACACCAAAGCGTATCGTGTAATTTTACTTTTGTTTGTAGGTATGTTTTGTGCGGATAAGAATGTACGCGTGTGTTGTATATGAGGCCATTAATATTTATATATCGACACATATTTCTAGCGCCATGTCTCATATCACAATCACAAACACAAAAATCGATGGATGTGTTTCAATCACCCCTGAAATCACAACAATCAATATTGACATCGAAAGTGCACAGGTAAAGAGAATATCCGATAAAATAATTCTACAAACAGGTATATATTGGCATTAGTTGTGTCACTTTTAACCTAAATTGTCACTGCTCTCTGACCAGTGCCTACTTAGACTGGAGACTGGACATGTGAACAGAGTAAACAAATCATTGTCACAATGCGTAAATAAGGACATTAAGAAAAACTAAAATTAGATTACCTTTGACCCACCTAGTATTTCCTATAGCGAGAACAGTTATCTCCTATAATAAAGTTATTTTAAGTCATTAAGTCATTTTAAAACTTGTTTGTGGGATAATATTCACTGGATTTATAATTCAAATTCATGCCAGCAAAGGTTAGTGGTCATGGTTTCTCTAGCAGTTGTTATGGAAACGAATATATATTTCTCCACAGCTTGTTTAAATGCACACTATTCTTATTTGTAATAATTAATTAGGGTCTGAACTAAAGAGAGTTGTCCCGATTTTCCTCATCTCACCTTATGAATGAGTGTGTGTGTGACGCCATTAAGTGGCACTATTATGGCAATCAATAAAGGGGGAAACACCATTGTTTTATCTCTATATGGCACTTTATGCAGCCTGACCAGTTTGAAAACCACGTTGTTAAAATAACCGCTAGAATTGGTACACATTGATTGACCAAGCTGAAAGAAAAAGGCAGCCACATGTTCCACATCAAGAAGACATGAAAAGTTGCTTCATTCACAAGGTCCAGGGGACAGAACCTCAAAAAGACATTGCCTTTGCTTTAAACAAGCTTTGCTTTATTAGAACATTTGTCATTGTTTTATCTAGCAGCGCTTTAGGCTCTACTTTGTGCAGGAGAACTCTTTGTAATAATGACACTGTAGAGACATATTTGATTTCTTTAGAACCTTTATTTCATCATTTTCCTTTTTGTTAATTTTACATTTCGACTTTCTGTGTATCGTCCCAATATGTTAAATGTGTACTTATGATAGGAACCAGCATACACCATAGGGTCTGTGGGCTCCAGTTATTAAATCGTACATGTTTACCCTAGGATTAGATGGTTTGTGACGTGTCCTCTTCATTGCGCATCTGATTACTTGTGGGGCGTGTCTGTGGAGTGGGGTTAGCTTCCAGAACCGGGTAGGGGAATAATTAAACAATATTTCATATTCCTCGTCTTTCTCCCCATTACATGCACATGTAATTAACAATCCTACACAAACACCATCATTGTTATAATTATTATTATTATCATCATCAAGTCCAGAGATACAATGTTAGGCAGATGAAGGCTAGATGAGGACAGAAAGAGAGAGAGAAAAAAAAACCCCAAAGAGACATATTGACAAGTTGAAATTGAAAGAGGAAGTCTGATGAGGAAATATAACTGAACATAATGAAGAATTAAACGTTTGTTGTCGCACAATTTACCTCTTTGTCCTATTTATTGAAATGTAAGTAAACATATGACTTCATTTTGTTACATATAAGCAAACTGCGTGTTCTGCTATTTTCTGGAAGTGTTGCTTTGGGAGAAAATGAGTACACGATTATCTTTCTTGACTTGGGCTGTATTTGGGTTACCGTTATTTCCAGTAAGCAGAGGGAAGACATGTAAGTTTATATAAAACTGACCTTTATCATAATTATACTTGGAAGTTTTCTTAATCTCCACTTATTTTGGTGTGTCTTGCGTGTGTGTGTGTGTGTGTGAGAGAGAGAGAGAGAGAGAGAGAGAGACAGACAGACAGACAGACAGACAGACAGACAGAGAGAGATGGGTGGGTATATAAATAGACAAAAAATACACACACACACGCACACGCACACGCACACACACACACACACACACACACACATACACACACACACATATATATATATATATATATATATATATATATATATATATATATATATATAACTACACGCATGTATCATCAAATGTCAATTTCACTCTAATATGATTTCGTGCACATTCTATGCAATGTATTTGTCATGTATACGTATTTCATCACACTCAGTATTTATTATTCATTGGCATCCATATTCACAGACACATAAACTGCATGATAGTATGCACCGTAGGAAATTACTTAGGAAAGTGTTATTTTATCGATAAACGATTTTGCGAACGTTGTAAACGTTGGTCGCAGCAATAGTTTCAGTTAGAAATAAAATCCATACACCCTTCAATGGCTGTCGACTTGATTAACAGGAACTGCTCATTAAGACTTACACATTTACTAAATTTCATTCGACTGTTACGAGATCCGTCTGGGAATAGACTTCACACGTAACCTATCCACTAACTAACATTTTCAGAATCACCATTGATTATTTATGAGAAAGCACCAAAAAGAAACATGGATGAAATGAAATAAAATAAAACAAAACTATTCAAACTATCCTGCTGGTAAGATAGAATTAAAAACGAATGCTTGAACTGAGAGCGATAAAACTATTCAAGTCTGAGAATAACTTACCTTCACATATTTTAACATTCAAGTTCGTGGAGTAATCTTTCCCTTCCCATTGAATTATGCATGGGACGCTAAGCAACAGGCCTTAATAGTGATAAGCGTTAAACTACACGTGTATGCATTATGTAAATGTATGTGTGTGTAATAGTTACTATGTATGCATAATTTAAAATATTTTAATAAGATTGTAATATAAATACGTCACTGCTAAAAACAAATAAAACAATTAAGCGCTCATCGGCTTTTGTTTTCTTCAGACAACATTTCTTTCAGTCTTCTTTCTTCATGTTCTTCATCTGTTTTCGTTCTTCTTGTTCTTATTGTTGTTGTTTTCCCCATCCTCCAGTGCCGTCTTAACGCATGGGCACCCTGGGCTGTTGCCCAAGGCTACACGAGCTTAAATAAATTAAATACATTTTTATTCCTGTGAGGTAGGGAGCCCGGTGCACTAGATTTGCCCGTGGGCCTATAACACTGTTAAGACGGCCCTGCCCTCCTCCTTCTTATTTTTATTTTGTTTTTGTTAGTAGTAGTAGTAGTAGTAGTAGTAGTAGTAGTGATATAATTATACTTATAACTAATGTTGTTTTTGTTGTTTGTCATTTTATATATAGGTGGTACGTTTGATTTTCCACTATCTCTCCAGAATCCAGTTGGCAATGAAAATACGACAATTAACGTTACCTTCAATGTAATTAATTTTCATTGTCAAAGGTTTGACGACATAATAATTCAAGTTTCGAAGTTTGATAAACGTGGAAAATATTTTCAGTACAAATGTAATATTCACCACACGAATGGTACTTGTAATTCAAGTAATTCATCAGCAAGTTTGTGTAGATGTCTCTCGCCAGGCAGGTATCTGTTCACAAAAGTACTTGACAGGACAGACAACACAAAGTGGAAATGGTCAACGCAGGAAGGACACATCAAGGAGAAAATAATTTGGTTTAATATAACATGTATGAAAACATATTATATTTACTAAAATATTAAATTCTTAATACGTACAAATTATACAAATTACGTACAAAACATTATATTTTTCATATTGATTAAATATGACATTTAGGTGTGTACACAATGCTAAGATGGTAGGTAAATATATACACGTCTAGTTTTAAACTTAAGATTTGCTTTTACACTACTCTTGATTAAATATTTGAGAACAGGTGTGTGCAACCTCAGGCCTCCAAAATGATTCCATCCGGCCCGTGTAAGGTACTCAAAATGTAATAAAATCAAATCCGCTAAAGACGTTATCAGAAGCCTTTACACTCGAGTTTAATTGTCTTTTGCAGGTGCGGCCAGCACAGTGATTGTTGTAACTGATTCCTTCCGCGACATATGCTTTGAATCGAGATGTGCCTAGCGCTAGCCGGTATGAAGCGCCGGTCACTATCTTCCAACCTAAGCTTTCAATTTACAAAGTAAGATGAGTTCAAACCAAGACAACCTGAACCCACAGAAGTGAAAGACAGCCACCCTCCACATAAACATACACACACATACAATGACCATTTTCTTCTTCTCCCTCTTCAACCTTCAAGGTCTTAGATATGCACGAGTAACACATACGCGCACGAGAGAGGGGCAACAGACAGAAAAGTAAGAAAACGGGATATGTTAGCAAGTTGTCGGTCAAAGGAGAAACAGAAATTGGTAGAAATGTGTAGATTGATCATAGTGTAGTTGTGTGAAGTCGGATTATTGTGTTTCTGTATAAGTAAAAACGTCTGTGCATTTTTATCGTGAGCGGTGCGGATTTTGAATATTTTGAATTCTCATGTTTTTCTCAAACTTGTTTCTGTCCTGATTCCGTCATACATGGCGTTGATAACATAATAAAATAAACTGTCACTATTTCAATAAACCTGTGATTATTATCTTGTGTTATTTATTTATACTTCACTTCCATACATTGCCTTCTGACCCAATGAAAAGGCATCCAACAACAAGAGGAAAATTGACCGTGTGTGTAATATTTCTGGACAGATGGACTGATGCCTATTTATTTTACTGTCCATACGGAAACACCTTAATTTTAATTAATTTGAACATGAGTAAATGAACACTTTTCTTACAGATAGATACTCCCACTCTCTCAAAAATAAACGCACACTATCTATCTATCTATCTATCTATCTATCTATCTATCTATCTATCTATCTATCTATCTATCTATCTATCTATCTATCTATCTATCTATCTATCTATCTATCTATCTATCTATCTATCTATCTATCTATCTATCTATCTATCTATCTATCTATCAATCAATCTATCTATCTATCTATGTATCTATCTATCTATCTATCCATTTATCCATCCATCCATCTATCTATCTACTGTAATATGCATCATTGATTTGGGGCATGTCATGAGAGTGATACGAAGGACAGATATAAGGTTATGAAGGTACTGACAATTCAGACATTATGAGTTCATAAAGTTTACCACACGGTTCATAGGCCGTTTGTCAAAGCTTAGGTTCGAATTCTCTCTGTCTTTCAGCTCATCCAAAGCCCCACTTCGAGTTTAACAATTCCATATAACATTGGCCTACGGAACGAAAGTCGGCTTTTTTTGCGGAATGCAGGGGGGGGGGGGGTTCGCTTCATTGGGTCAAAAAGGCATGTATGACCTTACCCAGGCAGGGGACGATAATGACTGGTCTTAGACAGCTCATAACAGCACTATAAGAGAAAACCCCTGTCTCAGAGGACGTATTACTAATTACTGACTCTACTCCACTCTCTGCTGACGACGAATGTTGTTTGATTTTGCTCTGTGGACAGGTGACCGAATATAGACGCCTTTATAGTCTTTGACGCAAGTCCTTGATAGTCTCGTGCTGAAATCATCGTGATCATTGAAATGCAGTGTTAAACGCCAAGCACTACTTTAGTGCCACCAATTTACTTCCTAACAATAATAATCCGCTAACTACTAATTTATTTATATAAATAAGAAAGAAAAGTATAATCCCATTCTTCTACTGATGAATTCGTAGATAAAACATACACACACGCACTCATGCACAGACAAACACACACGCAAAAACACACATAGAAATGTTCTCACAAATTATGCAAATAATTAATAATAATGAACGAAACATTGAACTGTGTTTACTTTCCTCCTTTCAGATCCCGCTAGTGTTCACAGACTGATCATCGAAGGAATGAAAGACCTGAATAATGCAAAGACTCTCACAAATGTACACATTCAATGCGAATGGGAAAACGGAAATCCACCAAGGACACTTCGTCTACTGGACTCGCAAGGCAATGTAATTAATAGCACGTTAAAGAGCGGAACTCTGACTCACAAGTTGCCTTTTGCCACCTGCAAGGACATCAGCGCCATTCGATGCGAGGCCGAGGGTTCTGTCAGAAACATGTCTGCTACATTTCCTTCAGAGTGTTAGTCGTCTTGATATTCTTTCTATTTCATAAAAATAATTAGGAAAAAAGAATGAGGTTCACCTGTGCATGTCTGCCTGCCTAAAACTGTGTATGGCCGATGGATAAATAGACATTCGGGAGTTGTCTATCTGTCTACAACTAAAATTTTCTATCTATCTATATATGTATATAAAATTGATACATACATATGTAGATCTGTAGATAGACATATAAACAGATAAATAGATAGGTAGGGAGAGAAAGAAAGAGAGAGAGACAGAGAGAGAGAGATAGAGCGAGCGACGGCGACCCAGACCTCTATTTGTTAATTATAATTATATATATTATATTTATCTTTAATAATTGATAACCACATTAATACAAGTGGGCGGGACTCCTGTAAATGCTAGCCTTAATTAGATGACTTACTTTTGGAAGACTATTCAAATCACACACTATAAATATTCATTCTTCTAACATACAAGTTTTCTATAGACGGGAACGTTTTGCTTTAGGGTAGGTTTTGATCATTCTTTAATTAATCAAGCTCCCACACGTCGCGTACATCAAACTAATTAATTATTTACGCGGAAGTAGATGCTTATAAGAAATAACACTATTAAAAATAGCAATCATAAAAGAAACGAAAATTACAGTTAGTTACAAATGAAAATATATCACAATATTATCTAATAGATTATTCAATGCAATGCAAGTTCCCTACAGAGTAAATTCAGTCCCATAGCTACTAATTATCATCATAGAATGAGAGTTTTGTAAAGGTTACGTTAATAAGAACAATTCTCCTTCACATTTTCTTCGATCTGGCGAGTACACATGACCTCCCTGCACTGCAACATATATTAGCCACAACTTCACAACTGTCATTGTCTGCACGAATTTCCAAAACGTCCAGAGATGCTGACCTTCAGAACCCGCTTTGTTTAAAGTCCCTTCTCAGCCTCTAGATTGGCTTGGAGCCTTGGAGATGTAGATAGACGGTTCAAAGCATGCTACACTGAAACACAAAATGTGATGGCGCATAAATCTCAAGTATTAATTTCCGTCTTTTCCCTCTCTCACTTCTTACTTTCTCAGATTTACATCTCTGCAAAGCAATGTAATATCCCCATACACACGAGACTAATAAAAATATATGAACATTGAAATACAATCGAAATATAAATGTAGTATTACAACAAAAAATCCTTTTAACAACTAAACACACTTCTGTTTAAATCAGAAAGATATATATTTTTACAAATATTTCTAAATCTCAGTCAAACTTATCCGTCACTTACCTCACCGATGGCTAGCTAACGCGGTGCCTTTTCCAAAAGTAAGAATTCTCTCGTTGTGATTCAGCAAGAATTCTAACCAGTATAATATATATGCCTTTGAAATACGATATATCGTGCGACACGTGAGACTCAAAAGACGCTTTCCACCACTTTGCACCCTTCGTGAATACATGCACGTGGTTCAAATCTACCAGCCCACCTTTCATCGACACTTCTCTTTGTTCTCTTATTGATCTCGCCTGTTCCCAGGTCGATGCCTCTAAACGTTCTTTTTCATCGGTCCATTCCTACCCGGCACCCTTGCCAGTTTCTATGACGCCGTTCTCGTACGTCTGACTATTGTGTGCTTCCCACGCACCGTTATTTAGAATTGTCGCATTACATGTCTTCCTATAGGGTTCGTCATAGTAATTTTCCCTGGTCTCTACAGTCATGTAATGAATGCATCGTGGGAATCAGCCAATGCCTCGTATGATGGCCTCAGGAACTACAATAGCATGTAAACTAAGACCAAGCGTGTTTAAACATCATTTTAACAGATAGATTATCGCAAATGTCTAAAATTTTAAATGATCAACGATAATAATAACTAATGAAAAATTAATTCATTGTGGACGGCCATTGTTCCGTCACAGATAGATAGATAGATTGATATATGGATGGATGGATGGATAGATTGATAGATAGATAGATAGATAGATAGATAGATAGATAGATAGATAGATAGATAGATAGATAGATAGATAGATAGATAGATAGATAGATAGATAGATAGATAGATAGAAAGAAAGATATATATATATAGATAGAAAGAAAGTAAGAAAGAAAGAAATGATTTATAATTTGTATAGGTGACTGATCATTTTAAAAAATCATTAGCTTAGTTTTTATGTTATAAATACAAACTGTCGTGAAGTGAAATTATGATTGGATGGTAGTGTACATCATTATTCACCTATAAATATATTTTATTTTTATGCAGGCTCTCCATTATTTATTAACGACACAATTTATATCAATACTTCAATTGGTCAGAACGTATCAATCAGCGGTCCGATTCACTCACACACTTTATCCGGAATACTGTGTCAGTTGACCAAAATGTCAGAGGCCTGTTACCCCTTGCAAAACATTTCAAGTGATATACATAATCAAACCTACACTTGCTCTGTGTACCAAGTACTTCATCCACTTCCAAATCCTCTAAGGCTGGAGAAAACCGAGGCTATTCGTAAAACAGAGACAGAAAAATGTCATAGTATTTTAAGTGGAGTCGTACCATATTTGAATATAGAAATATTCATCAACTACGTGAATGTTGTGGATTTTGGACTTTGGAGTTGGACTGTTAAAAATGACATGGGATTTGATCGATCGACTGTGTGCATCCAGCAATCTTCAGGTATAAATAGGTTTTCCTATTACTTTATTCTCAGTTCTCCTCTCATTGAATTTATATTTTCATGCTAGTACTTATTTTACCTGTCTTCAATTTTTTTGTCCACTTGTTACATTTCCCGTCGTCTCACATCTCCCTGTTCTCATTTAACTTTTCCACTTTCTCTTTCTCTCACTTCACAACAATTATCTCATTTTTCCTTTTTTCTTCACACTTTCACAATCTTCTGTCATTTATCCCCCCACTTTCTCTCTGAAATGCCCCTCCCCCATTCTCACTCTTTGGTCACCTTGCTGATAAGACTTTAAATAAACAACACGTAATAATACAAAGGATAATGTAAATCATTCTGGAATGTGACTGAATACTAACTTTACCACATGTGACGGATTCTGACCAAATTCTGTGTCATGAACTCCTGACCCAGTTCTATAAATTTGAAAATCATATTCGAATGAATTCCTTTGTTAGAATCTTTCCCGTCGTAAACCAGTATGAGGAAAATACAAAGAGTTCACCCTATGTTGTGCAACTTAAGACAATAGTCGACTGAGTTCGAATCAATAAGCATATCTCGTGATCTAGTCACGTGATGCATTCATACACTTTGATAAATACATCGACACGCGGTAAAATTCTCCACTCGCACACAGACAGGCCGGACACACATCAGTCGCCGAATATTTTGCTGAGTCGAAAGGAACATAAGAACCCGTTGTTTTATGCAGTTTCTACTATAAGAAGGTAACACGTCTATTTCTTACAATATTATTGCATTTTACTAGTTGTATTTTTGTATATGAATTTATGTATGTATTTGTGCAGAATTATTGCATTCTCCTCCGAACATACATGATTCGATAAGAATGACTAAAAACCTAAAAGTTCATTGTATATAAATTAACTGTAACCTTTTAACTTTAATTTGTATAAACTTTAATTCTCTTGTGTCGCAGAACGTCTGTGCACGTTGCGAATTTCTATGTAATTCAAATGATTTTTTTGCATGTAATTTCATTTTTAAATTGTAAAACGCTCATGCTTAATTTGGATTATATTTTGTTCTCCTTGTATGAATTCCATTTTTTGATGAAGTAAATGTTTGGAAATTCATACATTCATGTAATGTTAAAAATAACACACATGCGGTTTATATTGTATCTTTTATGAATATAAAAATATTGTAAAATACTCGATAGTCGAAGATTTAAACTATGCGCATTGTTATCAATCACGTGCTTCGGATTTGCGAATGTAAACGCAAATCGCTCATAGGAATTAAATTCTATGCCAGAGCGGGTTCTTCTTTATTCTACGTTTCTACGTATTCTTTGCCACCTTCATTTCTACGTCGGGTGCATGTTCTTTTGTTCAACCTTGGTCGGACGATGTTACAAGTACCGTGCCGCCACCGTTGATGATACTACGTCTAAGTACATGTCTAGGGTAACTGTCAAGAGACGACGGGTTACTGAAACCTACTGATAAGTACGACCACGTATCGCTTGATATGTGGAAGGATCAAGCTGACGTTAGACCACACGTTTATCAAGATTCTACTGAGACAGATGAGTAACTATTCTGTGCTCCTGATTCAAGAGAAGTGTCGGGCAAACAATTTCTCGTAACATTAACTCTAACAGACTAAAATAAGCACCTGGAAACATTGCCTTAGTTTAGATCTGAAGCTGTGTCTTCGTAATTGATTGTTATTGTTAAATGTTAATTATTAAATTCTTTTTATTCTTTCTATTTATTTTTAATCACTCTTTCGTAGTGATTTTTATGCATGTATAGACCTAATTCGTGGTTTGGATGGGGGTGATTGAGCTAAATGTAACATTTTGAATGCATAAAGATTTAAGAGAGTTTTAACGGTTTCCATGCCGGTTATTGTACGCAAGTTTGTCTGTTCGTGAATCTGTTTGTCGGTACTACAAAGACGCATTTTCATATGAGACGAAAGATAAATTTGAGCAACCAGTCTGTTTAGGGAAAGAGGAGAAATTAATTTAATGAATAAATTAAAGTTCTGTAAAATTCCTAAGCAGGGTCTCTAAATAAAAACTGGACATATAACACCACATGTCTTTAACAATGAGATAAACCTTTGATGAAGAAAATAATTGAAACTGTTAAAATCAGATTTTGTTCAGTCACAGGTTCTACCTTTACTTCAAATCATAGTAGTGAAATGGATGCAAATATATCTATTGTGGTGCACGTTCTAATAAATTCCTCTTAAAGCTCATAAATATTGATTAGACATCACTATACGGAGAGTATTAGACGCAACATGATATTCTTACTCCTAAAATCTCTCTCTCTCTCTACCCATCCATCCATCCATCCATCCGTCCGTCCGTCTATCTATCTATCTATCTATCTATCTATCTATCTACCTATCTATCTATCTATCTATCTGTCTGTCTATCTGTAGGTCTGTCTGTCTGTCTGTCTATTTGTCTCTCTGCTGTCTGTCTATCTGTTAGTGTGTGAGTATGTGTGATAGTCATAGATATTATGCATTATTGATTTATTTGAAAAGTTAATCATACTAGTATCTTTCTCTTATTACCATATATTTTTAATGCTTCAGGTTCTCCCATTTTGGATTATTCGCTTGTGAAGTGCGTACATACGAATGTCAGCAGCCAATTTATTGTAACCTTTCCAATTCTGCTATATGATGTACACATCACAGGGTGTCAAATGCAAAAAGTTCAAAGTAGCTACTGTGAAATTTTTTGTAACACTTCATACACGTGTAGTGTTCAAAACCATTCTTCCGAATCTTCATTTTCCAATGCAACTGAGAGTCTGGAATCGACAGTTCGAGAACCAGATCCCAGTGACGACAAGTGTTCTTGCAGTGTACATGGCACGCCTCCTTATCTACATCTGGAACTTGTTTTCAGAGGAGTGGCAGAAAGTGATAGAGGTCTTTGGCGCCTGTCTGTGCTAAACAAGCATGGAAGCGGTTACACCAGTTTTACTATAGAAGTCTCTCAGGGTAAATTGAAATAAGAAATTAATGTGTACTTAGTTAAAATAATTCAATTATTGATGAAGTTATTTTAAATAAGGGAAAATATTTATACCTACGTTTATAACGAAGCCCAAATTTAACATCGAAAATTAACGGAAGAGGACTATTTAGATAATTATGTATTCTATAATGAACAGTATTTATTAAATTTAAAAAGAAGA
The DNA here is from genome assembly GCA_028829895.1 of Sinotaia quadrata. Lineage (NCBI taxonomy): Eukaryota > Metazoa > Mollusca > Gastropoda > Architaenioglossa > Viviparidae > Sinotaia > Sinotaia quadrata. The sequence goes on from CM054179.1 coordinate 138,074,407, forward strand.
TAGAATGAATGCAGAATATATGACAGATAGAGACATGCATAGACGCATACAGAGAGATAGAGACATACATAATATATAATATATATTTATAAATTCTGCAAATAAATATTTAGATATTTCAATTTGAATACCATGGAAATGAATTATCTAAAAGTAAATATCGAACAATTTGCTGATTTCTTTCATATTTTCTATCAGGCCCAGTATTAAACAACGCGATGCTGAAATGGATAATAACTGGCTGTGTTTGTGGTGTTCGTATCATCATGCTTATTCTCATTCTTGTTCTGAGAAAGTTCAAGGGTCGGTGCATTAGAAAACTTTATTTATGTATGTATCATATCAATATTATTAAAATATAAATAGAATTAAAATAGATAGAGATTAGAGGAGGAACATAAAATATAGTGTATCTGTATTACAATTACAGCTATAATTGTTCCTATTGGATAAAGTGCCATACTCGTCCACCTTCTCGTGATTTCATTAAAATTAATAAAATATATTTTGAATTCTTTTTTCCTCCCGTTCAATTCTTCTTAAATTCCAGTCCATTAAATAATCACTTCTACTTTGACGATGAATTAATCATGCCTACTTGTTTGGAATTGCATATAAACCTATTTTACTTTAAAGAATCTTAACGTACAGGCAAAAATCCTTCTCTTGGATCTGGAGTCTACGTTTTTCGTGTTTATCCCCCCCCCCTAACCCCCGTCTCAATTACATTCAACATTAGCATGAGTTTCTCGCTATAATGTGCTTTCTCAATCAAACTTTCCGTGGTCAGAGTTTCTACCCTCTTAGATCATTTGCTGCGAGAATCTATGCTCACCAATCTCTTGATTGGATGGAATCACTTTCTTTTACAATAGCTATTTATCAGCAATGATACACTAGGACGGAAGAAAGCAGATATGACAATCCATTAGATTACTGGCCTGCGATCAAGAATTCTGTTGACAAATGTTGGTCTTGCAGATTTTGAGACGAAATGTTGGTATTACCAAGCCCAAATTATTCTACTTCTTCCACACGATAAGGTAGTAGTTTATTTTTCAAATTTGCAGAAAATTGAAGATGTTGGACGAAGGCATGGATAAATGCTGACAAATGCTTGTTTTATAAGCTAAATGTTTTTTTTTTAAATTCAGAACTTCAGGAAGAAAAGTTAATCATGCTTTTCTCTCTCGTATTTAAAACATTAAAAGCTAATAATTCTTTATTTTGCAGCAATACATTAGATGCACATATATACATTTATATAGTTATGCCTTAAATTTTTAACCCGTAGATTGACACTGGGACCATAAATCCCCAAAGTCAAACTGGTCCGTTTTCCACTGAGACCATAACACCCCATAGATGCGCACGCTCACTCTCAGCAATCCTAGTCACTAAAAATAACCAATCAGAGAGAAGGAAACGTGCCTTCACTTCAGCAGTCAATTTGTTACAATTTTTTTAATTGAATACTCTAATAAAGTACCGTCTCACGGAATTTTTTAACTTGACACTGAGTGAGTGTATAAGCATGAATTGGTCAATATTTCCGACACTCTTTTTATCTCATTAGCAAACGTCATTTGTCTTAAGGAATGACGCATGGGTTAGCTGTGTAGACATGTAGTAAGCATTTCCTTATTTGAACTGGTTACTATCTCTCCAGACTGGAAAATTATTACTGATCCCATGAGGATTCGGCTGTCCAGAGGTTCACCTCGTGTCTTGGCCTGGTTTTCCCTACTCCAGGGCAGCAAGTACAACTTTATCCCCTGATTCTATCGGCAGAGTTGTAAATTTGTGTCAGACATTGGATGATGACTTCCAGTTATTATCCATCCATCTGATCTCTCCAGCAATGAATGACGGCTGATCAACAATAATCACCTATAATTTAACTTACATCATCTTTAACCTAACAGATGAGTTATAGTTCAACTGAAAAATATTGTATTGAAACATGCATAGAAATAATTAACTTGATGATAAGTTTGACATTTAATGTACTATAAACAGCAAATTAATGATAAATATAACTATCACTAAATTATAACTATACAAACATACATATATACATTATTCATTTTAAAATAAATTATGACTAAGGAGTTTTATTTGTATTTTGTAAACTATTAAATTTCGGTTCATTTAGTGAAAGTGGACTTTTTCATTTGTCTAGTCAATCATCAGTATATGCTGTAACACATATTAGCTAGGGGAATTGGGGGCTAGAGTTAGAATAAAAATGTGAAAGAATGCTATGTCTTCCTAGAATAAGAGAGGAGTTTGTGAACAAATTTTTATATCGTTCATCTTTTAGGTGGTGTGTGTGGACTGAGAGAGCGGGTTGACTCCAGTAGTGAAAGGGGGGTGAGAGGAGTAAACACGGCTGAGCTATTTTTCTTGACTTTCCCTCCATTCATTTTCCACATATCCATATTCACTTTTAATGATAATGGTCATAGAAAATAATATCGTGAAGAGTCATTCCTTGCTGACCATACCGTACTGAACAGTTATGTTATAAATTATGTATTGTTCTACGTGATTATTTTATTATTACTTTTTTCTTTCTTTCTTTATGTATGACGCCTGCGGTCTTTGCTGCTGGCTGCGTGATGCTTTAAACAGTGAACACGTCCAAATCTTCATATGATATATACGATCTGGATGATATTTATTACAAGTAAAGGAAGGAACAACGTTTGAAGAACGAAGCAAATCGTACATATACCAACTAACGATATTTGACAGAATAAACTGATGATATTTATTTTATCACAATAAATGAGGTCATCCCCAAGGTGTCCCCTCTCCAGAAATCTGATGTGCAGAATTTTAATTAGGAGAATTGTTTATAATCGCGTTTACTAATAACAGTTATGTACATTTCTGTACAGTTATAATTTGATTCTTGTTTAGCCCAATTTTATACATGTAAATTATAGTTGTGTTATGCTGCAGAATTAAAATAAATTAACTTTATTATATAAATAAACAAAACTTTAAAATAAACATGAACTAATATATAATAATCGTTTTGAAATCAATAATAATATGGCATCTCACAAAGCAAATTTAAGCAAAAAATATGAATGAGTCTTGTTGCAAAAATAAATTTCCATTGTACTATAAGTATTATTAAATGTAAAAAATTACTACACTGAATTATTTGTGTTTATATATTTTTTGTGTTTGCTAGTGAAAATGTTTAAACCAATTTACCTAATTCATTTTGCATGATTTGCGGTTAAAAAATATAATCAGAATGCTACAACTTTATGAAAATATGTATTCAACTTGATAAACATATGTTTGAGAGATATGGGTGGATGGCGGCTTGCTTAATATAGATTTTAAATGGTTTTATCTTCTCCTTTGTTAAGAAGTTGTCCCACCTATAGAAATATGTAGTGTTAGCAAATGTTCGTCTTTATGTTGTGGAAGAGAGAAAACGTTAACAGCGCCCTCATATCCGCCAAGTGAGGGAGACTAGTGGTGTCATCAGGAGAATTATTTATAACAGAAATTAAGATTCTCATCACTTGTAATTAGTTATGATTGATTAATAAGAATCATAACCAATAATTAGGGTCACACATATACAGTGGCTTTCTTAATCTTAAGCACTAATTCTAACGTTGACTTCATGACAACTGCCAGTAATAATTCGATTGTTATGATCAGTTTGCTCTGGAATTACGTGAATATAGAAATACTAATTTAAAAAAATGTAAAAAAACGAAAAGAATTTCTTTAAGTTACTTCTAGTTATATTTATTTCTCAATTGTCTGAATAATTCGTGCAAATTCTGAAATAAAAATAATCAACATTAAAATACATTATAAATTATACCCATTCTTCATCCCTCGAATTCAGTGGAAAGAATTAAAATTTAAATAATCAATTTCACTCTCTCACGTATACTAAATTTGATTTTCTGTGAAGAATTTTCAAACGTTGACTTTATTTCCTGTGAAATTCTTCTCGCTTGTGGAGGGACTCCCGTCTACTAGAAACCGTTCTCTGAGATCCGATTTAGACAGAGTAGAAAAGATTTTGGTTCTCTCGTAAATAAGGTCGGGTTTTGGTTCTCTCGTAAACAAAGTCGAGTTTTGGTTCTCTCGTAAACAAAGTTGGGTTTTGGTTCTCTCGTAAACAAAGTCGGGTTTTGGTTCTCTCGTAAACAAAGTCGGGTTTTGGTTCTCTCGTAAACAAAGTCAGGTTTTGATTCTCTCGTAAACAAAGTCGGGTTTGGTTCTCTCGTAAACAAAGTCGGGTTTTGGTTCTCTCGTAAACAAAGGTGGGTTTTGATCATATTTACCCACCTGGCCATCTTCTTACTTATCCAGTCCAGTGCAGAAACTTTGCTGACGGGAAGGTGGATACACAAATACATATCCACCTTTTTAATTTCCTTATTGCAACTTAGTAATGATTATTTTCTATTCAGGCGTCACAGCTCTTCGGTGCAAATGTCCACAATGCGACATTTAGATTCTCATAAACATGTTATCCAAACATGTTTACCATTTCTCTCATCAGCCGGAAGTAGAGATTTCCGCTTATATTCCGACAAAGGCAACAGAATACTATATTACATCTGTATAAGTCCTAAATGTAACGTCTCATATATCTCGTTTGTTTCCATTATGTGTGTGTTTGTGTGTAGGGTTGGGTGTGTGAGGGATTGTATGAATTTATGTTCCTGGATATTCAACACATTCTTTATAATATTTAACCGAGAAATATTTAACTAAATATTTAGCAGCATTTCCGGTATCAGATTGCGTAGCTGTAACATTTAGTGAAAAGTCAGCAAAGCCAAATATAATACTGAAAGAGGATATGTATCCTTGTCTGTGCCGAATACAATCAGACCCTAATTAGGTTTTATTTTTTAAGAATTCCACTATTACTCTTCACTTCTATCTAAAATCTTCTTTATAATTCTTATTATGCACATATGTTTGGTTGTATGCATGTAATAAGAATTTCGATTATTTCAGTATATAAAATACTTCATAAATTCCAACTTGACCACTAGTCAATGTCTGACATTTTCCTTATCAGCACAAGCACAAAGCCAAAAGTAGGTCGTAAGTCAATAGAAATTGTTTTTTAAAATTATAATTCCAATAATGTTTGGTTTATAACACGTATACTCAATCTGGTTTCATCATAAAAAAAAAGTATTTCTCTTTCTGCACCACAAAAACTAACTTATCATTAACAGTATTAATGCATAGCGTTCGACTAAAATCTAACTTATCATTAACAGTGTTTACTGTTAATGTATAGCGTTTGACTAAAAACTAACTTATCATTAACAGTGTTAACTTTTAATGCATAGCGTTTGACTAACGATATCAAAGTATGTAGTGTAGCTATAATCTCTAAGCATAACATCAGTGTTGTTGTTTCACATAATTACAAAGTAGATTAGTGTTAAATTCAGTCATTTTCAGCCTACCATACTCACTACATTTCTGTATATATATATATATATATATATATATATATATATATATATATATATATATCATTTCCTCAGCGTCTCGATATATTACATGCAGCATCCGTTATCACGTGACATCATTATAAACAAAAAATCAAACAACGTGCAAATGTGTAAACACAGCGACAAATGTGTACAACAAAATGAGTATTCAGCACAACGCATATATATACATGAATATAATATAAAGTTAGATGGCTGTATGCATATTTATGTGTGTGTGTGTGTGTGTGTGTGTGTGTGTGTGTGTGTGTGTGTGTGTGTGTGTGTGTTTGTGTGTGCATGTGTGTATGCATCTGTGTGTATGTTGTATAAACATATGCTAACCCTGGAATTTAAAGCTACGTATATTTCATTTGTGCTGTTTGTTGGTTGCAACAGTACACAATAACCACTAGATAGTCGTGTACGTTCATGTCACAATATTGCATAATAGTGTGCATTAATTGCTGCAATGCCCAAGTTTTCTCAATGTGCACAATTTGGAACTTGTAAACACTTGACATTAACTAACACATTTAACTGTAGTTCGACTCGAATTACGTACACATATTAAGCACTTTGATATACGTTTTCTCTTTTATTATGTAATATTTACGCATTACGTGTAAATAACAATTACATTTGCTAGTATATTTTTTCGAATCCTAAAATCATTTTAAAGTGAGAGCAAGCCACAGGTACAAGTAGGTGAACATGTTTGCAGCGATTATGAAAAGGGTTGGATGTATTTCTGAGATATGATGATGACGACGACGACGACGACGACGATGATGATGATGATGATGATGATGACAAAATCATAATCACCCAGCACACCTTGCGGTGTTATTATTTTGCATTATTTTCTGTCCACTCTCTCTCTCTCTCTCTCTCTCTCTCTCTCTCTCTCTCTCTCTCTCTCTCTCTCTCTCTCTCTCTCTCTCTCTCTCTCTCTTGCATTCTTTTCTGCACTTAACATCCCGGAGTAATGTATTAACAATACGTTATTATAAGCAGTTGTTAGAAGACGAAACACAATATGAAATGATTTTTAGTGAGTTTCGTATGATTCATTTTGCTTAAAACTAAAAATTCTTCCGGTCTCTAAATCTTTAGAAATCGTGCACTAAATTTTGTAAATAATGTGAACAGCTGATGCAAACTTTTGTTACTACGATGCTTCCTGTTAAAGTGATCCAGTGCCCGATTGTTTCTCGAATATGAGCTGTTATTGAAGAATAGAATTAATAATTTAGTAGCTTGTTATTCGTTATTCAATTTTATTTATTAGCATGTTTAATGAAGGCTACTGTTTACTTCTATTTAAACTTCAGACCTTTTAATTATTAGTATAAGCACCCTCTTGACTCGGCCATATGTACATGATCATTACTTTATACGTTCGCATGTATCTGTGTTGTACAAACTGTTTGAAGTGCGTGTCTGCAAAATAGGCATTTGTAACAAAAGAATTAATACAGAATCTAAACCTTAAACATAAGAGAGAGATGATGGAGTTAGAGTATATACTTTTTATGTTTCAAAATCTCTCATCCAGATAGTATATGTTCGGCTGTTTCATCCATGTTTTTACAATCTGCATTTAGAATCATTTGAAATGTTCATGATTTTTAGTTTTGTGAGATTTCGTATTTAGGGCTTGGTCTTGTGCTGCTGTTATGAGTGCTACTGTTTCTGCTTTCAAACCTATTTCTTTTACCCACCTGTTTCTTGAATGATAGATAGATAGATAGATAGACAAATACACACATACATATACATGCTTATAGTAAACACTAATTTAAGTCAAGCATGTTTGTAGACGTCTAATTTTGCGGAAGGATCCCAAGATCTATTATTTAAGGGATTGGAACCGGTTTACCATGAAATTCACGGCCAGTCGACATCACCGGAAGAAGACATCGATAAAAATTTAGTTTTGATCAAAGCAAGAAACCCTCATATAGAGTAGTAAATCATAATGTCAAATTCGTTATAATTTTTAAGAACAAATAACGTTCATCAAGATCAAGCCACATTAAACTTCTCTTTAAAAGTTTTCAATTTCTGTATTGCTCTGTCTTTACTAGGTTTACTTCTGCTACTACTACCACTACGTGAGCAACAACTAAAAAAACAGTTTTAAATGCAGAATAAGATGTTCAGTAATACAGGGTTTATAACTTCAGGTGGTAAAAAGATGGAATTGGTAATGGTGGTAGTAGCAGTTGTAGTAGTAATGGTTAAGCAAATTTAGAGAAAGTTAAACAATCTGCTTGTTAAATATTTTATTTTGGTGGATAATGTCAAGCCGAATGAATCCGTTATAGTAATTTGAACATTACGGACCATCGTGAAAATTTAGTAAACTAAAATATTGCATACTCTATAGACATTCGTGTTGTATAGAACATAATCCCTTGATTACTGCACAGATTTGGATACTTGTTTTAAAAACTATAGTAGCATAAACCGGTATTCATATCAGATGGGTTAGAGTGCATGCATGCGCGGCGTGCGTGGGTGTATATGTGTGAGAGAGAGAGAGATAAGAAAATAATATTTATTTTACTCGAACTCTGTGATAAATATGAAAATTTCTTTGAAATAACTTGTGTTCCTTTTCAACTTTAGATCTGGTTTTATTTCTATTTAAATAAATAAATAATCAAGGCAATTATTATACTTGCATTTTACATTTTGATTTATCGTGATCATCTTCATTTTCTACATTGTGTTCATCATCTCTCATATCAATGCGTCCACCACCTAATCACCATCAGATACAACATGCTTGCTGCATCAATTCAATTTGCTTTGTTATCATATTTTCTTTCTTTCTAATATCTGAATACGTACATATACGTTTATGCCGTAGAGGTTGCCAAATAATCTATATGCTATGGACTAACCATTTTGAATCTATTGGTACGTTTACAGATGTATTTCGATATAAAACAAACAACAACTCTGAAGTATAAATCGACTAATCGTATACAAACTACTTTACAGTGTCTGTCAAAAAGAAACTGATTATTTAGCGGTGAACACAATGCATACCTTCATACCACATCCAATCATGATGCATGCATGTAGGGTTGAATGTGAAATGTGGGCGGACAGGACGAACTGATAAACAAACGCACTGTGCACCACTTTTGAAAACAAAACAGATGCTTTGAATAAAGCTAACAATGAGAATTTATTTTCGGGGTATTGGGGTGGTGGGTATATTCGCACAGCTGTTAGTCATTCATCCAGAAAACATTCACACACAAAACTGATGAGGCAGGGGACAAGAGCAATGAAAAATGAATGAAAATAAATTGAATGAATTCTGTTATTTATAACGCAGTTTCACGCGACCTCTCAAAGCTATATATATATATATAAGGAAGATAACCCTCGAAGTTAATCTAAGGGATTTATACGGAATGCTCTTTGACAGTTCGTCTCAGGGGACAATGTATGCAAGTATTCCATATTTCATTTGCGCTGTTTGTTGGTTGCAGCTGTTCACAATATCTACTGGAAATCCGTGTAAGTTCAAATCAGATTAGCAAGTTTTTAAATGTCCTCATTTTTTTCTATATTCACATTCAGAAATTGCAACGAATGTTAAATAACCTTGGCATTAATAAACACGTTTAACATTTTGTAGAAATATTAAGATTATTAATGCTTTTATCTTTTTAATTCTCAACATTTATGCGTCATCAGTAAATAGCAATTAATTTTAATTTGCTTAGTATATATTTTTAATTTTAATTTCATTATAACGTGAAGGCTATATACACCTAAACAGCGTTGAAAGATTTGTTGTTATAATGACATGATTATAATGACGACGACGATGATGCAAATAATTTCATTAATTGTATCCTGCGATGCTTGTATTGTACCAATTCACATTCTTTCTTATTTTCATTTAAATAATGACATATAGCACATTATCTAAAATGCGTTATGAGTCAATTTAAAATCTTGGCATTTTATCTCCATAATAAAAAGTCGTTATAGGAGGAACATAAATATGATATTTCTCTTTTTTTCCCTGTTCCGTGTGATTAGTTTCACTTACATCCTCAAAAACCTTCCGGTCTTTAAATTGCTAGAAATCATACACAAAAAGTGTAAACAATGCATGCAGTGGACGAGGTTTTGTAACTAGGATGCTTCCTGTTAGAATGATCCAGTGTTCTGTTGTTCTGTGTATGTGAACTGTTATTGAAAGATAACAAAAATAATATTAACATGATATTTATTATCTAAACTTATTTCTTTGGTCCTTAATGAAGGTCTATATTTATTTTCATTTAAATTTAGACCAATTGATTATCAGTACAACAAACAGAAAAATGAACATGACATTCTTTTATATTCTTATATATATATATATATATATACATGTTCGCGACTGCTTGTTGTGTGTATACGCTGGCTAAATAGTTACAACAAAAGAACTCATGTTACTGAAGCTATGCTTAAAACATAAATTATTATGAAAATATGAGAACGATATAAGTATGAATGATTTTCTGCAAATTGTAGCTACCAATATTTCACATTATAAGAATGAAGTGAGTATAATAGCTAAATTTATGTTTGTGTCATTGTATGCGAGTGTGTACGTAAGTAAGAAAGAGAGACAAAGAAAGGGATAGACAAAGAAGAGGAGAAAGTGAAAGAGCATTAACTGGATTAAGAATTGCTTTCCACTAATCAAGATGCTGACAAAAGAAAAGAGAATCTGCAATTAAGATGGTTTTTAAGAATGCATGGCCTAGACCTTTTATTACTCCATAAAAATAGGTCTATATTTCCTTTTTGAATAAAAAATCTTAGTACTTAACCATAAATCACGATCATTCAGAGATCGGAAGGCTGACAATATATCGTGTTGACCTCTTTAAGAAGAACGTGCTGTTTTGTACATCATGTGGCAAGCAAGTACTGATTAAAGACTATTGTGCTTGTATCAGTTACATTGTCAAAACAAAACTGAATTAACTTCAGCCCCCCCCCCTTCCTTCACCCCTACTCTCTACATAGTGTACGAACATGACATACGTTTCCACCTCCGTATGTATGTATATTTATCAATATGCCAAGAACAAATTAAATAATATATTTAAATGTGTACACATGCAATAAATTAAAATTAAAGCGTTTTACGTACGAGGATGAATGAATGCACGTACACTCTTTAGATTAAACCTATTTTTTAAAAAAGTATATATTCTCTTTTAAACGTCATTAAATTAAGATGTGTCTCCTTCTCAAATTTTGTGTCTGTGCTTTAGCAAATAAATTAATTGTTCAAATGGCATTACATTAAGGAAGTTTTGTATTTATGTGTCTCCACTTATACGTCACTGCTTTAATTAATGTCACATTTATTGTTTGTTTATTTTGTTTTGTGAACAGGTGCAATGTTTGAGTTTTCACCACTCTCTGATTTACAACTGGCTGGTAAAGAAAACATGACAGTTAATATTACATTCAACATAAGAAATTTAAATTGCACAATATGGGACAACTTAAAAATTTTAGTTTCAAAGTTTGATAAACGCCGTAAAGTATTTGAGCATGTATGCAGTATCCGCCATGTAAAAGGTGTGTGCACTCCACCAGCATCAGGTCTGTGTCTTTGTCTCTCGCCAAACAAGTACTTGTTCACAAAGACACTTCACCGATCAGATAACACACAGTGGAAGTGGTCAACGGATGACCAAAGTGTGGACATGAAAATAATTCAATTTAACGTAACACGTACGTGCTTCTTATCGCATTTTCTATCGTCATATTTTAAGCGACTTATGATAACGAATTTTGTAGAATTAAAATATTGACTTGAATATTCATATTCCCTTAGAATACTAGACAAATGCAAAATGCACTTAAATTCCATTGTTAAAGTATGAATGTAATGTTGGTCTATAAACAAACTTTTGAAATGGAAATATATATATATATTTCAATTGCATATTAGGTGAATTACATATGCATTAAATTAAATAATTCTGATTCGTGATTTCAGATCCAGCGAATATAAAACATCTTCTTATTAATGAGGTCAAAGATCAATATTATGCAAAGATTCCAACAACTGTCCATGTTGTATGTACGTGGGAAAACGGAAACCCACCAACAACACTTCGTCTACTGAACGCTAACGGCAGTGAAATAGCAAACTCTGCAAGCGGGCCTGTAATCCATCAGTTATATGTTGACAGTCGCTGTGAGAGACATGTATTTCGATGCGAGGCGAATGGTGCCAATCAAAACGCGTCTTGTATTCTTCTTTCAGAGTGTTAGCCTATATTTGTTACTGTTTCATGGTTTAATTGTTTCCATTTTGATTCCAATTTCGTTCACTATTTGCATGTAAAATTATGAATGGGAAGAACTTAAAGAAAAGATAGAAACAAATGTGAGATTCATTTTATATTCAGTCACCATTGTCTCTTCTCTTCTCTTCTCTTCTCTTCTCTTCTCTTCTCTTCTCTTCTCTTCTCTTCTCTTCTCTTCTCTTCTCTTCTCTTCTCTTCTCTTCTCTTCTCTTCTCTTCTCTTCTCTTGTCTTGTCTTGTCTTGTCTTGTCTTGTCTTGTCTTGTCTTGTCTTGTCTTGTCTTGTCTTGTCTTGTCTTGTCTTGTCTTGTCTTCTCTTCTCTTCTCTTCTCTTCTCTTCTCTTCTCTTCTCTTCTCTCTCTTTGTCTCTACGTACCTACCTACTTACCTACATACATACATACCCACCTATCTTTCTACCTACCTACCTACCTTCCTACCTACCTACCTACCTACCTACCTACCTACCTACCTACCTACCTATCTATCTATCTATCTATCTATCTATCTATCTATCTATCTATCTATCTATCTATCTATCTATCTATCTATCTATCTATCTATCTATCTATCTATCTATCTATCTATCTAACTATCTATCTGGTAATCTGTGTGCTTCTGATGTATCTTTTACCAATTATGTGATTAAATATGTAGGCATTTGACAATCTGATTCGTCGATTATTAGATATATAAAAAATATATAAATTAAGTAGAGGGATTTGAACCTGTATGTACATGAATGCATACTTTTGACGTTGAAATTCAACGACACACTGATTTTTTAAAATAATTTAATTGTGTGTATACACTGACATACTGACGTATCATGGATATTATGCTTGATATATATTGAATAATGGTTTATCTTTAACATTTGAAATTTTTACTGTAGGCCCTCCAGACTTTGTTAGCGACATCAACAATATCACCTCTGCTGTTGGTCAGGACGTGTCAGTGAGTTTTCTGATTCGATTACATACATTGGCCAACATGTCATTACATGTGACTAAGCATTCTGAAGATTGTCACTCTCCGCAAAACAACACGACTGACGCCCATAATCATTCGTACTACAAGTGCAGTGTGCACTATGAAAAGAACCTACTGGAAGATAAATCTCTTCAGATTAACATAAACGATCCCCTCCCCTTTATGACGGAAGGAAAATGTAATTGTACTCTAAGTGGCAGTGTACCAGTCTTGGACTTAGAAATGCAATTATATAATGTGACTGTGTTAGATTTTGGACTCTGGCGATTGGATGTTATAAATAGCGAGGGTACTGCTCAGTCTGCTGTGTGCATCCACCAATCGCAAGGTAGCTATACTGTTCTATCTCCTCTCCTCTTGCTCTTTCTTCCATTCTTTCTTATTTTTCTATCAGTTTGCACAGAATTTTCCAGTCCAACGCATATCTTTATGTTTGGCTATCTACCAACTATGAATGTATATGTATATGTGTATTATATGTATATGTGTGGCAGAGTAAATCCTTATTTGTGAACGTAATTGTGTTCATATCAGTTGTTAAATGTCAAAGTGACCTGATATTAGGCACTCCTTATATGATATTTTTAAGTGCCAAAGTTGGAGTAAACAACTCAGGTGGAGAATATGCTAGGAATTTTGCTGCTGCAATCCATATCATTTCCAAGTGGATAAATATTCTCGCACTTGGTCGTAACAACCTCAACCAATGGGGATGGACCGAAAGTTACGTTGTGGAAGAAAATGTATATTCTTTGATTTGAACATAACTCGAGTCTGGTCATAAAGGCAAGCTATTAGCTTAATAGAAAAGTGTGGCTTTTATTCGTTTCAAGCAAGAGTGACTATTGTACTCTGATTGATAATGTTGGTACGTAAATCCAGCATTATCATCACATTTACCAGTAAACGTTTTGCTGTAAGTTGATTCCTATGAATTCTGTTCAAGATCCAAATATGGCGAAAATTGAGGCTTTAGTTTGGTCGCGGGAATTCACGAAGATTATTTTGAACATTTCTCGTGGAGCGTTGAGTGAATGCTCATGAAGATTCTAGAACGCTCCACATCATGGTCCACTGGGTCAAAGTTGTTTGTCCAAAATCCTCTCATAAGAAGTTTAGATAGCAAAATTTAGAATTGAATTTTACATAAATAAAGAGCATTAATTAAAAATATTTAGAGAAATATATTCAAATTAATTAAGTATATTAGTTTGCATTTTTCCTGATGCAATGATGTTTCTAATTTGAAGACCACCTTTCATTATCTATTTCAGTAGAATTGCTATGCGTTAATGTCAGTTGATTTATTTGTAGCTAACACACTAGTCAGTGTTGGAACTTGGCAGGGAGTTTTATGCAATGAAATTTTAACTATGTAATTTATCCCTATGATTCAGAGACCCTTTAATTATAACTTGCATACCGGCAGCTTAAAATTATTTTTATTTTAAGTTTGTGTAATTCTCTAAAAAATATTTTAATTTAAATGATGCATTGTTGTATGGATAAATGGATTTGTCTTTAACAGTTAAACCTTTTAATGTAGGTCCTCCAGAATTTGTGAACCACACAAGTTATTTCACTGCTGTTGTTGGTCAGAACGCGTCTTTCAAATTTCCGATTCGATTAACTACATCAACCACCGTGCCTTTACAGTTGATCAAGAATTCCAAATTCTGCCACACTCTTCAAAACAACTCATCTGGTACAACTAATCATACGTATTCCTGTCCTTTGCACAGTCTTCTGAATCCATTGACAGAACCCTGGCAGAAAAATAAAAATAATACCCGCCAGCTAACGATTGAAGAAAAATGTGATTATACCTTGAGTGGAACTATGCCAATCCTAACTTTAGAAATTAAAATTTCTAATATTACTGTATTTGATTTTGGACTGTGGCGCTTGGTTATTATGAACAGCGCAGGCACTGGTCAGTCTTCTCTGTGCATCCAACCATCTCAAGGTATAATCTTGTTTTTCTCTTGCTTTTCTCACTGTATCTTCTGCAATCTCTTCCTCACATTCCTTCTGTCATCATTATCTTTCTCTCTTTTTGCATATTTTTTCTATCCATATCTTATTCTCTTCCACTACACCTCCTCCCTTTCCCTCCTTCCCTATTTCTATTGTTCTTTAAGAATTGTTAGCGATATTTTTAAAGACAACTTTTCTTATGTTAAATTTTGTAATTTGTCTGTACGAGTAATACCCATCTAAAGCATTGATGACTTACTTAATAATTAATGGATACTGATTATTATGTAAACCTATAAACTAACAAAAACCTTTGCCCGATTGTAAGAAGTAATTTGTATAATTAATGACTTATTTGTTAGTATTTTTTGTCATTGTTATTTGTCACTTATTTGTTAGTATTCCCCGGAAGCAGGGGGAGCAACTCTGATTTTCTATAGTAGAGATTTCTAAAATATCAGTTTACTAGCTCCCCTCAATACCATTGCGGTGGAGGATCAAATTAATAAAGGAAATTATTTACACTACTATACATAAATGTAAAATATCAGCTTCAAACCTCTCCAACTTTTATCCATCCATCCATCCGTTCGTCCGTCCATCCAACCACCTATCTCTCTATCGAGTATACATGCATTAATGCCACCAAAGAGATTTGAGTGATAAATATAAACATCTCATACAAAACGCTTCCTTTAGATGGCTTTAGCTCTTTGACGAAACTTAGACATTATATCAGTGGTGTAAACTAAATTTGGACATTAATAAGGAGGAAACACAATGTTGTTAATGCGTTTTCCGCTTCTGTGTATTTTGCTTGACGATTTTCTCTGTTATGCTAAAAAATATTATGCTAATTCAAATTGTCCCTGTTAGGGTTTGCATTTTCGCTTAGCTCTCCGTACGTACGTCTGTTGTACTCAAAAGTATGATACTAATTACGCATTGTTCTGTTAGGGTTTGTAGTGCCACTTGGCTCTCCGTATGTCTTGTAACTGAAAAGTATAATAATCACCCGCTAATGAGCCCAGCTAGATTTTCATCTATTTTTTAGTCTGTAATGATATTTGGTATATATTGTACTTTCCATGTAAACATGATATGTTGCTATTAAATTTGGTATATATAAAAAGGACGTTATATTTAGCACATTATTCTCCATTATATTAATGAAATCTGTATAACCTTTCTTCGTCGTGCATAGGAGAATGTACATTTTAACTCTTTATTGTGGCTTTCAATATGGTAATTATTTATTTTATAATGGAAGATTTTATTAATGAAGACCTGTTGCATATTTCTGAACTATAGTAACTTTTCTTAGTTTCTCTTATACTGTTAATACATTAACTGATATAAAGTAATACGTATCAATACACCTCAGCAACAGTCCGGTCATATCAGCACTTGCATACTGACTATTGCACACTCGATAAAAGAAATTCAGAATATTAAACTGTGCGAATCTATCATGTCTATAGTACTATCTCTTTGATCTGTGGACCTCCGTATTCTCCTCATTCATCTCACTCCATCTATTTATAGATATATCAATGTATCTCTCTTTTAGACTCTCTCAATGTGTCTCTGTCTATTTCTTTGGCTACTATAATCTTGATTCAAATCTGTTTGGAAAATCACACATGGCTGTGACTCATCTACCTGTAAGAGACTACTCCTCACAATTCCAATACGGCTTTGAGAATCAAATATCAAATATCTAGCACGATAGCATATAATTATGATCTTGTAATAAGGTGAATTTTCTAAACTAGCATCGGATATCACAAGTCCAAATCAAAGAACTGTTCCAATTTTGAAACTTTGAAAAGAAATTTTCCAGTTCCTTAAACTATGGAATAGTTAAACTGTCAAAGAAGTCAGAACAGTGAATCGACTGCTGTAAGAAGTGTTCTTTAAACTTAAATATGTATTATTGAAGGTTTTATAGAACTGATTTTAAAAAGTAATAACAGCAGTTTATTATGTCTGTAAATATATATGTTATGTTGCAGGTCCTCCCATTCTGGATAATTCACCTAGCAAAACCATAAGTACGATTATCGGTGGTACATTTAATGTAAGGTTTTCAATGCTATTGTATAATCTACACATCACAGCGTGTCGAATGCAGAAGTTTAAAAGCATTGTTATTGAAATAGTTTCTAACACCTCCTACCAGTGTAGAGTTCAAAACACGTCTGCCGAAGTTTCATTTTCCAGTGCAAGTGAAAGACCAAAAACGAAGAGTCTAGAATCGGATCTAAGTGAAGACAAGTGTTCTTGCAGTGTGCATGGCACACCTCCTTACCTACATCTGGAACTTGTCTTTAACAGAGTGACAGAAAGCGACAGAGGTCTCTGGCGCCTGTCTGTGTCCAACAGCAATGGAAGTGGTTATGTCAGTGTTAATATAGCAGTCTCTGCGGGTAAATTAATAGATATGGAATTAAGTTTAATTCGTTATAATAATAAATTTAGTCAAACCATTACTTAATCTTAAATAAGGAATAAAGCTACATTTGTAACGATGCTAAGCTTTCGATCTGAAAAATGATATGAAGAGTAATATACAGATGTATGCAGACTTCAATGAACCGCACGTATTTTGGTCAAAATTGAAACTCTCCGCGAAAGCTCAATATGCCAAAGGTTGGTGAAGTGTGCATGGCGAAATGTTATAGATAGATAGATAGATAGATAGATAGATAGATAGATAGATAGATAGATAAATAGATAGATAGATAGATAGATAGATAGATAGATAGATAGATAGATAGATAGATAGATAGATAGATAGATAGATAGATAGATAGATAGATAGATAGATAGATAGACGCGTTGTATTATTATTAGTAGTAGTAGTAGTGACAGTAGTAGTATTGGTGGTAATTGTTGAATGAAAGAAATAGAGAAATTGTAACTATAATAAAGAGGGAGTATAAACCAAATTGGACAAAACGTTCGTCTCATATATTTCTCACTAAAATTAAAATTAAAATATTAAAACGTGGAAAAATATTAAATTAAAGTTCCAGATAATAATAATAATATAGTATTCCATATTTTATTATTGTCATAGTGTCATTATATCATCAGGCACAGAATCAAACAAATCGAAACAACTCGTTTGGATAATAAGTGGTTGTGCTCTGGGTGTTCTTGCCATCATGATTATTCTCATTTCAGTACTGAAAAATTCAAAGAGTAAGTATTGACGATGCGTTATATATATATATATATATATATATATATATATATGTGTGTGTGTGTGTGTGTGTGTGTGTGTGTGTGTGTATGTGTGTGTGTGTGTGTGTGTGTGTGTGTGTGTGTGTGTGTGTGTGTGTGTGTGTGTGTGTGTGTGTGTGTGTGTGTGTGTGTGTGTGAATAATTTCTTTGAATGTATTTGGATCCAATCTCTTTAAGTTTACTTTGTCTGGTAAATTTTATACGTGAATGCCTGCTGCTTTAGATTTCAATCACAAATGGTGTTAGACGAGAAGGGTGGATAAAATGTTAACAACGGAAATCCGTAATCACCCTCAAATTATTATGTTGTCAATGTGTATTTGTATTTGTATATATATATATATATATGAAAATGTATATGTGTGCCTGCGTGCGTGTGTATGTGTGCGTATGTATATGTGTTGCTGGGCAAGTTTATTTGTGCAACATTTTCATGAATGTTTTGCAGATCGGCTAAGGAACTTTACTCAAGATTTGTTAGTAATGGAGATAAATCCGTTATACCAAAAGATTCGTGTACGGAAACCATCTGAATTCAATGAAGGTAAGATGTTGATCAAAGCACTAAGCCCGCAGGGGAGTGGTAAAGATTGATAACACAATCTATTTTTAATCAAATTATTACGAGTGTCACTGAACAAGTGATATTTAATGATCTGGTGTGTTGGTTAATGTATCCAAATTTATCTCATGGCTGTTCTTTTAAACGTGATGTGGCGCTATAATACTTCTGTCTCTATTGTGATTATTATTATGAATACCTTTATCATTTAATAATCATAATCACTTATCAGTGGTTACATCTTAATTTAGGATTTGTTTCCAATATGAATTCCACATTCATTCACCACTATAAGAAACATACTACCGACACATAATTTATCTGTTTGTAGGTGAAACTTCTTACTTAAAGAATAATATAATTTATCAACTTACTAGCATTCATCTAATTATTGACTCGTCACGCCCCCATCCACCCACTTACTACTCCAGATATGTATCATTTAACATGCATAAGAAGGGATTACAAACAAAAAAATAATGATTTTATTATAAAAATAACTTTATCATAAATAAATACAACTAAGTTTTGAAACAGTCACATATATTCTACTAAATAAATGTTCAAGTTTATCTCATACACAGTCAATATTAACAATGACTACTTTGAGAGAATAATCTCTAATCAAGGTTCTTTTCATAGAGCTGGAAAAGAGAAAGATAAGAGATAAATGACTGAGTTCATGACCTGTTCTGTTGGGCCACCATATGTCGCATCATCGAGAAACACACTTGCGTTATGGTGTATGGGCAGTTCATAAATTGATAAGACACCAGGGTTCATTTCACTCGTGTATGCTGTCTGCTGAGCACTCTTTGAATCCTCTTGGCACTAGGAATGATGATGGGTAGGCCCCTCTGCTCTCACCACAATTGGGATTTCCATGGTAGATATTAGCCCATCAAAATGACTCATGCGTCGATCACAGGAAACAACGTCAATGATTCCAAACATCAAGACGAAGAAGACAACACAAAGAGGAAAAAGGCACACCTTGAAAATATTCAGGTGCGACGCTTTTAATTCAATCTATAATTTTCATTGTCGATCTCTCTCCAGTTACTCAAATTACGTGTCTGCAAGAGAATTGTTAACCCTCATACATACTTCACTCGATACACTTTATTATAAAACACATTCACTAATACATAATTAGTCTAACATATACATGTCAATGCATCAATCAAAAATATACAGTATATAAAAACATCAATGCATGAACAATAATTATAACTTACAAATTATTCTAAATTAATTCTCACATGATTGATCTGATAACTCACCACAGCTCATGGTTTGCTTTTTAGAACCGGACTTTGAAATCAATTGCAAGTACTGACTAAGTTTGACCTAGCTATTTATACTGACTTTACATGTCAGCTAATGTCAGGCGAAGCAAAACTTAGCCCGGCATCACTCCATAAACACTTAAAAATTTAAATAGTAAAATATAGATACACAAGGTGTATAGGAACCATAGCACTAAAATACACATTCAAAGCATTTAACCAAGACACTAATTATAAGACTGACCAGCCACTCCAAGACATTAGCAGGTTACTAGAGTTATACAAGACTGACCACCCAGGGCTAGGGCACAGGAAACTGTTAGGGATCAAAGGGTCACTTGTAGCTAGCTGATAGGGGGAATGGATAGACTCACACTGAGATATGGGCTAGGGTACAGGAAGCGGTCGGGGGATCAAAGGGCCACTCTTAGCTAACGGTAGAGGGAAGGTTAGTTTCAAAGAAATACCAGGAATAATGGAAAGCCTTTATATAAATCGGGCCGAGCCAATTCTCTTCACTTGCTCATAACAATCCGAGTTTTAAAACACGCAGGAGCAGTCCCAGAGATTTCATCTGGTAAAATTTTGGAAGGGAACAGTGGGAAAATTTCTAAAGTCAGAAAGACTAATTCCTGAGTGTATTGCACTCCAACCAGATGACGTTGGGTTCATTCGGTTTCGGAACGAGAAAGGTATGTGTGGCTAATTTTAATTTTGTAAAAATTTAGGAAAATAAATAATAGGATGTGTGAGGATGATTTATGTATTCTAACTACACCTTTCTTTCAGATTAGTGCCAATGTGCTCAGGGAAGTAATAGCCCTGGCACCTAAATACTTTTATTCTGTAATCAGCAGTTACTTACACTGCCTTAATTAAATTTCAGAACCAAACAGTAACTAGAGAAAGAGTATCTACAAAGAGTATCTACAAACAGTATCTAGGACCAGAACCGGGTCAGATAGCAGACGACGTATTCTGCTGGTTGTTTACGCGGAGCGAAGAGGGGCGGAGCCAGCTTGCTATTCAAGGGCCTGCCATTGTGGAACACTTGGCGACGAGAATCCAATGCTTTGTTGACCTTTCAACTTGCTCGAGTGTTGAGCTAAGTATAGCGAACGTAAACATTGAACAGAAGTGCATAATACTGATATATGTGTATTGGAACTGAAACGAGGATTGAACTTATGTAGGAAAAGAGAACAATTTGGTAAAGAAAAGCGGACATTAAAAATCACTTCATTAGGAGAGGCTAACATTTCCCTGAATTAGTTAGGACTTATATCTTTGTAATTTGGCCAACATTGTTAACTGTTCTTCTTTTATTGCCATTTTCTTTACTTTATTGTTATATAAAGTTATTGTTAAATTTTCATTAGTGTTGTCAAATTCATTGTCATTCTTGTCTAGTACGATTTTATAATTGTTATCGTCAGGTCTGTCTAACGTCTGTCTTGAGTCTGTCTTGAGTCTTATCTGTCTGTCTGTCTTATCTGTGAGGAATCGTTTCCTCTGGGGGCTCAATACGAGTTACCGGAAGTGACGTCCTCAACTTGTTGTCCGTCCTAGATATCCGTATTTAGGGGGGTACCAACAGCTAACTGGAATCATTCATTCGCCCTCCCAGCCACCACGCTCATCATTCACAACTGTGCAGTTAACTTTCTGACTGGAACTCATCTCTTTAATCAGATGCTGCCCTTGTCCCCTGTTACGTTTCCAGTATTTATTTAGAGACCCTGATTAGGAAATTATAGAACTTTAATTTACTATTTAAATTAATTCCCTCTCGTTTAACCTAAACAGACTGGTTGCTGAAATCATCATTCGACTAAATTAAAAATGCATCTTTGTAGTCTAGATCACAGCTAATTTAGCTGACTTGTGGCGTCGACCGATCCTGGGAAGCGAGTACGGATTTCGCGTGTATGATCATATTTTATAAAACTGCATTGAACGCATCACGTGACCGCTCACGTGGTATGTTGTTGATCTCGAAGGTGCTGGACAATGGCCTAAAGTTATGCAACAATCTGACCTTGCTAGAAGCTTCTCGATACTGATGTATCACGGGTGAATTTCAACAAAGGTCCTTCCAAAATTTTAATTTTGAAAACGAGCAATTGGGTCACGAGGCCATGACACAGAATTTGTCACACTCGTCACATCCCCTCAAAGCCACTCTCCATCAGTCAGTTGCACTTACAATTATATATCTAAACTTCCGAGTCAGAAATTGTCCCTTTCTGTTGGACATGGCTCATGAAGAAACATGAAAAATAAATGGTCATCTACACCTCTGAATTAATCCTCTTTACGTTAGGCAAGAGTGACCTCCATGTGTCACACATCAGAACTCTCAGTACTATCAATAGTACAACTAATATTACTAGCACTAAAACAAAGAAAGATTTTGTTCATTGTATATTAAAAGGTATAATACCAGTAGTAGTATAATAGTTGTGTTGTGGTTAGCAATGGTGGTTACCTTCGAGGAAGCAAATAATCTCTTTGCTAAATGCTTTAAAAAATTAAAAATGTCATAATGATTTGAACATTAACATCCAAAATGTATATCACTCACTCTAAGAATAACAATATCAAAAAGAATATTATATTTTTGTTACATTATGAGTGTGGTAGCATGTGATTACATATTTATTATATTATTTGTTCTTTTCATCTTTTCATTCCATCCTCAGATGTGACATTAAATGTAACGACTTCACAGAAACTGGAATGAATAATGACTGGCGGTATCTTGGGTATTCTTACCTTCGTGCCTATTGTAATTTATTTTATTGAACAAGGTAAAAGGGAGTGAATGAAGTTTTGTAATTGTAAGACTTTTATATGTAAATAATAGGTAGTTATTTTAAAATGTCGTTATACAAACATGTTTTCGCATTTTATTTCTCTCATTATCCATGCGCCAACAGTTTGCAGAACCATCACATCTTCAGGATTCACTAATGATGGAAGTGAACCATGTGTTCAGGCAAATTCAAAGCATTCTGAACATCGATAAAGATGCAGATTAAATATACGATCTGTCGAAAATATTATTTTCCCATGCAGTGATATGCTGTTCATGCTGTTTTAATAAAAGAAAACAACATGAAAGTTTCACTTATCAGATGTAAATGCTACCGTTAATGATGAGTATGTTTCAAATGTTCTTGCACACCTGTAGTTTGAACTACTACTACGAAAACGATGATGCTGACTGAGGTGGTGGTTGGGCGTTGGCGACGGTGATGGTAATGATGATGATGATTGTGATGATGATGATGATGATGATGATGATGATGATGATGATAAACTATACTGAAAACAATCAAAATGCAGTAGAAGGTATAATGATACGGTGCTTATAATTGTTATAGAAGAGTTAAATTTCAATTAATTATTTAGCACTTATAATGATTAGTGAAGTATGAGTAGGTATGTAGCTTAATAAATCATAATTACCCATGATACAGGAAGAAATTAATAATCTCGTGTAGAAAGTGAACAATCTTCCTTGAACGCCACGAGGTTAAGAACAAAACTGATGAACCATATCAAATCTAGGTGCCGCAGTATTACCCGAGTCTTGCATTAGGGAAGGGACATAATCAGGTAATGATTTGTACAAACTCTGCAGTATTGACGCAGTTGTCTTTCCAAGGAAGATGTGGCCTTTATCTGAGCCATGAAGTTAAACATGTCGCACTAACAAGTACATTGAAATGGGGCTTAGTCGCAATGGCCAGCGTAAACCACGCAATGTCATGTGGAATGGTGGGTGTACGTGTATACAGAGCTGTGTGTGTGCGTGTGCGTAGCGCTTTTATGTTGCCTGGCAGCAAAGTAGGTCATTCGCCCGCCAGCGCCAGTTTTAAATCACGTGGCGCGGTATTGTGCCCTGAGGTAGTTAACGTATAGTACTGTGTTAGTGCGTACATTTCTGATCGCCAGTTATTATATATTATGTGTTTATCAAGCCAAGTTAATGTTTATGTATTCTAATAGTTAGTGGGATGTAGTTTATATTTATATAATATTTATATAATAGTGTAAGTTAGTTTATGTTGTTTTCTTAGTGTATTCTAGGATTTATGTATGTGTACATGGTTTTCCCCTAGCACAGGAATCTAGTTATTTATTTTATTTGATAATTTATCTTGTAAATTATATTGTAAGAAAGCATTGTATTTAAAGAGTATTTAATGTACTTTTTAAATTTATTTATAGTCTTATATAATTCTAAGTAGTTCAAAAGATATTTATATTAGTACAAAAGTACTTTAGCGCAGACAAATCAGTTTAACATCAGTTTTAGTCTCATTGCCAGAATTGTCTAGTGGAGTCCCTTTTGCCGCCCAGACTTATAGTAGGTTACTGTGAGAGAGAAGTGAGAAATGTAGAAAAGGCTTGTTTTATGCAAACATGAAGCAAGAGATAAAGAGTGATCTTGAAAGGCTTGTTTTATTCAACTATATAGCAGAGACAAAGAAGCTTGTTTTGGCGGTATGCGGGAGAGAGAGAGACAGAGAAGCTTGTTTTGGCGGTATGCGGGAGAGAGAGAGACAGAGAAGCTTGTTTTGGCGGTATGCGGGAGAGAGAGAGACAGAGAAGCTTGTTTTGGCGGTATGCGGGAGAGAGAGAGACAGAGCATTTGGCGAGTTGTCGTCTAAATAAAGATCACATTGAAACTTAAACACGTGTTGCGTGTTACCCTCTTTAGGCTGAGGCTGCCGTGTATTGTGTCCATCATCATTCATCGTATCATCTCGCATCCTGGGGAGACCCATCCACACCCATCACAGTTACATAACTTCATTGAACATCAGTTTATGCATGTATCTGCCAGATCATTAAAGAAAATACGTCACATACATCGTATGAATGTTTTGCATTTTGAAGGAAAGGTTTTCATCAGAATGAGTGCATGTGGCGGATTGCAAATGTTTGAATGCTCTAGAGGTCCTGAACAATATCGAAACAACAAAGTATTTTATAAGTTATAGTATACGAGTATTTTATAAGTTATAGTTTTTGTTTTTTTTAAAGAATATTTATCTAAAGGTGGATGCAACATTACAACATATTTGCATCAGTACAGTTGCACTTAAATGTTGTTTTGGGTGGAAATCATGTTTACCAGGGCATGGAGTCAGTAAAGCGAACTTAATATAGTCGCATGTGAAATTTCTAGAAAGATACGTGCTACACGGTGGGAGCTGCAGGAATTACACCACTGCACTTCTACTACCGCCTCCACTCGCAATAGGTTATGTGGCAATCTATACAACAAAAAAAAAAAACCTCAGTAAAATTCATCATTTCTCTTTTTGCTGCTTTACTCTCCGATCACAAAAAAAATTACTAGCGCCGTTTTCGTGATATACACATTTACTCAAATATTTTTAATATCGTAGGGTATAAATTATACAGTAAGCAAAAGACATGTAGGGAGACGTATATCTAAGATATTAAATGGAACCGCTTCTCGTGCGCTTTCTTTTAGGTTTGTATGAAAAAATTTGCTGAGAATTTAAACTGTTTTAATTCCTTTATGGCTATGAAACAATTTGCTGAGTATTTAAACTATTTTAATTCCTTTTTGACTATGAAACTATTTGCTGAGAATTTAAACTGTTTTAATTCCTTTATGACTATGAAATAATTTGCTGAGAATTTAAACTGCTTTATTTCCTTTATGACTGTATGAAACTATTTGCTATGTATTAAATTGTTTTAACTCTTTTATGTTTGAATATAACATTTGCTATGAATTAAACTGTTTTAATTCGTTTGAATATAACAATTTGCTGAGTACTTAAATTATTTCATGTCCTTTATGATATAGTGTGAAGAGTGAAGGCACGTTGAAGTAGTTCATCTAGCAGCAGGGTAATATTTGAAAAGATGGCATAAAAGGCGTACCATAGAAACGATAGCGAACGTATACATTTTAATTTTGACACGTAACCAGCCATTATCTGACAGGAAATGCATTCATGCCATTTGGTAATGGTCCAAACGGCTTAACGTTATACAGGTGTGGTTTTATTCTGTAAAAAGATACTACTTTACTTCTTTCGAAACGTTTCTACCCTCAGACCTCCGGCGAATGGCATATCACATGAAAGGAGCGGAAGTTGCGTGTGTGTGTGGAGGGGATGGCGGGTGTGTGTGTTAGAGATTAAAGAGGATTTTGTCACAGTACGTAAAGGTGCGCCATTATGTTGTGGTCGTTGATTAATTTATAGTGCACTGTAGTGGTGGTGGTGATGTGTGTGTGTGTGTGTGTGTGTGTGTGTGTGTGTGTGTGTGTATTTTATTTTGTAAATTGTGTGTGCGATGCTTTCTAAACCTTCGCTGACAGGGTTGGGAAGATGAAAGATCAAGTCTCTAATTTCCGTTACTATCCACTTTAAAAAAAAAAAAAAGCAAAAACAACATGGCGTTATCATTTCTTGGTTCTATTTTCCGAATGAATTTGTTAATTTCGTAAACTTGCTTTCGTTTACATTTTGGTTAATTTAACCTGGCTTACTTCGCAGTGTAAATCAAATTGCCAGGGTTAAATTAGGATAGGTCTATGGACTCGGTGCTTTTATCAGAGTTAAACAGGAATACACGAGCCCGATCTTCAGGTTTTTAGTTGACTTCTCCATTCTGTGAACATCATTGCTCTCTTATATTCCATCAAATGTAGAGATAAAATTATTCTCTCTCTCTCTCTCTCTCTCTCTCTCTCTCTCTCTCTCTCACACACACACACACACACACACACACACACACACACACACACATTTATATTACATGTAGTTGAGTGTCTGTGTATAAGTGTGTTCGTGCGTGTGTCCTTGATCATGTTTTTTACCGTCATGACTGCTAATCATTGTAGTGCAGAATAAATAATTAAATGGAGCAGTAGGGATATTTACTGTATATAGTTGTATTATTGATACTATTCATATTGATTTATAAATTAATACATAAATAATGCAGAAATAACTAAAAGTAAAGATAAAGAACTTGGTGCTGGATATTGCAGATTCAGATACAGGTATAATATAATATGGTGTGAATTTGTGTGATATGATGGGGTATGGGAATTCCATCAGCATGTGAAAAATTATTCAAGTGATCAGCATAAGTATTCCTTATTTATATCTACCATATATGACATGCGTTGCTTCTAAATCATTGGACATTACTAAGTTCTGTTTCAACCGCTAGTCAACCCTAACCTCTAACTGATAGTTTTCAATCTTTTTGCTCAGCGGCAAAGTTATTACGTCTTAATCCAAGATTTTTTTTTCAGACCTGTTAGTCGTTATAATATTTCCTGACTTAACACATATTACACTGCACATATGTCGTTTGCACATTTATATATAGAACAGTCTATAAAATAAGAAATGTTAATTATACCATGAGTATTGTATAACAAATATGCTGTTTTAATTTTAAGAGTATTTTTCTAATGGTGGTTGAAGATAAACACACTATCATTGCATGGGTAAGAATGAATTTTTGGTGGAAGTCGTGTGCATGTCATCTGGGAGCATGGAATTTGTATACCAAACGTAAAATAGTCACCTGTGAGCATTCTAGACAGTTACGTGTTACTCATGTGAACTGGAGGGATTACACCACTGCACTACCATTAGTCTATTTACAGAACAGCCTAGATACTAATCTATACAAAAGAAACAATTTTTAAAATACCCTTTCCACACTGTTTAACTAATTGGACACAAACAAAATGATGGGTTGCACAGTTTTTGTAACGTATTTATTTAATCTATTATTTTAATATTGCAATATATTAATCTTACAATAGGCATCACTCTTGTAGAAAGGCATTTGTCACATGTATAAAATGAACCCGCTTCAATAAGTTTTCCCTTCTGTTTGCATGCAATAGTTTGAATATTTACAGTTTTAATTCCTTTGTGTTTGTATGAAATAGTTTGCCGAATATCTACAGATTTAATTCCTTCGTGTTTGTATGAAATAGTTTACTGAATATTTAGTTTTAATTCCTTCGTGTTTGTATGAAATAGTTTTGCTGGGTGTTTATATTGTTTCGATTCCTTTACGTCTTACTGTGAAGGGTGAAGGCATTTGGAAGTGTACTACAAGTAGATTACAAATCAAAAATTAGTTCGTATAGTAGAAGGGTTAGTGTTATTTTTAGTACTGACTCAGTAAGCTCGCCCTATAAGGGATATCTCACCTAATAGTGTGCAGTGTTTTTCACCTGCCACTCCCTGACAGGAAATGCAGCCGTACCATGTACCGGCTTCATTTTACACAGATATTCTTTTGTTGTGTTTCTTGTACATTTGATATGAAACTAATAATAACTCCCTTATTGCAACATGCAACTGATTTTACATTTTTAATTTACATCTACAGTGCAGTTTCTTGCATTTGCAGCAAATTAAGAATGCTATGTCTGAACTAGAGTAACAGATGTAGAGGGCACAATGCAGCTTAAATACAGATCTCACTGCTAGAGTAAATAAATATATGTTCACACAAATAATCCATTCCTATTTATTACAATACCAGCAGCAATAATCACAGTTTCTTTATAATTACTACATAATTCATATGATATAATGAATGCTATGTGACTTATACGCAGACGAATGCATAGGAAAATCGAAATTTTCCGATTCTCGTTTAAACTCCTGACAAGAGAGGAAAAAATAGGAAAAGATAATAGATTAGTTACTTATTCAATAGTATTAGTGGCAGCAGTAATTATAATGGTAACTATCGATATAGTTACTAGATATAGTCAGTGCTATTGATGCTATTTACATTCATTTCTTCATTAGTTAACAGGATGCTGGGAACGGAAGATGTATTTGCTTTAATTATGCTTGTTTTTTTAGTTGTAGTTATGACGTGTATGAATTCGATCCGTATTTGATCAAGTTAAGCTCTCATTCAATTTAAAATGACGGCCATTAAGAATTGGTTTCAAATGTACATGTAATCAAAAGGTGATTCTTCTTTTACGTTTCTAAATCGCAGTTTTGTCTTGGTGAATTAATTGTTCCACCTGGCATCTGGTATCAGTGTACTGAATCACTTTCACTTTCTCACAGTGAAGTCCAGTGCGTTCCAAAAGGTGTCTGACATATATCAACATACAAAATATATAGACAAAACAGGTGTGCTTATTTGAAGACTTATTGGCTAAGGCGATTACTTTATGCCTTTATGTGTATTTATTTGATGTGTTGCCTATAGCGGTTTCTTTACGTTTCGCCTATGTGTGTTTATTAGAAGACGTACTTTGTTTATGGCAAATACTTCACGTGTGTGCGCCTTAATGATGTGATTGCTTAAGAAAGCCTTCTAAACTACATATTGTTGTTCTCCCACACATTCACTTGCCCCATATACACACAGATTCACACCCTGCGTGCTCTGTGTTAATTTGTTTGTCTGTATCTTATGAACAAAGCAACATTTATTGATCATGCTGAAGTGAACAACCAGATATCATTCGTGGTAAGGTTACATCATTATACAATCACGTGTGAAAATGCTCAGTGACGCCCAATGATGCGTTATCGATCACGTTTCAAGTCTCGTGCTATCTTTCACGTGGTTCTTCAGCTGTTATCACAGGCTTCATGTTAAATTAATGGAGAGTAATCGGTGTTATCATCGCACTCCAATATACTGTCGTCCCTGTAGGAAATAGTTTTTTAAATATAGGAATCACACGGGAGGTGGACGCTTGGTAAGCATTTGATTTTGTAACGGTCGTAAAACGATTAAAAGGTTTCGTATGGATTTCATTGAAACAGAGAGAGTTCAGAATTACTTTAGATATAGACGTTAAGAGACAGACAAGATAAATGAACTGAGGTTAGACAGGTATGCAGAATAAATAAACGATAATAATATCAATATATTATTTGCTTTCAGACCTCTTCTTTTTTTGTGATCCTTTGTACAATGCCATTTTCAAGTCATTCCTTTATTATTATTGTGTTCAACTCATTCTTTTACCAATTCGAGTGAGCTGCTACATTCTCCTTCTTGGTCTCAAAGAATTTGTTCCACTCTGTGATGAACTTTAAACGGATCGTAACATGTTTTGGAGTATGCACTACAGTTGTGTTTCATTAGCATTGTTATATATATATATATATATATATATATATATATATATATATATATATATATATATATATATATATATATATATATATGTGAGTGATTATAATTATCGAGCACAATACCAGCAGATAGAGCAAGACGATGTAACCACAAAAGACTAGAAGTTTTAACTTGGAAAAATATAAATACCGTTTAAACATTTTCAATAGTAGATTATGAAATACAGTAAATATGAGCAGAGATAGATTGCAAGAATATTGTTATGAAATAAAATATAGTTTAAGAAATTATACTCAAACTACTAGCGGTAATCCAGTAAAATATTTTTGCGAGAGTGCCCGTATGATAAGTAACTCATATTAACAACGATTCCTTTCGTCATCAATTTTCTTCTTTGGTGGTATATCTATATAGGTGCTTTACGAACAATCATTAATCTTTCTTTGATGGGAAGGTTCAAGAATGTCACACAAGAATTGTACTACCACAAAGGGAAGAAACAAACTGCTTGCCGAAGTAGTTTAACTTTCCGGCCTACATAATCCAGAAGCAGTGTATCAGGTTTGAAAAAAATAAAATAACAGGCCAATGAATACATTACATTGCTTAGCTAAATATATTAATGGAGCAAAAGTGATTGTTTTAGGAAGATGGGTATCAATTATATCAGGAAAATATACATTGTTATTTAGATATTATTTGTTCATGTAATTTCATACTCGAATACACAGAGTTTTAGAAGGAATATAACATGCTGAACTTTAGGGCGTCCACGCACCAAACATAATTAACATGTAGAGACTGCATGAAAGATAAAATACAAATAATTATGTGCCTTAACTAAAATGTTCAAATTGTTTACTATATACTTAGAGTATTTATTCGAATCATGTGAAAGATGATATAAACACGAACAGTTATTTATTCCATTAAACTCCAATTTATGTCTACATTTTAAAAGAAATGTGTTTTAAAGCGCATAGAATTCTCATTAATAATAATAAATAACATCATTGGGAAAACTTTTAAAATGAAATTCATTGGCACACGTATTAATATTTATTTAATACATTTCTTACATTCCTCTTTCAATTCATATTCATTTCAGACATGATGAAAGAAATAAAACTCAAGATGAAAAATATGGTGCTGACATCTGCAATCATAATAATATTAAGTCTTTCGATAACAGGTAATTGGATAACCTAACCTAACCTAACCTAACCTAACCTAACATAGCATAAAGTGACGTGATGTGAAGTGACGTGGCGGAATGGAACAAATAACATATAACATAACACTCATAGCATAACATAATATAAATAATATGACCTGATGTGATGAATGCGAACTTTATAATTCACTATGAATGTAATTAAATATTGTAATTATTGCATTGTTATTAAGTTTTGCACATATTTAGTTGAGTCACATTATTTTATTAGCATTTAGTTAAACATAGAACAAGGGCAATGTAAAGTGCTAGCGGTCTCCTTTACATTTTGATCTGTAGACAGCACTTCATGGTGTACTTCCCCGGCGACTTTAGAAGGCCACACTACGAACATCACGTGCCATTTTGACAGTAATATCGGCGACAGCAAGAATGACTTTCAAATCGATCACTACTTAGTGGGATCTGACACTTCCTCAGGTCAGTGCATGACGTGTAAGTTACTACATACAGCGATCAAAGTACGCTTAATAAATAAATGTATGTAAATAAAATTGTTTCCTTTTGTTTTAATGTTACATAAATACGTTGTTATTTACTGCGTTATCATGCTTGAATTAACTCCCTTTCTTTGTCAAAACGTATTTAGCAGTTTCTATATTTATACTGTCGAACTATTTTGTATGTTGAGAGAGAGAGTCAGAGAGCCGTAAAAGTGATGCCATTGTGAAAGAGGACTTACTAGAGTAATGTTGACTTATTGAGAAGTAAACGGTGAAAACAGAAGAAATCTCCCTTTAATGAAATGTAACACTATTTTGCGCCACTTCTGAAGATGGCAAATATGAAAATATGAAATGACTATGCAAAAGATGCCAAGGAGCTGAGCCACATGATTATTTAGTGGACACAAAGGTTTTACAAGTATGTGTTTCTTACTCTCTCTCTCTCAGAGAGAGAGAGAGAGAGAGAGAGAGAGAGAGAGAGAGAGAGAGAGAGAGAGAGAGAGAGAAAGAGGTTAATCCTCTGCTGTAAATGTAGCATTTATGTAACAACCCATACTATTATGCTTATTTCCTTTTCATTCACGATCTCTCGGGGAATCCCGAGCGACCTCCCGCGGAACCCCAGTTGAAAAACTCTGGTATATACTCTTGTGAGGGTGCTTTGGTAAGTTTTGGAACGTTCAGATTACTTGAACGATGAACACTTCTATGAGTGGGGTAAACATGAAAATAACAAGATATCACGCACAACAGCCATAGATTAAGCTCCGCACAGTGGAGGAAGCAAACACACAAGTCGAAGTTTGATGTAGTTTTGCTATAATTTATTTAAATTTGTTGCCCGTGCCCTTTTGATTTTAGGTTTAAGATAACCTCTTCATTTATTTTATTGTTTTCCTTTTACAACCTATCATTTTTCTTTCACTAATGCTTCTTGTCTTGCAGAAATGGCATTGTTATGCGACTGGAATTCCGGGGACATGCGCTGCAGGACCGGAGATGGTTATACGTTTGATTACATTGTCAGGGACTACGTTGTCTTAACAGTACCGCGCGCAACAATACACCATGCAGGACGCTATGTGTGCCAGGTTGTTCCATCAATAGCTGGAAGTCATGACCCTTGCCTTCTTTATGTTTTGGGTGTGTATTATGTGTACCCCGTGTGTAATCATTCACCGATTCCTTTGTAATAATGCATGTGTACAATGAAAATTGTGAATAATTCACTCGGAAAACATTTTGAGAAAACACTTTGCAAAAGGTGTGTTTGCTGCTGTTTCTGCTTATCTTTTATTGTTTACATTTGCAGGACAATAGATGTTGAGACCTTCGATTGTACGACGACAATATGCTTGTTGTTTGCAGTTAACTGTTTTGACAACCGTGTTACCCTTTAAGTGTGATATGAAACTTTTGTTAAATGTATACATGCAAACATCTACAAATGCTAGTAGCATTACTAGTAGGTTCCATTAAAATTTGAATCTAATTTTGTGAAATAAATCAGAACTAAAGATGTAAGTGTAACGTGCTATTAACAGCAAATTGTATAACTGTACTGGTCACCATTCCCTCATCCTATACTAAGTTTTCTGTCATCCACACTCGTATCTTGAAAGAGTTTCTTTTCAAGACTACGGTTGTTTAAAAATCTTTATTGAATGAATGTACAGCTATTGTATAGCAATAAACACTAAAACAAATAAAAATAAAACAATAAATTGAACACTAGGGATACCAATGTAATCAGATCCGCCGCAACATATCTTTTTGGATACGACCCGATACAATGTCTTTTGTGATTTTGGTACTTTTGCATACTTGTATATAACAAGACGTAACTTGATACACCATTTCTTTGACTGCACGAGAACAGTGACTGAAGCTTTAGACCAATATCTAAACTTGTAAATATATTACTACTTTATGTAATACACGATTATCTATCTTTGAACAACAGTACTGACTACGATTTTGCCTGTGTGATATGCAAGTTGGTTCGAGTAAGAAAAAAAATGCTCACTATTTACGTAACCGAAATAACCCACACGAAGTTTAACACTTAGTTTTTAATGTATTTATTTCTTATGCTGACTGTTTGTTGGTGATGCAAGTGATGTATACATGCGCTCTTACACCCCCCCCACCCCCCAACACACACACACAGTTAAATCATATCTTGTGAGATCTTCCATGCAAAAACTCATTCAGGTGACTGAAATCATTGTCTAAGGCTGAAATAATGAGATGTATTTTTATTTTAAATGCATATTTTAAAGAATGGATATGCTGGGACTCGTGATTTCTCCATGTCCCAAAGTTGCCTATATTCTATTTTCAGTATAGTCCTATAATTACTTACTTTAATAACTACAATATGCATTAATTATTTCCAGTTCTCCAAAAGATCGAGATTCAAATTGATGGTAAATCTTTAGAGTTCATGATTTAGTCGACGAAAAATTATTTTAAACATACACTGTGCTGTTCATTTCTCTTATCAAGGCGAATTTCAAAGAATATATACGTAATTTAGCTAATTACTGTTACTAATAAATACGACCTTAGTACACATTCCAATTTAAGCACTATAGCAGTTTCAATGACTAGCTAATGCGATTTTTTCCTTCCAAGTGTTGCTTTTTCCTTACTGAGATATTACACTGCTGTTTTTCCCATAGCAGTGAGGCTGTTTTATTTACCTTTACCAGGAAGATTTATTCCCCAATTCAATACATATATTTTACTTCCATGGGGATTTAAAATTAATTGTTGTCTTTTATCTCTTCGCATCACATCTGTATCCTGGCAATGTAGTTTGATAATGTTCCTGTCAAGACAAAATTTTATATATACTTTAAGTATGTGATGATATTATTTCTAAAGAATGGTGTTCATATTATGAATTAGAAGTAGTATAGAAACCTTTTCATTCGTAGCAAGCGCGAAAAGTTACATTATTTCTCTTTATTTCTTCACTTGATTAATTCTTGCTTATTTCGCTATTCTCTCTTCTGGTTGTCCGTGCAATTAAAATGACATATATTGTGTATTATTTGCTGTATTTGTTTCAAATTGCATTTTTCACTTCTCCTGCAGGCTCTCCAACGACGACGACGACGACGACGACGACGAATTGCGCAGCATTAGTTTCTGTCAGCGTCTTCGTAGCAGTGTTCGCGCTAGTCAGTGTGTTTCTTGCAGTTCTCATATGTTCGAACTCTAATTTACGGTAAAAGATTTTCAGTAATAAATGAAGATTATGCAAGTATATAGACAATTGATTTAAGGAAGCGTGTTTACAAATTAAGTGAACGTACAATAAGAATTTATATCATGATAGGTTATTCACGGAAATGTCAGTCATACAATAAAGGAAACGTATGAATCTAAACAAACAATAGTAGATTATTTTCATACAAACCTACTATGTAAGCCATTTATGTACACGCATCAGTAGGTTACTAGATATATATATATATATATATATATAGAGAGAGAGAGAGAGAGAGAGAGAGAGAGAGAGAGAGAGAGAGAGAGAGAGAGAGAGAGAGAGAGAGAGAGAGAGAGAGAGAGAGAGAGAGAGAGAGAGAGAGAGAGAAAGATGGATAGATAGATAGACTGGCAGATAGATAGATAGACTGGCAGATAGATAGATATACTGACTGGCAGATAGATAGATAGATAGACAGATTGGCAGATAGATACACAGACATTTATTAAGAGCAAGTGCAATTTTATTGTAAACACATAGTGTTCGAAAAGATAATTAAAAGCTTTACGTTAATGGATTTAAATTTAAAAACCAGGAGGCCATGTCTATTTAGGGACAATGAAACTATACTAGGCCAAAAGACTCTATAAGAACGTTCTTGTGAGAGCATGGGAGCGGACAATGAAAAATGCTTTATCATTATTGAGTGAAAATTGTTATTTTTATATATAATATTACGTCAGCGTTCGTGTTTAACGGTTTGTTTCGTATTTGCAATCTTTATTTTCTTACTGGATTTTATTCATTCTGCATTGCTAGATATATTTTAAAATATTTTTTAAAACATAAGTATTTGTTTTAGTCTTCCAGGATAATCCTAAGCAGTTTAATCTACCATGTAGCGTTATACACCTGTGTCATAGTTTGCCACTCCAACGAGTACTGTGTTCATTGCATAATTCTATTGTTAAAACTATTGTAATCTGTAGATACAAATTTAATGCTACACAACTACTGTCTATCTTGTCTGTGTTTTTAATAGCGCGTTCATTCACTGGAGAGTCTTAGCATATAACAGATCTTGGTCACCGAGGTGCAATTGACATCGTTATGAAATCACTGCTCTACATTTTTTTAATATAATAAACGCCGATATTTTAATGAGAAAATAAGCTACCTTTACATGTTCTCTTTATCCAATAAAGATGGCTAAAGACTAGGTTTAAAATCTGTAGGCCATGTTTATAATTGATTTTATTAAAAATAGAACAAGCTCTAATACCACAACCGATGTCAACGCATTATGAAGACCTTGACCTCTGTTGAATTCCCATCATACCATTGTTGTCAACGATAAGGGTATCATTAACTTCGTTGGTAATGTTAGACGAACGTGAATCATAATAATCAACATAGCATTTCACTCTACCATAATCATTGATATTGACATCATTATCACAATTATCACTATCTTCATTAACATTATCATCATTGGTTATCTTCATCAAAATTACTATTTGTTGCAGAAAACGTATAACTGCGTTTTGGGAAAGACTGATTCAATTAAGAAGTGCTAACAGGCATTCTAGTTATCCAACCTTGCCTCAGAGTAAAGAAAGTGAGAGAAACACGACCTTACCTTTACTTCAGTTGGAGAAAGTGTTGGAGACAACGCAATACCCGTATAAATGTAAATTAAAAGTACAACGTATTCCAAGAAAAAGATGTATGAGTGCTTGAAAGAGAAAGAGTTGCAAAACTCTAGAAAACTTCCGAACAATATTAAGATGAATTATTACTGCCGTTTGCTTTACTCTAATGATATGAGTGAAACCCCATGAGAGCATTCTGATAAAAAAAAAAGACATATCTGGAATTTGAATACTTAGTAGTCATTTGACATCTGCATTTACATTTGTCAAACTGCTTGAATAGTAGATTCTTAATCGTTTGCTATTTTGTACAATATTTACTAGAAGTTATTTTGATTTGATTTCTTCTTTACTTTTATTAATATATCCCATGACGCTTACTCATTCCCAATTTATTTATTTTACTTTTAATGTTAATTTACATATTTGCATATTTTATGCTCTATTTTAATTTGCATGTTTTACTTTGATTTTTATGTTAAATTTTGTAAAGTAAAATTTGCGTTTTGTACACTGAGGAAAATTAATTATTTGTATATATAAAATTATTTAAATAGCTCTGTTACTACCTTCTTGAAAAACCCAGTATACTAATGGTGTCGTGGGCTGTCCTCAATACAAGATAATGTAATTTGTTACGAAATTCTCTGAATATGCCCTCTTTGTGAGAACGTGCTTGTTACTGCCTATCTAGATTAACGTGCTTGTTACTGTCTAGATTAACACTTAGTATTTGTATTTGGTAGTAGAATACTAGATTATAGCTCATTCATGGACCCCTCTCTAAAGGTAGCTTTCCGTCATATTATGACATTGATCTGTTGTTGCAATTTTCTAATTTGTCTCTTTATATTAGTAAGAGGTTAGCGTGGAACCTCTCACGTACCGGGCGATAATCAATAGACACTTCAGTGATATCATTATGTTCCAGGTCGGATCAAGATCAAGATTAAAAGCTGCCAGAATTGCATTCTTGAAATCTAATAACTAGCATCATATCGTAAACCATTGTAGTATATTTTAGCTGATTACTGAGCAACATACTGATAATAAGCTTTAAACTTTAATTCCCGTGATATTTATATGGAAGTATGCTATTATAAGTGTTATATTGTGTGTGGCTTTCACTCCTTTATCATTCCGCAGTTTAACATAGGCCAGGTCACAAATAATGAGATTGGTCACACACCACACCACACCGCCTCTCTCTCTCTCTCTCTCTCTCTCAAACACACACACACACACACACACACACACACACACACACACACACACACACACACACACATATATATATATATATATTTGAGAGAGATGATGAGAGAGAGAGAGAGAGAGAGAGAGAGAGAGAGAGAGAGAGAGAGAGAGAGAGAGAGAGAGAGAGAGAGAGAGAGAGAGAGAGAGAGAGAGAGAGATGAAGAAGAGGCTAGTCCTAGATCACATTTTACTCTAAAACAATAGGGCAATAATTCACATCAATGAAAGACTGTTTTTTACACTTAGTTCTCATTTATTGCCCCACTACAACTTATTAACAAGAGAACAATACGTTTTATTCTTATTGCAGTCTGTAATGTGTGCTTGTGTGTCTTGATCTTTGATGTTATGTAAATACTTAGTGGTAACAGAACACTTCAGGTTGATGAGTCTGACGGGATATGTAAACAAAGTGTCGATCTTTATTATGATAATTTATGTTTATAGATGTTCATCTAGTAGTTTCTATTTACATCTGTGTACTTTAATAAATTTGGCCGCTTTGGAGAACACTTTTATGATCATATATTAAACGTATTTTCAAACTAATCTAATTGATGCACTGTAAAATTCAAATAAATGATCTATATTATATTAACAAATCAGATAATAAAAACTATTAAGCCTTCTATAATAAAACAAACAAAACAAAGTATGATATAATTATGGTAATTCGATTTGAAATTAATAATACCTCATTGCACAAAATACTTTCAAGCAGACACATTTAATAATATCGTGCCACATTTTCACGCGTTTGTTGAAAACACTATTTTATTTAAACGATATTAAATTTAAGTAAAATATGCAATAATGCTCTATACCTACCATTTATTTATGTTGAATTATGGAGAAAATAATATGCTCATAACTGTTGTGCTCATTAACATTTGTTATTTAAATATAACGCAAAGTTGATAAAAGTCTATCACTTGTCTGATTTTACAATTTAACTGAATTCATTGCTGAACTTTTATTTATATTGTTTTGTTTGATTTGTCACCAGATAAAAATTACGAAAGTAACTTGCTTAAATTGTATTATGCGAATTATGTTCAAATAAACTCATTGTTGTAATGAGAATGTTATAAATTTACGTGTATTCATCTCCAGTTACAAAGATTAATTGTTTCGTGCAAAAGTTATTTTTACTTTCACAAGAACTTATTTGTGTAAATATATTTCTAGGAAGAAAAAGCAGAAATGTGAGAGTTTGAGAGTAGACTTGTAGTAACTAGTGGCAAATTAGAATACCTTATTGTTCTGCCCTTGAAGTATGCTATACTTATTTCTAATTGCCTTCCGGTGTCATGTCACCACCATGGTGACTCATTAACAACCTATGGGCAGTACGCTATAGGCTCAAAAGATTATCCTTACCATTCAGTAAAGTAAGCCAGAAACGAATGGATAGAAGAATTTCAATTACTTCCCCTTCCTTTCAGCATCCTTTCAATAGCCGGAACCTATGTTTGTTGACATAGATTATTTGATGAACGTACATATACATTGAAAGATACACCTCATATATATTGGGTGATTTAGAGGTATATAAATACAGTAAATCACCCAATATATATGAGGTGTATCTTTCAATCCACAATCGATGGATCATGAGAAAATCCTGAAATCAAATCACCAACTTCATCAACGATAACAATATAACATTTCTTTTTGTTTTGAGTTTGTACTTTAGTGAAACTTAATTGAACGAAAAGAGGGAATTGCAGATTTGTCTCCTAAAAGCTAGGAGAAGATTTACCGTGCATGTCCTACATACGGATGGCGTATTTCTATCAGCGGGCGCCAGTACAATTTCCTTTTATTCATTGATTATGTTCTGCAACTAGTAAATAATTCATGATCTCTTTACATTTGCAACCCAGAACAATTTGCCAGCATGTCAGTATACAGACAGCCACGCATATAAAAGTATGTCTTGGGAACTTTATCTGACCACATAGTGTCACCTTGATCTACCTGACCTTGATGCACATTCTGTTTACAGCTCAAATTAATATAGTATCACCTGATTAAAAGACTGCAGCAAGTCAGTTGTTTAAAACACAACCACGGGCCATGTAAAATGCTTATGTTCCTGCTGGAAACGCTTGCTTTGACAACAATCATTCGTGTTGCAATGCAGAAATGAATTTCATTATACAACTTTATAACATTTGACTACATATTTGTCCAGAAAGATATTTCATAAAACCGAAAGGTAGTGGATTGCAACGTGCTTGATGATATATAAATTAAACTATCAAGCAAGCACAAAGAGTGGAATTTTATTGAAACTCTCTCAATGACAAATCCAATTCTAGAGTTTCAATAAAATTCCACTCTTTGTGCTTGCTTGATAGTGGATGAGTACATGTCACTGTTCTTTGTTTGTCACACTTAGTTGTCTCTAAAATTGACACATTCTCAGTTCAAACTTGATGTAACTGTAGTCGGAAGAGTTGGTTCAGATTACAGTTGCATCAATGAAATGCAAAGTAGTAATGAAATACAGAGAAATGGAATCCAAAGTAGATTAGAAAAGTTACAAATTAATACCACGAATCAAAATACTGAAGTAAAAAATGTCCAAATAACAGTAGAGATATACATGCGTTCACCACGTAATTAGCTCACCTAATGAAATGTTCATTCATAGCTAAATAATGTCCTTATAAATTACAGGTAATTACCTATACACAAGGAATTCATAAACAATCATTAGTACAATGCACAGGTTAACGCATCAAGAAATCAACTAGTGTACCAACAAAACCGCAAAATACTTACAACATGTCAAAAGAAGACCACATTCTGTAGCACCCATAACAGCAACGTCTTGTTACTTAAATGCTCCAATTACGTTGCTATCAAGAAAGAAAAAAGCTATCATGGTTGATCTCCGGATACGCAAATCGTGATTTGAACAATTTCTAGTCGATAAACCACCCATTCACAAATTAGGACTAGCACAATGACTATTATGTCAGCATGCTATACTGGTCAATGCCAGAAAAATATTCCATCAGCTATTGACACCAAAATAAAGCACTGATTGAGAAAAGGACAACTAACGATGTCTAATACCCAGTCCACACCAGTGTAAAACGTTACCATAGTAACAATATTACAATTACTTTCAGCAATGCCCTCCTGTAAAGTGAAATCGAGCATTTAGTATTCTATATTTTCGTAATTAAAGAGGCAACCTCCATAATTGCATTCCTGCTCTGATATTTTCTCTTTAGTATTATCTTCAGTGACCAAGACGGAATCGCACTGAGTGTAGTGCGAAATACTGCAAGGGAAATAATCCATTGTAAAATGTAACATTTCTGGACGGTATAAATTTACATCTATATTTTGAGATATGCTTTAAATGCATGTACTTATAAGCAAAAGTGATTATTGCAAAATTTCGCATTCTGAATATTAATAAGAGAAGAAGAAAACAATAACAAATCCCTTTATGAATTGTATTTCTTTATCATATATTTCACACATGTGAAGTTTCTAGAAAGATGCTACTGCTGTGAACTGTTACACTTCCACCACAGCTTCTATTCATTGATAATAGCCTGGGTACTAATCAATTTAAAGTAATTTAAACATTGCATGTTTTCGCTGCTTTACTTTCGATCACACTGACCAATGGATGAGTAGTGCCGTTTTGTGACATTTAATTTTTTATTCAAATATTCGATATCGTAATGTATGCATTATCAATAAGAAAGACGATGTAGGAAAACATTCGTCCAAGTTATGAAATGAACTCATTCTTCGTGTGTTTTCATTAGTGTTTGTATGAAACAGTTTTGTGGGTATTTGAAATGTTAAATTCTTTCATATTTAAGTGTGAAAGATGGAGGGTGAAAGGTGAAAGCGTTTTTAAGCATTCTACCAGAGAATTAAAAGGTATAAGAAATAAGTTCTTATGGTATATAGTTAGTAGTTTTTTAAAAGCTGACTCTGTAATTTTGGTACTTAGATAAAATCACTCTAGTTCGTATGGGTATTATTTTTAACCTGCCGCACCCTGACAGGAAATGAAGTCAGGCCATGTGGTGTTCGTTAACCGGCTTCGTTGAAAGCAGGTCTGCCTTACTTTACAGGTATAATTTTGTTCAATTTTCTGCACATTCAATATGAAACTAACGATAATTGTCGTAAGCATGTAGCTGATTGGACTTTTTGTATTTACGTCAAAAGCATTTTCATAGGCCTATATATACACAACTAAAGAGTGAAGTGTTTGAACTATAGCTGCTACATCTGTAGCTAGCATTATAGCAATTTATTAATAGTGCTCACTGCTAATGTAGATATATGTATTAGAAAATACTACACTGCGATATGTTACAATATCAAAGGAAATAATCGCATTTTCTTAATAAATGCTGCATAAATCACACAACGTAATACTGTATTTTGATTATTATACGACATAGTGCATTCAAGCGCATGTGCAAACATCGGACTTTTCCGATTCTTTCTCAATGGTAAAATTTACGTCAAGGTTTCACTTACTTTACACACGAATGTCATGTCAGACTATTAGAGCGAAAGGGGCGAGGAGAAAAACAATCTAGCTGCTTCGGGACGGTTTTTTTTTTTTTGGTTTTTTTTTTTTTTTTGGTGCACAGGTCTACTCGCTTGCATTTTGTGCTTGTTCATAATACATATGCATGTCGCGCGCATATCTGTATGTGCTTGAGTGTGACACGTTCTAAACCTTGGCATTGGGTAGGAAAAAGACAGACTCATTTCTATAGCTGTGTGCTTTTATTAACACTGTTAATAAGGAAAGGCAATTTATTGTTATTTGAGTCCGTATTAGTATTTGAGTTAGTATTGGAAGTTTTCAATGAGGCATCCATTACAGTCATGAAGGTCAATTAATCCCTTATATTCCATCATATGTAGGGATACAATGTCTCTCTCTCTCTCTCTCTCTCCCTCTCTCTCTGTCTCTCTCTGTCTCTCTCTCTCTCTCTCTCACACACACACACACACACACACACACACACACACACACACACACACACACACACACACACACACACACACGTACATTGCTGATCATATATTGCCTGTCAATATGTCTACTAAGACAATAGCAGCAATTATTTGGTAACTATATTTTAAAATAAACATATAATAGTTATTTGCTGCCGATGTTATTTGTATGGATTTCAGCATTAGTCAAAATAGGACGGTAAGACGTGTACAGTTTTGTTGATTTTCTAATGTTTAATTCTTTCAGTTACGACGTGATATTTTTGACCAAAGTCACGTTAAATGAAGAATGATGATGATTATATAATGCTCACTGCTAATGTAAATACTACACTGCGATATGTTACAATATCAAAGGAAATAATCGCGCTTTCTTTATAAATGTTGCATAAATCACACAACGTAATACTGTACTTTGATTGTTATGCGACATAGTGCATCCAAGCCCACGTGCAAACATCGGACTTTTCCGATTCTTTCTTAACCATTCACAATGGTAACATTTAGGTCAAGGTTGGTTTCACTTCTGGAACATTCTGGAGCACACGAATGTTTGTCATATCAGACGATTAGAGCGAAAGGGGCGGGGAGAAAAAAAATTAGCTGTGTCAGGACGTGGTTTTTTTTGGTTTCTTTTTTAATCAACGTGCACAAGTCTACTCGCTTGCATTTTGTGCTTGTTCATAATACATATGCATGTCGCGCGCATATCTGTATGTGCTTGAGTGTGACACGTTCTAAACCTACGCATTGGGTAAGACTCGTTTCTATAGATGTGTGCTTTTATTAACACTGTTAATAAGGAAAGGCAATTTATTGTTATTTGAGTCCGTATTAGTATTTGAGTTAGTATTGAAAGTTTTCAATGAGGCATCCATTACAGTCATGAAGGTCAATTAATCCCTTATATTCCATCATATGTAGGGATACAATGCCTCTCTCTCTCTCTCTCTCTCTCTCTCTCTCTCTCTCTCTCTCTCACACACACACACACACACACACACACACACACACACACATACACACACACACACACACGTACATTGCTGATCATATTTTGCCTGTCATTATGTCTACTAACACAATAGCAGCAATTATTTGGTAACTATATTTTAAAATAAACATATAATAGTTGTTTGCTGCCGATGTTATTTGTATGGATTTCAGCATTAGTCAAAATAGGACGGTAAGACGTGTACAGTTTTGTTGATTTTCTAATGTTTAATTCTTTCAGTTACGACGTGTTATTTCTGACCAAAGTCACGTTAAATGAAGAATGGCGATGATTATAGCCACTCCGACT
This sequence comes from Sinotaia quadrata, assembly GCA_028829895.1. Classification (NCBI taxonomy): domain Eukaryota; kingdom Metazoa; phylum Mollusca; class Gastropoda; order Architaenioglossa; family Viviparidae; genus Sinotaia; species Sinotaia quadrata. The sequence continues at coordinate 138,118,603 of CM054179.1, forward strand.
TAATACAAAAATCGCATGTACACTTAAGAATTAATTCCCAGCACATAACGTGAACTCTAGAAGGATTTTTCCTTTACATTTCTGAAAAGTAATATTCTCTTAGTGCATTAATTAATACCGATGGTATCTACAAATGCGTGTAGTATGTTCTTTCTCTCAAAGTGAGGCTCTGTATCTAGCTAAAAGTGCCCGTCATTTATTGATTTATATAAACGGACCATAAGTATATTCATTTGCGATTAGTTCACGTCTTGATTACTTTGTGTGTGCCTCAAGGCCCTGAATGTGCTAATGCATTTTTTTAAAATGTACTTCAAGCACAACTATCCTAGAAGTATCGTTAACTCACATATTCACGAAGGCTAGCAACACTCCTACAACATTCGAGCTAGTCTAAACTCTGTAAAATTGCGTGACCGCATAATAATATAAACAAGCTGTTCGATTTTGATTACGTCATTGCAATCAAGATCGATAAATGCACGCGATTTCCTCGGTCAGAGATCGCTTAGAACAGCTTTGGTTCGATCACGTTATTGTTTTCATTGCTCTCTTTCACGAGAGTTCGTACAGTTTTCTTAATTTAAAGGGGATATTACTACCAAATATACACTATTTAGCCACACACGTCTCTTCGCTGTCATTTGTTTTTAAAACAGAGGTCGATTTGAGGCAAGAAATGTCGAGCAATACACGTTTGCGAAGGTTCGTGAAATTATCGTTTTCTTTTCTTTTTTATATGGATTTAAATTATGGAGAACGTGTTAGGAATGAACGTCTTTGTAGAAATGGAGGGAAAATTTGAACTGAGAATATTTAGTTAAGTATCCAAATTGTACGAAAAGGTAGTGACATATAATTCTTCATTTCACATATTATATTCCTTTTAAATTAAATGCTTACAATGTCACTTTCCACTACATTCTACCATGTTTTTGTTAAGTTTTCATGTCTTGTATTATAATTTCCTATTCATCCATAATCAAGAATTTTCTCACCGTAGTTCAACACGAAGCTATACAAGTTGCGACACTATGAATGATAAACATATTTTCTATATCCAAACTTCAAGGGTAGTAAAAATAAACCTCTTTCCAACATTATAGTACTGTAAAAATCCACCTCTTTCCAACATGATAGTACTGTAAAAATCCACCAAATGATTTAATTATTAAAGTTTCGAATTTACGATTCTATGTTCCGTATAATACAGTTGTAGTTCAATACTAAGCATTGGATACAGCTCAATACAATAACTGCGCTTTACCTGATGGTACAGAGAATAGTACTATACATACTAAGCACTGGACAAAGCTCAATACAATAACTGCGCTTTACCTGATGGTACAGAGAATAGTACTATACATACTAAGCACTGGATACAGCTCAATACAATAACTGCGCTTTACTTGATGGTACAGAGAATAGTACTATACGTACTAAGCGCTTTTCTCGATGAGAACTGAACGGTTTGCAATTTCCAAAATAAGCGATTATACCTTTTAACATACAAACCCACTTGTAGCAACAACGAACACATTTTTTAGAAATAAAAAATAAATTTAGAAACAATTCTGCAAATTCAATTTAGAATACTACTTCTACAGTTAACTGTCATGGACTTAATGAATTACTCTTCGGAGAACACTTTTGATTACTTATACTAGATGATCAATATATGCATATACACGTAATTAACAACTAAATAGCCATACATTTAAGATATTAACATGTTCATTATAATAAATGCACAATGACAAAAGTAATTAAATCGACTTACAATACGTAATCATGAAATATATTTGGTCTTACATAACATAAACAAATTGCGATTTCTAAAGAGTGTCCATTCAGCAAATCAAATACTTAAATATAGAAAATATATTGCAATTTTCTCTTCATAGGAAAATATATATATTTGGTTAAAAGTAAGCTAGACATTCCTCCTCGAACAGCCGAGCACACTAGTCGAGTTTCTACTTTGCTCCCCTTCTTTCTGAACGGGCTACCTGGATCAAGAATGGGTAGACGACTCACTCAAGCAATTACCATTCTCAAGCCCCTTTTTAGGACCAGGTGAACAAGAAGAAAAAGAAAAACACCCCAAAGCTACGAACATTCATCACAGTGAACATGGAAAACATGCGATATACCTATTACCTTGTAACCTTGAAGTAAAAACAAACAACTTAACTCTTAAATCGGTTTACAACAGTCTACTGTATTCAATATCCTGCACCAAAAAACGAACGTGCCATGCGGGACGCAGTGATAATACACAAGAACTGGCAAAAACAATTGACACAGGAGATAAAAACGCCAACAACAATAGGTGTCGAGACTTATAGATCAACCATCCATCTATCTATCTATCTATCTATCTATCTATCTATCTATCTATCTATCTATCTATCTATCTATCTATCTATCTATCTATCTATCTATCTATCTATCTATCTAACTGATAGGATAAAGAATTGATTAGGTAAAAAATGCGCAAATAATATTCATTGGTCCATCCTACTTGTGCTATCTAAATATAAAGTATTTTTACGTTTTCCTTTTTTCCGTTAATGTTTAATTTCAGGTATCATGAATAAAGTATATCATAGGATACAGCATTTGGCGCTGTCTTGTACTATCATCAGTATGTTAAAAGCGGCAGAAACAGGTATTTTGAAATACAATCTAAATGCTTAATATAATATAATATAATATAATATAATATAATATAATATAATATAATATAATATAATATAATATAATATAATATAATATAATATAATATAATATAATATAATATAATATAATATTATATTATACAATATAATGTAATGTAATGTAATGTAATGCAATACAATATAATATAATATTATTGCTTATTTATTTCATCGTATTTTCGCTTTTTGCAATATGGTATAACTTCTATAAGTATGTGCACAATGCTAATTTTGTTAGGTATATAAAGAACTGTTGGCAATATGATTTTTTCTTATGCAGGTGGTACTTCAACGTGTCAATCACCGGCAATATTGGAAGGTCACACTGCAAACATTACATGTCATTTTGACACTAACATCGGTGACATGAAGGTTGAATTTCGAATAGATCACTATAGAGAGGGATCTGATAGCGTCTCTGGTTAGTGTACCTCATTTAAGTATAACATACATCAACCAATGTGTGTACGTCATTTAAGTATAATATATATCAACCAATATGTGTACATCATTTAAGTATAACATATATCAACCAATATGCGTACATCATTTAAGGTATAACATATATCAACCAATATGTGTACACCATTTAAGTATAACATATATCAACCAATATGTGTACATCATTTAAGTATAACATATATCAACCAATATGCGTACATCATTTAAGGTATAACATATCAACCAATATGTGTACATATAAGTATAACATATATCAACCAATGTGTGTACATCATTTAAGTATAACATATGATATATCAATGAGTGTTTGATTTTTATGTTCCTAGTTATTGTGTATGCTCATAATCGTTGATATTTATGGACAATCAATGATGAAATACCTCCCTGTTTCGTTTCATACATTACAAACAAGTATATTTAGAATTTTGCACCCGTTTGCATTGATTGAGAAAACGTTAGACAACCGTACACATTAGTACACATTATCTATATTGTATAGAAACGAATGCAAGGTATACGAATCAAGAGATGTTCACACTTTGAGAAAATAAAATGCTAAAAGAATAAAACCCTCTATAATTCACTTAGAGTTTTGTTACACTAATTTTGTTCCTTCTCTATATCTATATTATATCCTCTGTGCTAGACGTTTGAGATCATATCTCTGTTACTCTTACTAATATCTTAACGGGAGTGATATCTGTTTAATTTGCAATTATCAGCTCTAACAGAAGCATCCGACCACAACATATATCACGAGATGAAATAATATTAATCTCTTTTCAGGTATATTATTTCTGTCTGATCTTAAGACAGTTAAATTACAAATGGATTAGGCTTACAAACTTAAAATATTGCTGTTTAATTCAGCTTAAGACAAATATATTATGTTTATCTTGATAGCAAGAAAATTATGTTTCCTATTGATTTATACGCTATTTAATTTGATATATATCAAGTAATAAAACACCAGAAATCATTGATTACTATGACCACTCAAATATTAGTAAATACAGTAAAAACGATATATAGCGTTTGAAAATGTTGATTGTTTCGTCGGTTTATTGGTCTGATGAACTAGTAAAGTTCGCAGAATTCCCATATGGCAACTTGTAGCATTGATATGGGTAACCCTGCAAGAAAAGATTGTTAAGTCGACTTAGCAGCTTGCAAAATTAATCTAGTGTTCGCTGTCTTAAAATACAATCCATTGCTTTGAATATACATTCTCTCTCTTTCTTGTAAATTAAAGATCAATAATTCCATTCGATATTCTATCACTTTTCTACTCAGCTTACGATATGACTAATCACAGGCAATGATGAGGCAAAATTGTACGAACGACAGCTTGGAAAGTATTAAGATTGTAAACCACAACGTTACGTACTGGACACCAGAAACCAGACACTTTCCCAAATATATTTTATTGATTGAAAAATACATTGCATAAGAAAAACAAGAGAATAAAATATACAACAAAAGATTGACCTAATTTCTCAATATATTCTGATTTTAGTTTGAAGTGAAAGTGTTAGAAAAAGTCTATTTATAACAACCTCTAACAAATGAAATTAATCATTAATACATCACTATATTGAAGTGGCTAATTTATTATTGTTTATGTTGTCTAACCACAGCTGAAACACGCAAAATTAGTACATGAATAAGACTGATTTTATGATGGTGTAGCCTGCAGAACATTCATATTAATCGCTAAAGTGAAGACATGTATGAGTCTCGTACTCAATTAATGGACTACCAAGCAAACGAACCATGGATTAGGCTCGGGACGCCAGTGGAAACATAAATATCGAAGACAACATTGCTTTCATTGTCATTTCTATCCGTTCTAATTTACCATTAACATATAACTAAAATTCATGTTTATTTGCATTTTATTTCATATGTACTTTGTTTACCTGAATCTTTATACTTTTTCAAAATTTCGCATTTGTTGCATTCATTTATTTGTCTTTGAAGCTGTACTGACATGCGATTGGTTTACTGGGGTCCTAAGCTGCACGATAGGAGATGGCTACACATTCGACAATGTTATCAGGGACTATGTTGTCTTAACAGTACCCAGTGCAACAAAACAGTTCGCTGGACGCTATGTGTGCCAAGTTGTTCCATCAGTAGATGGAGGACACGAACCTTGCGTTCTGTATGTTTTGGGTGTGTATTATGCTTACTGTGTATTGTACTTACTGTGTATTGTACTTACTGTGTATTGTACTTACTGTGTATTGTACTTACTGTGTATTGTACTTACTGTGTATTGTACTTACTGTGTATTGTACTTACTGTGTATTGTACTTACTGTGTATTGTGCTTACTGTGTATTGTACTTACTGTGTATTGTGCTTACTGTGTATTGTACTTACTGTGTATTGTACTTACTGTGTATTGTACTTACTGTGTATTGTACTTACTGTGTATTGTGCTTACTGTGTATTGTGCTTACTGTGTATTGTACTTACTGTGTATTGTACTTACTGTGTATTGTACTTACTGTGTATTGTACTTACTGTGTATTGTACTTACTGTGTATTGTACTTACTGTGTATTGTACTTACTGTGTATTGTACTTACTGTGTATTGTACTTACTGTGTATTGTACTTACTGTGTATTGTACTTACTGTGTATTGTACTTACTGTGTATTGTACTTACTGTGTATTGTACTTACTGTGTATTGTACTTACTGTGTATTGTACTTACTGTGTATTGTACTTACTGTGTATTGTACTTACTGTGTATTGTACTTACTGTGTATTGTACTTACTGTGTATTGTACTTACTGTGTATTGTACTTACTGTGTATTGTACTTACTGTGTATTGTACTTACTGTGTATTGTGCTTACTGTGTATTGTACTTACTGTGTATTGTGCTTACTGTGTATTGTACTTACTGTGTATTGTACTTACTGTGTATTGTACTTACTGTGTATTATGCTTACTGTGTATTGTACTTACTGTGTATTGTGCTTACTGTGTATTGTGCTTACTGTGTATTGTACTTACTGTGTATTGTGCTTACTGTGTATTATGCTTACTGTGTATTGTACTTACTGTGTATTGTGCTTACTGTGTATTGTGCTTACTGTGTATTGTATTTACTGTGTATTATGCTTACTGTGTATTGTACTTACTGTGTATTGTGCTTACTGTGTATTATGCTTAATGTGTATTGTGCTTACTGTGTATTGTACTTACTGTGTATTGTGCTTACTGTGTATTGTACTTACTGTGTATTATGCTTACTGTGTATTGCATTTACTGTGTATTATGCTTACTGTGTATTGTACTTACTGTGTATTGTACTTAATGTGTATTGCACTTACTACGTATTATGCTTACTGTGTATTGTACTTACTGTGTATTGCAGTTACTGTGTATTATGCTTACTGTGTATTGTACTTACTGTGTATTGCACTTACTGTGTATTATGCTTACTATGTATTATGTAAATGCCGCTTGTCGGTTCCCCTTTAATGAGCAAGTACATTGTCAGTAAGTCAAGTGGGAAACTTTTGAAGAATTAATTTTCGTAACAAGTGTTTCTTCTTGCATGGCTAATTGTCTGCTATTGTTGACATTTGAATAACGATTCACTTGCTGTTGTTTGCTCTATCTGTAATATATAAATGTATTATCAGTTTTGTGATCTAAGATTCATTGTAAAGTTTCGCATGAACAAAGCCACAATTTTGATCAATTGTTTCATTTGGTTTCTATATGTACTTTTGCTGTAAATTTATTGTGAAACTAGATTTATGGAAATAAACCCAGCATTTTAATTTAAACAAAGGGAGCCTATCATTTGATGATTCCCGTGACATAGTCGTATATTTATTATATCATCACAATGAATATAATTTTCCAGCTAATTACCGAAACCATATGGACTAAAAATTAATTTTAGAACTGAATATTAGTTAGCAAAATAATATTTAATGCAAACATATAGTTTTATAAAATACAGTACGCATAACAATATCGTATACTTTTATAAACAGAAAACATGTAGCTATCTTTGTTATGCATTAATTAATGAGAAAAACATTTAATGTATTTATGTAAAATGCATCCATATTTGCCCTTTATATCATGGCTCATAACACTTTGTAAAATATGCTCTAAATTGGTATTACAAATAAAACTTTTGCCAGAACTAAATAAAACTTTCCTTTTCACATATGTCCCTAACTGTATTTTCTGCATTATCTCGTCTTGTATTTTAATTAATGTAAAGCTTGAGATAGTGCTGTGAATAATATGTTTCAATTTCATTAGTACTGCGGGTTCCATTAGGGATGTCTTACACTTGACCGAACAACTTCACACTTCAATCCTTAAATATGACATCAGTGATTTCCAATCTTAGATATACGACGACACTCTTCAAAACGCTTTCTTTTTTAAGAGTAATGGTTCCACTGTAGAATTATTTTAGTCCATCATCACATTGCTAAAAGTTATGGATTTAGGCGTGTCTAAATAATTACTTTAAATATTTATTTTCATTCTAATTCGGTTCACATACACACGCACACACACTTTTATTTTTAAGTGATATAAAGCCGGCTGTAGTTTTCGTTTAACATTTTGTACGTTTACTTCTGTGAAGACAATCGTTTGATGGCAATGATCACTTTTATGGACATTTTATTTGTATGGGTTTATAAAAATGAGATGGAATATACGTGTATGTATTTAGCTGCAATTATTTAATTGTTTCTTATTATAGTACAGTTATAGTGATATGGAACAAAGTGTCTTTGCTTATATAACATTAGCTATATATAGTTACATGGGTTCAGGCACACTTATTGTGAATATAGTTATGCCTAGCATGTTACGACAATGTACTTGCTAGATTTCCTGTGCACATATGCATGATGACTATTACCGTGCTTCTGGAAGACATGTGAGATCCAAAGATCTGATATTGCTAGTATTTCTTTCTTATGAAATATTCGTTTGAACTATAAAGCATTTAAACCTGAAAAATGTACATAACATCTCACAGATGGAAAGAACAAACCAGGAATTATCAATTTCACAGTGGTCCATTCTTTCACTTCTTACAAACATCTCAGCTATTATTACTATTATTATACTTCTGTTTATAAACTTGAGTTTGACATTCCACTCATGTCCTTAATCTGTTACTGGCTCGCTTTCCAAGCAGTAATCACTGGACCTGAACTGCTACACTGGACATTTATTTTGCCCATTTGTCTTCAGTCTGCAACTTTAAAAAGATTTATTTTGCATGCTTTAAGTGGATTGTGTATAAATATAGACATATTTATTAAGGGAGATAACTAGTGCTGTACAGCAGCAGTAAGCACATAAACAGGGACGTAGACTATCTTGTTATCTAAACACGGTCTTATTTTCTGTCTGTTGTGATATGGGCTTGCCTCTGAACCAATCATACAAGGTGCAAGAAATGTAGCTGTATCGTACGATAACAAAAGTAATTGTTACATTTGCCTAACGGCATGTCACACTTGCATTTCTCACGCATTTGTGATTGAAGTTTTATAAGAATTTTTGTGTTGTCTGTACACTTGCTTTTATTGACTGAGTTATTTCATTTATTCTTTCGGACAAAATCTTTGTTTCTTGATTGCATAACTTCCTTACTAGCTATCTGTTCATTGTCATTCTTTGTTCAAAGACGTGTGTTCCTTAGCAATGGATTTCATGTAGCCTTTTATTACTTTGCACCAGCTGTAAATCGTATTTACACATAGGTACTTGTTTAAATTTGTTTAAACATGAAAAACCTGTTCTTAAAATAATCGTGTACAATTGCTATTGCTCTAAGAAATACTATTAACCTCTCCACTAACTATGCATGCAATTAAGGGTCAACTGAACGTATTACGTATTGTTACTCTTCAGAGGCATTACCGACTCTAGTATTTTCCGTGTGCGTGATAAACAAGTTGAATTTCGTCCAACAAACTGATTACTACGTTCGTAATTGAAATATCAAATAAGTTTTAAATTCTACGGTAAATTTTGTTTTAATACTGTTTTGCTACAAATTGCCACCAATAATGTATTATGTTCAATTTTCTTCAGTTGATATGACTGATGTGTCATGCATGTGAATTTGCTATTATACAATAAATTATTACACTATACAACACTACACTACTCGCTATAAACTACACCATATTACTCTATACTACTTACGCACATACACGAACTCTTGACACAGACTCTCACATCACGCACACACGTGGAGCATTCAGCAAAGCCTCATTAAAAAATCTGTCACTACAAGCACATTTTAAACTGAATTAAATTTGTTTTAAAAAAAACAAAAAAACAAACAAACAACGATTCATAGTGACTGCACACCTCTATGTTTCATACAGACGAATAATTCGTATATTCAGTATGTTCCAATAATAATTTACATTAACCATACTTCTATAACTACATTATGGGTTCTTCATGTAAACTTACCTACGGTACACTCCCCGCATTAGTTCTGATAAAACTTCATTAGGTCGCACATTAGGTCAAGAAAATTCACTTGAGCAATTAATTTAGCAAAATATGGACGCTATAAACTTGATTGCAGACTATGTTCCAGATTTACACACAAAAGCTATGCTGTATTCCGATACAGTACAGCTGTTTCATTTTACCAATCATTTATTTTGCATTCCGTGGCATTATAACTATTAGAACATTCTAAGGCTACTTTTGCTGTTGTATCCCTTCAAAGTACTGAAGTTCCACAAACAACCTGTCAAACAAAATTTCAAATGCACGTCAGCTACGCACTTGAATGATGAAATCAAGCGGCGTTAAGATTAATAATAAAAAGGAATAAGGAAGTTATCTCATCCTGTACCAACAACAAAAGTTAAATTATTTCTGCGAAAGCTTGTAATTTAGTATGAATATGGTCACTCTTCGGTTGCTTTGTTTTGTTCTGGTTTGCATTGCAATTTAATTGATAAATATTATTCTCTGTTTACCCCATACTACTGTGTTTGTTTTATTCTATAATGCACTTGCTTTCCTGCTCTAGGTGCAGACCCTCCCACGACGGACAACACGGCATTAATTGTCGCCATTGTGTTCGTAATTGTCTTCGCGATAGCCAGTCTGTTTCTTGCAATTCCCTGGTGTCGCAATGCGAAAATACGGTATGTGACATTGAATAACAAATCTAATCAATGGGAACATATTATGTAATTAAGCTTATTTTCTTTAAAATACAACGAATTTATTAATGATTTGGACCTAATCCTTCCTTGAAGTTACTCAAGCTACGGTCACCAACACAATAAAGGAAAGGCCAACATTGCAAATGGTGAAAAGAAAACAAAGAAAATTATTTTAAATGTTATATAAATTAATATAATAAATCATATATGCACATCTAGAACGAATTATAGATAGTTAGATAGACAGACATACAGATAGATAGATAGATAGATAGATAGATAGATAGGCAGGCAGACATACATACATACATACATACATGCAGATAGATGGATAGGTAGATAGTACTAGGTCAAATGACTCTTGAATTAGGAGATGAACATTAAATCGATGCACTATCATTTCATAAGACGGGCAGTAAGGTCCTTAAAACTATAGTCCATAATAGTAGGTTTATTTCTGATATTTTAATAACTCCAGTATCAATAATCCCAAGACTGTCATCAGCGAACGATCAGCATAATTATCACATACATTATTATAATTTCAAATCTGCTTCACTTTTAATATCTACTACTTATCATCAAACTATTTATTTTTTTATCGGCATCAACAACCTCATTAACTACACTGAAAGTAGTAGAAGAAATGGAATCGCAACCAGCAACAGCATCATCATTATTGATATCATCATCGTTCTTCTTCTTCTTCTTCTTCTTCTTCTTCTTACTACTACTACTACTACTACTACTACTTTGCAGGGCACATATAGCTACGTTTTGGAACATGCGGATTCGAGGAAGAACTTCAGACATTCGTTCTAATTACCCGTCGTCTCTGAGGGAAGCTGAATTCGAACGAAATACACCACTACTTCTTACATCGAACAAAGAGGTGAAAAATGCACTCTCTTGCTGTGAATGTAAATCAAATGGAACATCTACTCCAAAAAGAACAAGATATATGTCTGTTTGAAAGTAAAACAGTTGGGAAACCCAAGAAAACTTTCGAATAGTATTACGTTAAGTTACTACTGACATTTGCTTTACCATAATGCGATAACAAAATCACCCGCAGCATATAATGAGAGTAGAGTCATAATAGGGAGTTGCATTCACAGATTTGTATACTATTATTATTTTCTTCATTATACGTATTAACATCGTGAATCAATTTCTCAATAAAACCAACACAAATCACAAATTTAAAATAAATCATAAATATAATATAAAAATTGGAATAGCTAACATGACATGGCATAGGTTTAATACAATTAATAACGAAATCAGATCAAAACACTCTAACGAATAATGCTCAAAATATTTTGCATTTTTGAATCATTTAATAATTGCTTTGACAATAACTATCAAACTGCTTGACTTGTGCAGCTAAATTGTTCAAATGCAATGTATTAATTGCTATTGACACTAGTTAATTGTCTGCTAACAACATTCCGTGATTGTCATCTCGTTTCGGGGAATTTGATTGTCGCTTGTCCCTCTGCATTAATGCTCATGTATATAGGTACTTTTTCATTAATGCTCAGTGGATATAGGTACGTTTGCATTATTGCTCAATGGATATAGGTATATTTTCATTAATATTCAGTGGATATAGGGCATTTTCATTAACGCTCAGTGGATATAGGTACATTTTCATTAATGCTCAGTGGATATAGGTATATTTTCATTAATATTCAGTGGATATAGGACATTTTCATTAACGTTCAGTTGATATCGGTACATTTTCATTAACGCTCAGTGGATATCGGTACATTTCATTTGTAGTGGTTCCCGCTTCTCTCGTGTGGTTCTTTCACTATTGGTGATTTTTCGACATACTCTGACATTGATCTCGGTGTCATTTGATTAAAGTTTGTCTCGTAATGTTAGTGCAGAACATCTCGTATACCCTGCACTTCAATGATTTCCTGAAATTCTGGGTTGGAACTAAAGTCCAGTATAAGGTTACAATTTTCACATTTTTCTTGTAGTCTAATAACCTGTATAATATCATACAGGGTAGTTATTTATTACACCTTATTATTGAGCAATGTCATTCTGTTTGTTATTTATTACACTTTATTATTGAGTAATGTCATTCTGTTTGTTATTTATTACATCTGATTATTGAGCAATGTCATACTGTTTGTTGGTCAGTAATTCTTCATACTACACAACTTACGAGAAAGGCCATGTTGGTAAAACGTTTACAACTTACGAGAAAGGCCATGTTGGTAAAACATGTACAATTTACGAGAAGGGCTATATTGGTAAAATGTTTACAACTCTTATTCCTATGACATACTGGTAGTGGAATGCAACTATGAATATTGAGATCGTGTGCCACTTTTACCCATTTCCTGCCTGCTGCTTTAAACACGGGCCAGGTAATCAATGAGTAGGCTTGGCAGACACCAAACGTGTAAACATATAGACGGCTCGATCAAAGACTCATTTACCCCTTGATATTGTGTAAACAGAGTGCTTGATAAACTAATTAGCTGCACCACTTCCAGAACTTTCAGATGTCTCTGTGCCTAAGCATTTAAAGGATCTGTATCAAACAAATGATTAAATAAAATATGTTTGTATATTTCCTTCATCATTTTATTTATTTGTCTTAAATGCAATCACGTGGTATGTGTGTTTAATGATTTTTAATTATTGTATTACCAACGTACGTAAATAATTTTGAGGTATGTCTGGGTCTCTCAAATGCATTATAAAGCTTAGTGTGCAATAACAGAAATAACCTTTTGCATGTGGAGATTGGTAGTGTGGTAGAACCACAGAAGTAAGTAAAGGTAAGGTTACTACACTTACACAGTGTGCAGCTCTATTCCTCTTTATATCAACTTACATTCTTCAACCACCCTCATACACACACACACACGCACACACACACACACGCACACACACACACACAAACACACACACACACACACACACACACACACACACACACACATCAACAACAACAGCAAATAAACAAGAACAAAAGAAACAGGAGAAAATATATCGTCTACCTTTTGTATGCTTTTCATTTAATGATTGCAGAGGCCAGGCTTATTGATTGTAGAGTGTAATTGCCATTTATACCTGATTTATATTTTACAATAAAATATTTTCTACATTCGTTGTCTAATGCAATCCTAGTGCTAGAAAGTAATGTGAACAACTCTTTGGCATTGTGTTCGCTAGGAGGATTTAAAACATATCTAATCGCTATATTTATAGAGGACACGAAGTTAAAACTTTGATACAATCTTTAAGTCAGGTTTAATTGTTATTGTTTAATGTTGCATGGTAAATCAATTTCTTTATGAATGTAGGGAAATTGCACAGACAAATGGTCAATAGGATGTCTAACGGGATATCTGCTATATAGGTATCTAATATAATCATTCTTGAATCAAGACGTGCTACCCTTGGGATGTCACTTAATAAAAGCGTCATACAGCTATTGATATAATTTGCTAATATCCTTTCATATTTAATAAAGAAATCAGTTCAATAACAATGTTACTTGGAATAACGTCATCTGCATATCAGCTGTCAAAATGTTAAATAACAAAGAGTAGTTGAAACGCCTCCCTCTGGTAGTCAATTATAATAAAACATGATTAATGTTACAACTAAAAAACACTCTTACTATTTACACAACAGATTTTGTGAATAATAAATAATAGTAAATAATAAGAAAAATCATGCTCTATTAACTCACAAAATTGTGGGTTCCCAAATGGCTTAAAATAATAAAACATGCTAATAAGAGTTCATAAGAGCCCAACTGTTACAAATCTAGTAATACTTCCGCTTGGTTGATGTTGTTGTCTGTAGTATTGCAAAGAACTTATTTTTAGGTTTCATTAACGGCTTAGGGTTGGTGACCGACAGCTTCCACTAGGATGCATACATTTCTGTAAAATTCCAAGCAATGAAAGAAAGACGGAGCATATATTGTCCTGCCTCACTTAATACAAAGCACCCAACACAAATGTTTGACTCCGTTCATGGATGGCAACGATGTATAAAATCGAGATATGTGCTGGGTCTCCCAAGTCTCATAAAAGAAAATAGAAAAAGAAGTTTTCAGAAAACGATGGAACAGCTATGAACTCAGTATATGTCTTTTTCTTTCTGGATCGCTTTAAACAGGTGAAAAATTTGTACAGGTAAATTCAAAATAGGAATGAATAAATGCATATTTTGCAAAACGCCATCAACGGTTGCAATTTATTCTTATTTCCTCAAACTATATTATTTTTTTAGTTTGCTTTTTAAAAGCACAGTAGCCTGCTTATCATAATACACAATGACGATTACTTAACATTCTCACAAGTTATTTCAGCAGTAAGTGGTAGAACTATTCTAATCACATAAGAAAAGTGCTAAATATAAAACTTAAACTAGAACCATGTATCAAATATATCGTATTCGAAAATGATTCTTACTAGGACCACAGTTAACTGATAAATGTTTCTACTTTTCTCTTCAACACAATTAAAAATTCTAGCATCCTAGTAAACATCTTTCTTGTGACACAATGCTTTTAATACATTGAAAAAGAGAAAAAAAGATTTTGTGTCTGGCTTTGAAAGTGAACCGATCAACAATGACTGGAATTTTCCTCTACAACAGACAACGAAGTGACAGAAAAGAGAGAGTTGCAGAGTGATAAAAGAGAAAGAGAGAGTTGCAGACTGATGTCCCAGATATGAGAGAGTTGATGTTTAATGAACGAATTGCAGTATGATGACCCAGAAAAAAGATAGTTATATTGTGGTGATTGAGACAAGAGTGGTGTAGCAGTAATGAAATCTAGAAAATAGTCATAAATGTTTAGTAGCTTCGACTGAGAGCTTTTGTGAAGAGTGACACTGGCGTGTAGTGTTAACTAAGATATCGAGGAGTGTTAGACAAAAACGCCCAGCTTGGGAGCTTGGAGAAAACTTTTCCTTGAAAAGCTTCCTTGACTGTTGTCATGGTGGTGGTAGAATTTCCCAAGGGAATCAAGTGCCTCAATCTTGTGACCAATTAGTATTTACAGTATAGCAAACAAAGTCCGTTACAGCAAATCAAAACGGAGAGCAGGTGTAAAAGTAAAGTTCCAAGAAAGTACCAATGATGAAAGATTGTTAGCAAAAACGTAAGGAAATATTTCTTCTAAAATTTGAGTTAATCAAAGTTAATACAATTGTGTGTGATTCCTTCTTCAACGTTACCACAAATTTCGAGGAGTGTTTATCAACATACAAAGACGCAAATGTATCTTTCAGTGCTATAAAGTGCAACAAAGAAGCAGGACATCATGCTAATATTTGCATTTATAGGATTGTAAAGGTGACGCTATAGCATCTGACCTGGAGAAAACATAATTACTCTTTTAATCATCAAGACTAGTTTTATGTTTTGTTTCGTCTATATCCCAGTTATCTTCAGCTGTCTATGCATCGTCCGAGTGCTTTAATCGATTGATTCATACACAGACTGATACTCATTATTAAGGAGATGTTCATTTTGATGTGACGTTAAAGGTGAATGTTGGTCAGTGTTTGAAGATATAGCACATAGATCGTAGTGATGGGGACATTCAGTAACACTGCTCATTTCCCGAAGGAGGGGTGCTTTGGATTCCAGATTTTGGTTGTATGACCTATGGTGTTCCATTAGTGAAACATATTTAGATGAACTTGAGTTGCTTTCATAATCATTGTTCTCAAAGTGATTTTCCGTTGGCATAAACAACTGGTTAGAATCGATAAGACTGCATGGAGTTAGGTAGGCAGAGTGTACAGATTCGTGTGCTCTTAGCAATTCTTCAGTTGCAGATTTTACAAACGAGATCGTAAATTGATCTATTAGCTTTGCGTCGCGCTCTCCTTCATATTTGCTTATTACTGGTTCAGTATCTTCTCGATGTCTCTTTACCACTGTTTCATAATTGTCTGGAACACGTTTTGGAATATGATGAAGTATCTGGAAGGTTTTATCTGACATTTTCGCCATGAGTTCGTCATTGTGGCAAGTTGGTGGCGATAGCTTTGTTCCACGATCCTTGTTAATAGGGTCGTTTGGGGGAGACTGTTCTTGAAATCTTTAAAATAAGAAAGAAAAGGATACAAAGTCGATAATTATATGTATACACAGAAAAAATGATTATATTGCACATTTTAGGGGCAGCATATAATTGTTAAATTTAAAGGAAATTTCCATAATACATTATGGGATAAAATATTTAATATTAATTAGAAATGAACAGGCAAAATAATTTGCATACATAGCTGTGTTGGTTTGCTGGCAGATTGGCAAGATAAAGCTCATTTATAATTTGTTCATACAAACGAACCAAATAACAACTACAGTGCTATTGGATTAAAACGGATATATCCGATTATGACACCATCCTAATTGTACTATTCACTATAGTACATAAGATTGCTGTCTTATGTTATTTCTTATTAATGCACATTATTGTTGATCCTTAGGCCACTCGCGGTAGCGTGACTCACATACGTGTTATATGTTGTAGTCTGTCACATATATTTACTTACTGTCCTGGCTATATGTTGTAGTCTGTCACGTATATTTACTTACTGTCCTGGCTGTATGTTGTAGTCTGTCACGTATATTTACTTACTGTCCTGGCTGTATGTTGTAGTCTGTCACGTATATTTACTTACTGTCCTGGCTGTATGTTGTAGTCTGTCACATATATTTACTTACTGTCCTGGCTGAGTGCATCAATGAGCTCAATCAATCTTCTAGAACTATCACTCTTCTATTCTACATTATCTATCATTCATCTTTCTGGCCAGCCAGAAGTTGTGTTTGGGGGATTAGCCTATGGGCGGCCCGGGTGGTGGAGATTTAACATCTTACCCATCTCTCAGCAAAACGTCACGACAGTTGGAAGTAAAGTACAGGGCTAGTGGATAAACGTCATACACAATCAAACTAGAAATACAGTTAAAGAGAGCAGCAATCTAGAGGCCACTCTCAAAACAATATTTTTTAATGAGAAAATTAAAGAACGACAAATAGAAATAAAAGAACACACGTTGAAAACACCTGAACAATGGAAACGTGAAGTTTTCAGGAAAAAATAAAGACAATGATCTAAGAAAAATTATAGTGAAAAGAAAGATCACGATATTTGAAAAGAAAATAAAGCAGTAAAGCAGAAAGAAGCAAAGAAAGAAAGAAAGAGATTTAGAAAGAAAGAAAGACATTTAGAAAGAAAGAAAGATAGATAGAAAGAAAATTAGAAAGAAAGAAAGAAAGAAAGAAAGAAAGAAATTTAGAAAGAAAGAAAGAAAGAAAGAAATATAGAAAGACAGACAGACAGAAAGAAGAAAGAAAGAAATTTAGAAATTTAGAAAGAAAGAAAGAAAGAAAGAAAGAAAGAAAGGTTATGACCAAAATCACAGTTTTGATAAAATCCTACTATTAACTGTACTAAAAATTTACCTGTTGCTTTTAGGACATAAAGATCCCAAGCCAGAGGCAAACTCTATTAAAATAAAAAATAAATATTATTAAAATACCTATGGGAAGAAATGTCAATGAATTTCAAAATATATGCCTGAGAGGATACAAAAAGATACACTACACTTTTCATTGATACTGTTTCCGGTATTTATACATGCTAATAAATGTAAAGCGGAATGATTGAATGTTTATTTCAAAGGTGTGTAAGCCTGTCTCATAAACGTAAACAATACACCCATAATTGATAAAAGTCCAGTAATGATCTAGACCTTCACTTCACCCCCTTCACCCTAATGCTCGGTAATCGTAATTTTAAAATCCAGAATAACCAAATCAAATTACTTGTACTTATTCTAATTGAAAATATTAAAAATTATCATACCTGAATTCTTTTCAATCTTTTGTTTACAAGCTCTGTACACGGTTACACCAGTGACGACGACGACAAGAAACGACAGAGGCACAACGACTGCAAGCACAAATATCCATTTTTGTCCAGTTTTCTCCGGTGCTGTGAGAGTTGATTGGAAATAAATTTGAAACAAATTATAACCTTGAACTAATATTATAAGTGCATTTTCGTATCACTGGTAAACAAGTGATTAACAGCAATCATAGAAACAATAATTTATATAATTAAAATCATAGTAACAATAATTTATATAATTAAAATCATAGAAACAATAATTTAATTAATTAAAATATATACTAGAGAGAAAAATTCTTATATGTAGATGATACTATCCCTTACTTGATCTATTGCAGCCACTCATTCGCACAACAAATAAATGGAGTAAAGGTGCATAATCCACAGATTAAATTTTGTAATTATAATATACTTATAACAGTGGAAATTATAAGTATAACTATTACAAGTATTAATATCGGCCATGGTGATGACATTGACAATAATGATACCGATGACGCTAGATATGCTTCTAACATGACTTAGCTAAGTACTTAAAGTTCACGAACGTTCTTACAGTCTTCGAGCCTGAGAGCCACAATCAGGCTGTCTTGTCCTTCCTCGTTAGCGACTGTAAGTTTCCATCGCCCCCCTTCATACACGTTGACGTGAAACACGAGCAAGATGAGAATCAAATTCGGAACAGTGCCATTTAAGACACAGGCACATTTGTCATGGTCCTCTACATGCCCGGAATCAGACGAGAAAGTTCTCAATAATTCCGGAGAAAAACGTTTGACGACGCAGTTATGTGTTGTACTTGGGAGAGGAGTGTCATGGTCGTGCTGCGTGTTGTTGTGTTTCCGCTGTTTAATGATTCGACACTCTGTGATGTCCACTGTGTATGAGGTCATGAGAGAAGCCACTTCAACGTTGTGACCGACACCTGCAGACACATTCTGCTGATCGGAACTGCTAAATTTTGGTGGACCTAGAAAAATACAAACAGTGGCATACAACACACACACACGCACACACACACACACACACACACACACACACACACACACACACACACACACACACACACACACACATACACACATAATTCAAATTATTGGAATAGTACTGGGACATAGATCTTTTCCGAGAAATGGTACATAAGACTGCGATCAAATGCGTAACATAATTTCCAACATGAAAGCTAATGTAAAGAGATATAGAATCAAGTTTGAAAAGCATGAGAATAAGAAATTAAATTAAAACAAATAATTTATATCTAACATGCAAAATAAAAGGGAATCCACAAAAGATGGACAGGGAGGAAACTAATATAACAAGAGCTATGTTTATTGTCATATTATTAACTTAAACTGGAATACGTCAATTGTCTATTTATCTTTGTGTACGTCATTTGAACGCAGTAAAGAAATCATTCGAAAATGACATTTTTTTGTATATTTTAATGAGTGAAATAGTGTAATCACCTAGCCGAATATTGCGACAACATTGTTTGATTACTTTGATAGTATCGTCCGCACTTGTGATTGTAATATATATTTCCTGAGTTAAAGTGATTCAGACATAAAACTAGAAAACGTACAATGCCATGCCGTAGTACACTGTATAAACAGTTACATTAAAATTGATTTTTTTTCCCTCTTTACTTTTAACTGTTTGGTATTTTCACTTAAAATGTTTCTCTGTTTGTATCATCTTAAACTCACAATCAATACACATACTCCAAGTACTCATTATTTGAATGAAATGGACGTATATATTGAACGTCACCAGTTTATCGAAATGATATATTTAGAAGATTCTGAATACCATTACGTCATAGACGAGCATATTTTGGAAACGAAATCAAAGAGCGACCAGCACAAATAAGAACACGTACATCTGACCAGCAGTGTGGCTGTTTTATTCTTCAGAGACCCAGACGCCTCACACCGAACTGCACCCATGTGATGACAGGTAACGGACGAAAACTGGTGTCTGATGGTTTTATCTGTACTACTGCTTGCCAGCAGTTTGGCGTGGGCATCTAATAGACGGACAGTGGTTGGAGGGAAGCCATTGTCCCAAGAGCAGTTTATAAGGACACTCTGGTTTCTTGACACAGTGTAAGGAGTATGACTAGGGAAGCCATTCAGAGTTAGTTCATTAATGCGAGGCGATGCTGTAATTTAACAAAACAAATTTTAAAAATAAATATTTTAGTTACAAATTACAGAAACGTGCTTTTATATATTGTTTCCTATTATATATACAAATTTCAGATCCATGGATTTTATATATTATTTTTAATTTATTATTAATTTTATTATATATATAATCATGGCTGATTCATTCTATTCATCATATGATGTACTTTGTTAAGTTGAAAAACGTGATTGTGGAAAATGTCTGGTGTAACGTATCAAAGTCACTAGTAAATATCATTTGCAATTCCATTCGTTTAATAATCTCAGGAAGAAACAAATTAGTATGATACAGTTGCTTTATTATTTTAGTTTCAATTTCCTGTTTTATATTAATTTTAACTTTATACTTCCTTTAGCTGACAGGGCAAAATAGACGATTGCTATATACAAATTAATCTAATTCTAAGTACTGACTCAGTGTACTGCATGAACTTTTTTTTATTGTTGTGGTCTAACAGCAAAATACAACTTAGAATTATGTTCTCTTTTACAGAGTATATTGTCGGAACCCGAGAGATGTTATTAGAGCTAAAAGGAAATTTACTAAACATTTTCGTCACTTTTTTGAAAAAGAGATAACAATTTAGTAGTTGGTACATTTATGTGTTATCTAAGGCAAAATGCGGAAGGAAACAACCGTTGCAAAACTGATAAGTCCTTACCGAAACTTACAAAAGAAAAATGCATTTATATGCAAAAATATATAACTATGAAAAGCGATTTTTTAAAACGAAAATGAAATGATTGTGAGGATGAATAAGCTTGTAACGTAAATACATATTTGGTTCTGTAAATTAATGAGAGTGTACGTGTATTTATATTTACCTGAAGAAATTCATACATGTGCGTGAACATAGGTAAATTTAAAATTTACCAGCATAAATTAATACACGTGAACGTACACGTGTATTCAAATTTACCTGAATAAACCTGGATATTAATGTCCTCATAATCACTGCCATTGTTATTTGACACAGTCAGTCGCCATCGGCCGCCATCGTGAATACCGACATCGTAGAAGGTAAGATTCAGAATCGTGTTTGTTTGCGTGACAGTCACATCACACGAACATTTTGACGTTCGCAGACCCGGGGACTCGCTAGTGGTGTCTGGCGTTGCAGTGGTAGCTGAACAAGTCTTGAAGTGTGGGACTACAGTTTTAATAGTGCAGTGATGCGTTGAGTATGAACATGTACCTGTGTATTCTTTAACACCATGCAGGTCTGTGTAATTGAGTTTGGTTAGCGAGCATTGTCTGATGTAAGTGTTTTGGGGTGAGATCGGTAAACCTATCATTAATGTTTGGTCAATGTTCACTTCCACAATGTCCACATGTGAAGGACCAAGATTAGGAGGATCTGCAAATAATAATAATAATACAGAAAATATATTTCTGCAAGAGAGAGGCATAAACCTAACATGTTATAAACTCAAAGTCACACAAAGTCACGTAAATGTATTACAGCAATAACAACATGCAAAGATAAAATATCCGTTATTTCCAAAATGTAAATCGATTGTGAAACTGTCTTCTCTTAATGTTTCTTTAGTGAACCGTGAGTGCGTTTGCTAGCCAGTTCGTGTAGATCTGTTTGTGTGTTTGTGCATGTAAGGGAGTAAACAGGAGAATGGTGGTGGTGGTAGTGGTTACGATAACAATTTTAGTTCTCCACTGGAGATTTCGTTGATCATTTCGTCATAAGACGTTCTCTGATCTGTATATTTGAACAGCAGGAGAATGTTCAAAATTGTGGTTTATATACAACAACAACTCCCCCCCCCCTGGTGGTGATGGTGGTGGTGTTACTTGCATTCAGAGATAGATAGACAGAGAGAGAGAGAGAGAGAGAGAGAGAGAGAGAGAGAGAGAGAGAGAGAGAGAGAGAGAGAGAGAGAGAAGATAGATAAATAAGACGTACATTCATTGGTACTTAGATTAATATATAAATACCTTCATACTGTTGGATACACACAGTTGCAGCAACTGACCCAACTTGACTTCTCACCAGTACTTGCCAAATCCCGAAGTCTAATCCAGTTATATTATTAAAATTCACTGTTACAAAAGAGTCCGGGTCTATACCACGCAGAATGCACTGACACTTTTGTTCATGAAATGTGTTGGTCAGTCTGCTTTCTGTTGACGCACTGGTATTAAAGAGTATTGCATTGTGTGGAGGGATCACCCTGCAGGAATATGTGCGATTAGTAACACCATTGAGATTTGCTGTGAAAGTTTCAGTTTCTGCAGAATACTGGACTAGATGACATTGCAAGATAGTCGCTGTAAATGATCGAACTGGAAAGCTAAACGATACGCTTTGGCCAACCATTGTATTGATGTAACTTGTGTCATTGCGATATTCCGGTGGGCCTAAAACGGAAGATAAGTACGACTGATAAATATGCACGAATAAATTAAAATAAATATTCACGTGTTTTCAATTTTTTTCCTTATTTGTTATTAGTTTAATTAATATTAGCAATCGATTATATTTCCTATACTTAAAGTACTCACGTACATTTACCTATTGAGGTTAATATATTTTATATGCATTGAGATAAGTGAAAGCTGGACTGTGCAAGTAACGTCAAGGAATACATTTATTATTGTAATGACTTCCGCATGATAAGGCTCTCGATGTTTGTTTTAAATTTCTTGACGTATTCAATAATATATACAAATACTTGTCTCGTACATTGTTATTTGGACACATCTATATGTTTACAAAGGAAGTGAAATTTCCCTAGTAAAAACATCGAGTCTCTTTAGTGATAATTGTTTTTTGCTTCAGTCTTCGAATGAATAAGTGGAGATGAGAATAGCAGGAAATGAACAATAATATTCTACTCTGACATACGTCTTTTAAAGTAGAAGTGGAAAGGAAATGAGTTCTTTAAAATAACATTAACAATTTAGTGTGATAGAACAATTAATGCTTATTTCAATAAATTTCTAAGTGACTGCCTTAAAGAGAGTGTCTGCTTTTTCCAGTGAAGTATGTTTTAAATTTTAAAATGTAAAGTAAAAATTCGTTTTATAACATACTCGAATTTCATTAATTTTAAAATGTATGTTTCAGTCTGTTAATATATTAAAAGTTATTGCAATTATTTATATGTATCCCTCTTGCAAAACACAGAAACGTCCCCTTTTGAGTTTTTATTGTAAACGTTTAATTTAGTGTATGTATAAATTTTCATCCTAGATAACTTGCTTTTATTTGCGAACTATATATAGAACTAATATTTCCCTGGAGATCTAATGGAGGCATTAATGTATATATGCACGTGTGGTGCAATGTTTCAGTGCATGTCCATTAATGTGTCTTAGACATCGATGTTTATATATTAGCTAATAAATCTGAATTCTATAGGTAATTACGATTTTATGCATAGTTTGTTCTCTATGGTGAATATAATTTATATTTTGACAGTAAAAGAAGACATGAATAAATATTTCGTTCTTGCGTCTCCATCATTCACTGAAAATAGATTTTTCTCTGCATCTAAATAAATTAGCAAATATTAAATTGTCGTAAAACAAAAGCAAATTATGAAATGCTATCTGACACTCTACAACGAGTTGAGAAGACCGGTTTCTGCTGGAACCATTGGCCTCGCATAGAATAACACCATTGTCATAGCAACTAGAAACAAAAAATTGGTGAGTAACAGTTCCGCTGGTAGAACTCGTTCTAATTATGTTGCCATGCATGTCCAGAAGTCGAAGAGCTGTTGATGGGTTTCCGTTTTCCCAAGAGCAAGCAACTAAAATACTTGTGTTCACTTTTGCATAATTCAGGCTATGGAGACCAGTAATTGTTAGACTATTGACGTTGGCTGGATCTGGAACCAAGGAAACAAAAAGTTATATAAACTGTAGAACTGTCCACACACTACTATAGTGAGAGCTAAATTAATATTGACCATAGCATGACAATAGCAGTAAAAGATAATTCATATGATAAGGAGATAGCAGAGCAAAAAAAACCAGTAACATACATTTTCAACTCCTTTCATGGACTCAATAAATGCAAATACACATTTTATGCAACCACCACACGCTCACGCACACTAAAACACACAAGAAAAGTACAAGAACATATATTTAAAATATAGCTTACAGTTATCGTACATTTGATTTGCAGAATTAAGTAAAAGGTTAAGCGATATACACGTGTTCATTAGAAAAGGAATAAATGCATGTTATCACTAAGTCGATACGACAAATGTTAGACTGATAATGACGTATCAAATTCAAATATTCCACTCATTTTAGCTTTATAACCCGACATCCCCACCATCCCCAACATCAACGTTTAAAACGAAACACCCATCTTACAAAAGTAACCTATTAGATTCATATTAAATTTCGTTTCAAATCGAAAGTTGTCTGAAATCTTAAACGATTATACTCTAATGATCTAATCCAAAGTACAAATTACTTGTGACCAGTTTATATTATTTATCATGAACCGTATGTCTAAAATGTAACCAGTTATATAGATTAGAGTGACATCTGTTTTTGATTAGAAGATTTATTGAAATCTAAATAGAATATACTGTACTAAATGTACAACGTTCTGGCGGTCATAGTTGCTACTCTATTTTAAAACTCACTGTAATTGGGAATTTGCAGAGTATTGTCTATATAAGTTTCGATCTAAGTACATAACTGTATATTGCTCTATGTATCCTCTTCCTTTAGCATCCCATTGTGATAAACATTTAGTCAAGAAGACTGAACCTCGTAAAACGTTCATGAAAGACACATTACACTTCCTTAATATATTATTCTGATTATACTGTATAAAAACATTGACCTTGTCCTTAGAGTGCCAAAGAAATCGATTGCTTTTTTTTAGAGATAACGGATCTTGGGTCTCTGAAACCCATAACAAAATAAAAGCAATTAAATCTATT
The DNA here is from genome assembly GCA_028829895.1 of Sinotaia quadrata. NCBI lineage: Eukaryota > Metazoa > Mollusca > Gastropoda > Architaenioglossa > Viviparidae > Sinotaia > Sinotaia quadrata. The sequence continues at coordinate 138,144,017 of CM054179.1, forward strand.
AAGATTTGCACCGTAGTTTTCCAGCACGCATTTTGTTCTAAGGATGACCGCTGTTTGAATCTTTAGAATCATTGGTGATAATTTAAATGTTTGTCACGATTATGACAACATTGGAGACCAGGTAGAGAGGTGTTCTGATTAATCAATGATGAGGGATTATTCCTTGGCCGAAGTTAGATGGCCAACAGTCAGGTCACGAGATCAGGGAGTGGTCGAAGGCAATTACTTGAGAAAGACCATACTAAAAGAAATTCAGTTGTGAACTTTAAGAAATAGGAAAGGAGAGTTTATTAATCCTGAGTTTGTAGAAACTTGGTAGTTTCCGTGGTGCGCGTGAAACCTAATTGTCTTTGCGAAACCAGTAGATTCCAATATTTAAATGTAATCGTTATGATCCAGTACACAAAATATCAAAATCACAAAAGTACTATATACGATTGGATACATACATGACTGTACGTACCTTAAGAAGCATGAATGAATACACTACCATTAAAATGTAACAGCAAGGCGACATTGAACAACACTATTAAATAGTTGCTTACATGTAATGTTAAAATCAATTAATCTCTCATCCGCACTTCCGTCGTCAGTTGACAATTTCCACTGCGTGTTATCCGTTCGGTGAAGTGTCTTTGTGAACATGTACTTATTTGGGGAGAGGCAAGTACATAAACTAGAAGTTGTTGAAATGCATGTAGCGTTTGTACGATGGATTCTGCATTTGTGTTCGAAATATTTTTGACGTTTCTCATACTTTGAAACAAGGATTATAATATTATCCAAATTTTTACAATGAAAGTGTTCTAAGCTGAACGTAAAAGTCATAGGCACATTTTCTTTTCCAACCAGTCGTAAGTTTTGTAAATCTGAGACTTGAAACTTTGCACCTATTAAACGAACGAAAAATTTAATATTAATGCATTGGTTACACATTAAGCATTAGTGTATTAAATTCTATAACAACGGAAAGGAAATTAGGAGCTAAAACGGTCGAAACCTCAACATTGATTATTAATTAGTGAAGTATATTTAGAATGCGTATGAAATCTGCTTATATCAATATGTTGAAATATAACTGCATATAATCGTGAATTTTGTGTCGAGGTATTCAATCACACATTTGGTAGTGCACATATGTGTGTGTGTGTGTGTGTGTGTTTATATGCAAATTGTTCTATCTATCTATCTATCTATCTATCTATCTATCTATCTATCTATCTATCTATCTATCTATCTATCTATCTATCTATCTATCTATCTATCTATCTATCTATCTATCTATCTATCTATCTATCTATGTATCTATCTTAATTTGTTTGTGCGTATTTTCGTTTCCCTACTTCTCTACAATTTTTCTGTAATAATTTTATTATGCATATCTACATTAAACAATAATTTATATTTCGAAACCAGTGTCATTTTAGATCAAGATCATAATCTGTATACAATTTTAATTTATTTTGATTAGCTGTGTACGTTGTACATCACAAAATCTTAATGTGTTCTTTGTAATAATGAACTTAATATATGACCACTATTATCTCTCTCAGTGCTATTAAAATCGTTATTATATATGTCACTTTGAAATATCATAACCGGTAATTTTTTCTTAAAAGTTGCCTTTTTTATTTATAATATAAATCATGAGAATTATGCTATTCATTATTTTAAATAAAAACTTACATTTTGTACTGTAGACGCATATAAAGTGAAATCCAATAACAGTTAAAGGTAACATTAAAAGCATCATTGCAAGCTTTCTTTCTGTTAAGGGTCTAGTTCTCTAGGATGTTATTTTCGTCAGAATTATACTGCTGACTAAAGGGACAAAACGCAGAGTACTAATTGTTGTAAAATTGTGTTGTTATTTAAAAAAAAATTACACAGGAAATATCACAAAGAGGCAAGTTCATATCTGGAAGTAAATGCTTCACTTTCGTTTCCCTGTTGTATAGTTTCTATAATTTAGTATTCCTAGTATATATTAATAAATACAGTGTGAGTCGACATGCATGTGTTTGTGCTCGCGCGACTCCGTGTGTATATGTATATGAGTGACATTGAGAAGGAGAAATACTTTTAAGAATGAAGTTATCAAATTGAAAGATTGTTCCAAGTGTATGTTGGTTAAGTATTCATCCTCTTAGTGAGATAAACGGTATCAAAGGACACATTGTGATTTAATTTCTTTAAAACTATATTTGAATCAGTTTATATAAACATCTTCTTCGTCGTTATCATTGTCATCACCATCATCGTCTCACATCATCATCATCATCATCATCATCAAATGCAGAACACTGGATGCTGAGTGAACACCATATAACCGGTTCTTAATCCTGTAACTTATAATTAGTCCACATTTCTTAAGACCATAACTGTAAGTTATTCTTAGCTTCTTATCATCTATAACGTATACTTAATCTTAAAACAAAATGTCTTATACCTGTAATTTACATTTTTGTACCTGTAACTTACAATATATCCAAGGTTCTTAAGACCTGTAGCTTACAATGAATCCAATTTTCTTATAAATATATATTTGAAAATTAGGCTATATTTCGTATACCCGTAACTTAAAATTAGTTCAAATTTACGGATGACCTGTATCTTATAATTACTGAACATTTCTTCGGATCTGAAATATATAATTAATCCAAATTGTTCATGTCTGTAAGATAAAATTAGTTTTAGTTTTTGAATCTGTAAATTGCAAGTAATCCAATATTCTTCTGACCTGATACTTACAATTAATTCAATTTTCTTATAACCAATAACTTACATTTAGTCTACATTTCTTTTGTCATGTAACTTGCAATTAATCAAAATTGCTTAGGACCTGTAACTTACAATTAATCTCAAACAGAATGTTTCCTAATATTTAGTTGGATTAACGGGGAAGAGCAAAGGTGCAATTTCATCTTTATATGTAATGTTAATTTGATTCTTAATACCTCTTCATTACGTGTATATTTCTAGCAAAACTATTACACATTGCCCAAATGAATTCAAACAATTTATTTTCTCTTGTCCTTTCTAGGATATATTTATCATAATTCTACTGCCCAAGCATACGGCATATAACAACAAATTCGTGTCACATAGTGCATATTGATTGCACAAATCAAGTGTCATTGTTATATATAAAACAGAAACTGCATTGTTTTCTGTTAATAAAAATATAAAGGAAGGACTCCATTTATGACAGACCATGCATTGCATAGGGTCTAGTTGCAATCCTCGTTGGCGTGTCCTACAATAGTCTTGTGTTTATGTTAACGAACTTCATCAAAATCTTACATAGCTGCGGAACGTGTGAAGCGTGCAGATGGTCCTTCTTGCACATTCTATCGAGCTTCTCTGTAGTGTAAGTGAATACATGGATTGACATTGCCAGTTAATTACCAAAAGAGTGGAAATGATATTGCCACTTAGTTACCAAAAGAGTGGAAATGATATTGCCAGTTAAGTCCCAGAAGAAAGGAAATAACATTGCCAGTTAAGTCCCAAAATTGTGGAAAAATTTCATTGCCAGTTAGTCCCCAAAACGTGGAAATTTCATTGCCAGTTAAGTCCCAAAAGCGTGGAAATGACATTGTCAGTTAGGTCCCAAATGAGTGGGAAATGAGGACAGTATCGCATTATATTGAAATACAATGAAACAATTGGAACTACAAAAATTATAATGTGGGTTATTTTTGTTCAAATTGTATCAGGTCTGACTACAGATAAAATAAACAAAAATGTATTTTCATATCTGATTGTTGAAGTAGCCTTGTATTAAATTCACTCTATGATAAAGAGGTAAGTAAATTAGTTTGAATACAAGTAGTACATAGGCATTGAGTGTATTTTAAATAAATATATTCATAAAACAAAAAGTGTATACGGAATCAGAATGTCACCACCACACTACTCTCCAAGGAAAGAGGAGTGTGGTTAGTCGACTCCACGTAGGACTTGCGTAGATGTTACCACAAATTCACACACATAATACCAAGAATGTTTGTTTGGCTAGAATTTATTCTACATGCAGTTTAAGAGTTGTCATCTTGTTTGTATGCGTGATTGCGAAAGGGGAAGGGTGAAGTGTAAACAGCACAGACGATGCAACGTGAAATAACAACCATAACCACATTCTCAAAACAACATGGTTTACAAGCATTTATTTTTTTTCCAGTAAAATGTGCTGTCATTTGAATATTGGACCATAGAGCACAAAAAAGATATAAGGGACGGATATAAAAATTGCAGTTATCTGCTCTGACTGTTGACTATTTTCGAATTGCCAGAAAGTGTGTTTTACCAGTACAAAGAATTTGATATATTATGCATCTTTTATCACGTACAAACGCGCCTGTAAATCTCTTTAACTTTCGGCATTGGATTACTTAGTGTGCATCACTTAGGGAACGAACGCGGTGCCCTTTCAGCTCTCTCATCCTGACAAAACCGGACAATACCCACGTGTCTGTCCCTTCTGGCTGTATCACGCCTCTCAAAACCGGACAATACCTATGCGCGTGTCCCTGTTTCCTCACACTGACAACATTTCACACCTTCCTTGGTTCCTCCTACGTTATCCACCGTTATCTGTCTTCCTTGATGTCCCTGCCTGTGGTTTGCTTTGTGACTGATACGCTTGTTTGAAATTTTCTTCCTATGGATCTGCAGCCTTTGCTCATTCTGCTAAGTTCTCGCCTCTCTCTCCTTAGTGAATACTCACACTGATGATGTGCACATCTCTAACAACTGATCTTTGATAACATGGTTTTTATTCTCTTCTGGTTAGTCTGAATCTATTTTGTAAAAGTTTCACTAGAAAGGTGGAAAAACCTCAGCATTTAATTTTTGTATTCTTCGTAAGTTGAGTTATTTTCTGGTAAATTCTCTAAGATCAAACAATCCCGTTATCGCATAAGAGATATTATATGCAAAAACCACATCTTCTTTGGAATATTTGAGGCTGATACAACCTTTTCAAAATTTCGAAAATAATATTGGATGGTTTCAGTTATTTTATCAAAAGGCCTAAATAAAACTTGGTGCTGCTTTCGCGGTTTGGTGTTTCGGCTAATGGCACTTTGCAAGTGCGTTTCTTATTGCTTAATAGTCAACGAAAGAGAGTTGACTATTAAGCAATAAGAAACGCACTTGCAAAGTGCGTATAACCATTTTTCTTTCAAAGCTAATTCACGCATTTCTTTCTCCAACAGTTCATTTTTGTTCTTTCGCTCTGTCTTCTTTTCTTCTATTTTTCTCTTTTTCTTTTGTTCTCTCCCTCTCCTTTCCTCCTTTTGTTCTCTATTTCTCTCTCTTTCTCCTCTGTCTCTTTTCTATTCTCTCTCTCTCTCTTTCTTCTAAATACAATACTTTCTACCATGCCATATCTCCCTGATTATATGTTCTAACATCCTCCTCCTCCAAACCAAGGTGTGTCGCCAAGTCTCGCCCATCACTCAACCATTGTTTAACAAGCTCAACTAGGATGGCCATTTCGGAAAATGTACGGTCTAGTTTACAATAATACTAAGCAATATGTATTTCGGAACGAGAAACAAACTCAAGATAAGAGAGTGAAAATGTACAGAATGGATGAAGATATTGTCATGAAAGTTTGTCTTTAGCTCGTCTGTCTTTCGTTTTATCTTTCTCTGTAAATGTTATGTAATGTGTCTCTAAACCTGAGACCACACCGTTTCAGGACAGAAATTATTTTCAAATACATGTAAATATCTAACAAACAATGTGTGAAGGCACCCTAGTTTTGTTTTGATTTTTAATATTAGTCCTTTATTTAATAATTATATAATAAGTAACCATACTAATAGCAATTAGCAAGTTACAATTTATTTAAAACTGGAGAGCTTTCTCTCTAAATTCCACCTGGCAGATCTTACATGTGCTTTCAGTACGCTATTCGAAATGCATATACAGAAGACAGACCACTCTTGTGCCACATCAATTTGTGCAGATGGAAGCTACTTGCTCAAGGGATAGGTATAATCAGTTTAATTAATTCCACCACCACGCGCCTCTAATACCTAAATCAGTAAATGACGTGCGCAAGAAGTTGGTTACAAGAAAAAAATAGCAATATTTATTAAATATAGCATTCGTAGAAGGAATAATAAATATAGTTAGTTTACAAGAAAAATATACGCGAAAATAAATAATGTGCAGTAAGGGAACAACATTGAATCACTACAGCCTTACAAATCCTATTTATCATGAATGAAGAGTCGAGAAAGGAAGGAATTATGGGTAACGTATAACGCCGACGCGACCGGTTGTTCCGGTGCCTTGTGTAAAGAATCCTTTGCGAGGTGTTGGTTACGCCACTCAGTGATAGGAGCAAACTATTGACAACTGTAGCGGGACTAGCACTTCACTGCATTGCGGCTGTCTAGGTGACATGACGCTCAATTTGAGGTTATATTGATTCGCCTACCTTGTATATTGGACTAGCATTGACACAATCTTCAGCGGATAGCGGATCTATCACAATTCTAACGGTTCAGTCTATAAGGAATTCGACAACCATCTTGGAGATTGGCTAAGTGGCTAAGTGAAACCAAACACATAATCTATGTCATTCCTACTTGCCACTGTATCGGATCATTGCTAAATTGACACATAGTTAGTTAAAAACATGTAGAAATAATTGTCTATTCATATAACATATCAATAGCAAAATGCATGAAATATTTCTGTCCACTCTCTCTCTCTCTCTCTCTCTCTCTCTCTCTCTCTCTCTCTCTCTCTCTCTCTCGCTCTCAGTCAGTAAACTCGCCATCAAGCTAATGGGTCCTTTAATGACTGGACGTCTTGCCAATCCAATTTCAAGCGATTAGTCAATAGAATTCTCTACAGCAGGTAACACTTTGATCTCAGTCCATTTGCTGGTCTCGTTTTCAAACATTAACCATTTGATAATAAAAAATATTCTTCCATTTGGAACTGGTTTGGATTGCGTCAGCATTTTCTATTCACAATTCGAGTTGTTTACTCCAACTCTGGCACAAAACTACCATCATAAGGACTGCCCAAGGTCGGGTCACTTTGAGAATTTAACAATTTATATAATATATAATTAAGTCTAGAAAGAGGTATAGGCAAATTTACTCCACCACAAAGTGCATTTGCTTTTCAAGTCTAATCTGCATGGTAATTGCTAAATTCGGACTGAGAGAGAAGGAGATAATTATTTCATCTTTAAGAGGGCTGTCTTTTTTCATTAGCGAAACCTTCACCTTTAAAAACCAGAGCCGATTACCCGCATAGGGATACATAGCCGAATTACGAAGAGAATCTGAGCTAATTGGATGCAAATAGATCGCCCCAGGCATAATTCAATATATGTGTGTGTGCATGCAGACAGATAGATAAATAGATAGATAGATAGATAGATAGATAGATAGATAGATAGATAGATAGATAGAGAGATAGATAGATAGTATGAAGCTACAATGAAAATCATGTAAGCAAAGACCTGACTTTCAATCTGACTTTACAATTAAGAAAAAGAAAGCAGCCAATATAATTAAAACTATTAACATAATTTAACACTAATCAACAACAAAATCAGTACCTATATTATTTATTATATGAATACTAAGACTCATCACACTAGTTAGAGAGTTTTAATAAAATTAAAATTAAGAATCAAAAGCACATTTATAGAACATCATTTTTAAATGAAGAAACCGAAGAATTATATAGTGAAACAAAATGATAAAACATGCCTCTTCTTATTATGATAATACTAAGACATTATGAAACATTAGGTAGAAAGAAAACATAGAAGAAAACCCCACTTAATAATCAGCCAGAACAATAGCAAACAAAACATAAGCTTATAGTATCCCTGATTGTTTGTTTACTTATGTGAAGCGTTTTTCGCGCTGAAGAGCGGGTGGTTTTGTGCAGGGGGGAATGGGTGGTTGCGCGATGTGGCTAAAAGTCGACTCATTTAGTTTTGCGGAATTTTTGTGTAGACAAGGCCGTGCTCTTGGTCGTACCACACAGCATCTGAACGCATCGTCGCTGCATATATCTTTTTCTCCTCTGTTCTATGCACTGTCGTGGTTCGTGTGTTAGTTTCTTGTCTGTTACTGTAATACTGCATCTGATTATTAGAACATCTCTCTACCTACATTTAAAAAAAGATACACACTCTTATTTCATGTTAAACAATTGCATCATGCATGTAGAGAAATTAAAACAAGTCTGTAAAAAAAAAAAAATCATCTAATTTTTCACACAATGGGTTGCTCCTTTTACGTCACCGTATTCTTTTTAACCACAGGTAAAAAATGGTGTCCATTGTGTCCTGTGGTTAACAAGATGCAAATCACGGTATAAATAGGTCTCTGCAAATACATACACACATTATTATCCTAATTAATTATTAACATAACCAGTACATGTGTAGTTGGCGCAGTCTTTTAAAACCTCCACCCCGACACTATTCAAATAGACCAATTAGTATATTTCTCTGTACATTTAAAAACGAAAAATGCAGGAAAAATACTTAAACATTCATCAGTACTTGGATTGAATGAAGACGGAGTTCTAAGGGAATGAAGCCACTTCTCGTTTATATTTCCTTTATGTTATGTGATAATTTACTGTATGTTTACATTTTTATAATGTCTGTATCTTTTAGCGAGATGGAGGCGGCATTTGCTATAAATCAATAGTTGAAAGAATATAAATGAGGACAAGCTCATGTATGTATTGCAAGTTTTATTTTGATTGCTGACGCGATTAGCTCACCATATGAATGAAAACCAAAACTGCTTATTCATTTCACTATTGCATCAACCTACTTCATTCACTTGGCAGGAAATCCTGACAGTAATGGCGTTTCTACTCGCTACCTGTGCAGGTATGAAATTATTCCATTTTCAATACTTGTTTCAAACGTATCTTTAACTATGTTAGTTTAACGTACATTTAAGTTGTTTGTATTTACAATACACATCAACACATGTCCAACAACTCAAGAGTATACGGCCTCTTGTATCTAAACTAGAACTGAAGTTATAGCGAGCATTAACGTAGGCTAAATATAGTTCTCACTGTGGAAGTAAAGTGCGTATTACCAAAATATTTTATTGATTTGTGAAATTGTAACGTTGTTGTTACGATTTAAAAACCTAATGATAAAAGCCACTACTATACTTCCATATTCGAAATTTCTCGACAATGCGAAGTGTTAAGTCACAAGCACGTGACGTGACACTACGTTGAACGCATGACTTAAACAGGTGTGTTCGCGACGCATGTTATCTCTTGGCTGAATGCCTCTTATGACGTACTTGTAACTGATCACGGTAGAAGGATGAGTCACACTGTAGGAGTGGCTGTGTAACTTTATACGTGTCGAAGTTCTTAAACGGTCGAGGTGTTATTTGACATTACAAGAAGTAAGCTAACTTTCCTTTGGTCCGTCAGAGTTAATGTTCGTTTCGGAACGAAATCATGTTACACCACACACACACACACACACACACACACACACACACACACACACACACACTCAAATATATATATAAACGTAATCTAATAGTTTGGCAGAAGATGGACGAATTAATCTATAAACAAACTTAAGAGCGATTAACAACCTCACATAGACTAATATACACAGTAACATTTAAAGCTTAGGTTGTGCAGCTGCTTATAAATAGATTATGCATTCGGCTAACTTACCATCAAGTTCCTATCTACCACTGCAACTCAAATTATACAGTTCGCTGCGTGTATGTTGCCTCTTTCATTCAGCACACACGTGACCACTCATATCATGACACGTGAAAGGCAGTGGGATCGCTGTTGGCTTATCACCCCAACGCACATATCACAAGGCTTTGCTTTTAATCACAAGGTTTTGCTTTTAACCACAAGGCTTCCCTTTTAATCACAAGGCTTCACTTTTATCCCTTTATCCTAGAAAATGATATATATACGATTGATTTAATTATTAATTAATTAAAGAATAAATTCAATACAACTATTATTCTATTATTTAACACAATTTAGTATTGTGTTGTTGAGTTTGAGACATTGTGAAATTGAAACATAACTTTTCTTCTACACCAAAGATCATTTACTTGAAGTAATGCTATCTTTAAACAAGTCATTTTGGATCGTAGTTAAACAACTAGAACTGAAATGCCAGATGGATATTTTTTCATTCACTAGCTCGTCATGTGCTGTTTAATGTATAGACCCTATCATTTACTTTGTAGTACTTAGTATAATGTTAAAAGGTATAGTCCCTATCATTTACTTTGTTGTACTTAGTATAATGTTAAAAGGCGCTTATGGTTACATATTCCCTTTAAATTTATGTTAGACTTGTTGTTTTTAAATTATTATATTGCTGAAACGCATGCACTTGTAAAGTTCTATATTCTATTAACAAAATTTATAATTTATAATATATGTATAAATGAACATATCATATCCATAGTTGATCATCTTCGAACTCTTAATATTTTGCTTCAGCCATGAAGAAAGGAACACAAGGCAAGGCCAAGAACTTGATGCTGACATTTACTGTCATCGTTATGTTAAAGGTTTCAGGCGCAGGTAATTAGGCATACAATCAATGTGCTTCGCACTATGTAACATAGCATAATTATCGCGAAACATATTTCCTTGCATCTCACATATGGTCACGAAATGTGGTGATAACAATGTTATTAAACTTTGTGACAACTATGTCATTCACGATTGTAAAAATAAATGTCATATATCATGATAATAATTAATGTCATTAAACTTTGTGACAGCTATGTCATTCACGATTGTGAAAATAAATGTCATATATCATGATAATAATTAATGTCATTAAATGCGATAATAATTCCATTAAACAATAGGATAATAATGCTATTAAATGCTGTGACAATAATGTCATTCAACACTGAGTCTGAGATAATGTTTTTACGCATTGTGAAAATAATGTCATTAAATATCATAGTAATTTCATTAAACACTGACATAATATTATCATTAAATATCGTGATATTGCCATTAAACTTTGAGATAATATTGTCATGCACTTATTTAATTCATCCACAATCGCAAAATTACGTTTTATAAATGATATATTGATACCTATTTCTCCATGCATTAAATTGAGTCACAATATATTAATAGTATTTTTGTGAAAGGAGGTATTCTACACCCTGGATAATACTGTAGAAATATTTTGTTTGGTTGCTATAAAGGTTGCAGTTCATCGTGTGTGTCCCCGGCAGTTATAGAAGGACGCAATACAAGCATTCACTGCTCTTTTGAGACTGACGTCAGCAACACCCACATCCAAATAGACCACTACATGGAGGGATCTGACACTAAATCAGGTTTGTGCACATCACTTTGATATTGCATTTAATGGCAAATTTTATTTATACTTTGAAACGTATAAGTGTGTTTAAAGGATGTTTACAGTGCATACATATGAATGAACATTTACTAGGTATAATATTTGCTCAAGTATATCATTAGTTATGAATTATATCTGTTTTCATCATGAAATATGAAGTATTATATTAGTTTTATATGTTGCGCCGCTTTATATTGCTAAAGAAAGCTTTTATAATGTTTGAACTTTGACCAGTGCTTTGTTTGAAGGACTGACATGTTAAAAGTATAAATATTAAGGATAGAAAAAGACACAGCTGCAAATCAGGTAAAGTACTGTAACAATTTCGTTCTTTCTTCAAGTCACTTGAATACATTGCAACTTAGAATAATGTATTGATCCTTGTATAATACTTAGCAAAGCAAGGCCGGTAAAGAACAGATTTCATATTCGAAAAATATCACCATTAACTGCATACAATCCCTTCTATCAGGAAAGTTTTTAAAAGAACAGATTCTTATATGTAAAATATATTAGCACAATTTTACTACGTTTGTTTACTCTTATTTCGATGGGTCATTACTTCTTTGAACTGTTCTCAGTAGTCACTGTATCGTCTTCACCACTCTGGTTTAACTTTCGTTTGGCACAGACAATTACGCATAAAGACATGAAATCACACTAACCGCAGTCAGGCAAAGAAATAATATAACAACAACCCCGTGCCTGACCATAACATTATTGTCTGGATCTAAGACAATTAAATTCATAAGGAGTTAGTGTGTCAAGTTTAAGAAATGGCATCCAGGTCTAAGGAACCGTTTAGAGCATTGCTCTGTCTTCGAAAACCCGGGGCAGGATGGCACCTACTATGGTTTTGGTTCTAATTAGCATTAATTAAGCACAGGGGTTATTCAGCTGGAAGTCATCGCACTAAAATTACACATTTTGTTTTTAAATGTAGATTATCTCGTGTCAAATTGATGATCATGAAAAAATAATATAAAAATAAGTTTGCATGAAGTAATTACCAGCCTGTAGAATTATTATATGAGAGTCATCTGCATAGTTTACAGCAGTGTTTCCACCAGCAAAATGACTGAATTCTTCAGTCTCTAACACTTCACATAATTTATTGCATTTCTTCAAAGTATTATGTTATGACATTTTGGTAAAATAAATACGATTGCACTTCTCGGCTTTAACATGCAACAGTTAAATCACATTTTATGGACAGTATCTTGCAGTTTGATAGCATGTATCGCAATAATATATAATGTTTGAAGAAGACAAGTATAGTATAATTATAAAGAGATTATCTCGGTTCTGAGCCCTAACCTTAAATTTGGACACAACATGTTTCCCCAGGTGTATTCCAGAAAATGAATTTGATATTTTTCTTGAAGAAATCCAAGTGAATGAAATACAACAGCGACAATGAATAATAAACTGTTATCATTTTATAGCAGTAATATAGTTTGAGGTTTTCATATTTTTAATAGAAAATTTATTTCATGTAAACCCTTTAGCACATTAAATTAAAATTATTACGGTGTGTGAATGTCTCTTGGCAATCATCGAAAGCACTGAATCACTATTATTCTCTCTAAGTCAACTTGAACGCCATCTTTGCCGTAGCAATTCCTTCAAGCAGAACAACGACTGTGGCGATTTCTAATAACTTAACTGCACCAAAAAATTTTCATGTAGTCAACATATCTTGCTGCCATACATAGAGTGTAGCGTATTCTTACACTTACACACCACAGTAAAGGCTTCCAGCATCTATCACGGTCATAGTGGTTCATAACCAGTAAACCAGGAGGATCAAATCCGATACACAAGAAAGCGTCTTGTCCGAAGAAGTATAATGAGGGAGCAACTCTAAATTCTAGTTTATCACTTTAAACTCCATTCTACCTAGCATTCCATTCTCAACTTACAATTTACTTCAACTATTTATTAGCCTGATACATGCACAAGCAAAACAAATATTGTGTTATTGCTTAATGACCGTACACTAAACAATGTCAAGCATTAGCATACTACATATAAACAACTTCAAACATTTGTAGAAACAATAGTCTACTCACATAATACATCTTATCCAAACACAAGCATAATACATTATTAGCAAAAATGCATGAAACATTTCTAAATCCATTCTCTCTCAGCCAGGCAGTTAACTCACTATTAAATTAATGGTCACCTTTCTGACCGGACTTCTTTGCCACTTTAAATTCAAAGGATCAGACAATAGATTCCTCTACAGCAGGAAAACATTTTGATCTTTTGGCTAGTCTCATTCTCCGGAGATCATAACCGGAAATAAAAACTACTCTCTGGTTTGCATTGCATCAGCAATTTCTAGCACATTTTCGACTCAAGTGTTTACTCCAACTATGACACTTAAAAAAAATACTACCATAAGGAGTTGCCAAGACCGGGTTACTCTGACAATTTAACAATTTATATAACAATTAAATTTTAAAATTAGGATAGGTAAATTTAGTTTGCCACAAGATGCAGCGTTCACATATTTAATCCGTTTATAGCAGCAACATATAAAATATGTTGAGATCTAACATTTCTGATAATTGTTATGATGTGTAGATCGACCGCATGAATCTATTAATTGCAACATCGTTAGTTGAAAATAAAATGTAGTACGAGTCTCAGGTTCAAGACCCCAAACACACGGAGTGCAAAAAGCCATGGATTAGACTGCACAGAAAGAAAAACGCATGACCATCGTCAAATACTATCGTCCACGATTGAATTTCTTTTCTTTCGGCATGCACATTTTACTACAGTTCATTTCCGTTTGCATTTAACAATAAGGAAAATCTATTCTTTCATTAAGTATTTCTCGTATTTTTTTTTAAATTTAAATTTTAAGTAATATTCTGTTTATTTACTTATTTTATCTTTTCTTGCAGAAATGGCGCTGAGCTGCACGTGGACTAATGGGGTTATGAATTGCAAAACAGGAGCTGGCTATACGTTCGATAACATTGTCAAGGATTATGCTGTCTTAACAATCCCAAACGCAACAAAAGAGCACGCTGGACGTTATGTGTGTCAGGCTGTTCCAAATGGGAATGGAGGGCACGTGCCTTGTGTTCTGTATGTTTTAAAATGTGAACAGTGTGACAAGAGTTCCAGTCAAGCACGTAAGTGGAACGTATTAACCACAGATAAATAATATTACAGTGATTTCGGGAATACTAATTATATATATATAGCTGTTTTTGAATTTGTGTTGTTTACGAGTGTATATTGTCTCCAAGAAGCCCTTGCGTGCCATTAATGTAAGCAAGTGAATTAGAACAAATGAAATATTTATTTGTAGCTGTTCTAGTATAAATGCCCTTAATAATTGCAGTTTACACTTTGAAACTTTTCATAAATTTATACTTAGCAGAATATAATATTTAACACTAATACTTTCACCACTAATGAATTTTGTTGTCTAACTATAAAATGTTTCAGACGTTGTGATAAATATATTGTCTGAAATATAGTAGTAATACCAGTAGTGATTTTAGTAGGTAGCTGTAGTTATAATTATGATACTGGTAAAAGTTTAATAAAACGTTATTCTTATTAATCTCTAACACATTAATTCTAGGACAAAAATACATTTGAAAGCAAGTTTCATGACCAGTGTACGCTGACAGTATTTCACTAAATAAATGTTGTCTTTAAGTTTCTTTTGGAATCACATGATTATGTTTATTTACCCGCTATTGATGTGATTTTTTTTATATTGAACTCTATTTGTTCTTCTTAGAATAATGTAAGACAGTTTGTATGTATGCTCCTAAACCTTTCTGTACACTACATCCTCTTCAATTAAGAATTAATTAAGTTTTGCCTTATTAGAATACTATTGAAATTTTTTCTGTTTATTCCAATGTTTATTCTTGCAGTTTATATTACGCTACGTTTTACGTTCATTAGATCATTTTGTTTATTGAGCATTTTATAATTATTCCTATTATCTCCCTTCATCATTGTTCTGGGTGAAACCATTGACGTGATGCTAGCGAGATGGGTAGGTGAGGGATTATCACGTGATCCTTGTGATATATTATCTCTTAGGAAAATAATTTCACACAGAGAGACACACATTAGTCGAGTGGGTGTCTGTAATTCAAGGATGTGAGCATTTTATATCACAATTAAATTTGAATATCCCTGACCTTATATGCCAGAAGGCCAACTGGGGCTAGCATCTACTCTCCTGTTATACAAGGTATATATCTTCCATATTTCATAGGCTCCACAAAGAATCTGAATATATTTAATGTTATAAATATAACATTTAACAGGACGCTGTTATTGTTGTTATGCATGTTTCTAAATTAATGTTGAATATATTGATTATAGAAAGTTGTTCCCACCTATTACCAGACACCCAAAGTAAGCGGGTGTTTGTATCGTGTCTTGAGTGATCTCATTTTCTATGCTTTGTCCTAGCTTACATCTTTAGAGGATAAAAGTATGTTTTCATACATGATATACACTTGATATCATTATAATTTAATTACAAAATTCACAGGTGAATGTGCCGAATCGGCTGCCACAAACCATGCAGTGATTGGTGTCCTCAGCGTTTTGGTTGTAGTGCTTTTGCTAGTCAGTCTGCTTCTCGCATCTCCAGTGTGTTTCAACACTAAGATACGGTAAGTACCGTGCTATCTATCTATCTATCTATCTATCTATCTATCTATCTATCTATCTATCTATCTATCTATCTATCTATCTATCTATCTATCTATCTGCCTATTTGTCTCTCTCTCTCTCTCTCTGTCTCTCTCTGTCTCTCTCTGTATAATATATTCTTTGTCTCTCTCATCTCCACCTCTCTCAACTATCTCATCTCCCTTATCTCTCCCGTCTCTCTCACCTCTTTCTTATCTCTCTTATCTCTCATCTTTCTTATCTCTCTCTCATCTCCCTCATCTCTCTCTCTTCTCTCTCACCTCTCTCACCTCTTTCTCATCTTTCTTACCTCTTATCTTTCTTATCTATCGTCTCCCTCATCACTCTCTCATCGCTCTTATCTCATCGCATCTATGTATGTCTGTCTCTTTCTCTCTTGTATACACTCTTGACATTCTGCTTATCAATTGTGTTCAAGAATGTAGGTTGCATTGCAATGTTTTCCACCTAGTACTCATGTACTTTGAACAAGAAGTATTCTTTTATCAAATTATTTATTGTTCACTGTTGACCTACCGAGAATGGTTTATGATCAAAATTTCAAGAATTCATTTATTCATTCATTCTCTTTCTGAAACCTATATATAACGCTAGCAACAAGCCCTTTCTTAAACTTATGTCTAAATATATTTTTCTGAGATCTTGTCTTGTTGTGACTTACCACTTCTTTTATGTGTCTAGGATATAATATAAAAATTAGCCGAGGTGACTTTTACACTGATAAGAAAGTAGTGTGGTATAATTTAACAATGGTCGTATTGCTGTATCAAGTGATGTGTTTACTTTATACTACCATTCGAAATTTATAATCTTTAAAGCAAGAGTTCTTCCTAATAACATTAACAATAACAATAGCCGCATACAGTCTTTATTATTATGTAACCATCGTCATCATCATCATCGTCGTCGTTAATCTTTCTCATCTTTCTATTATTAGTATTATTATTATTTTTGTTGTTGTTATATGTTACAGAAAGCTGTCAACTGTCTTTTGGAAAAGGTTGATTCCGGGAAGAAATGGAAGCATTAAAGATTGCGAAACAGAACAAGAATTAATGGAAAGAAAACCATTCCTCAATAGTCCTAAGCCAAATACAGAGCGAGTGCATTACCATAGATCTCAAAGCCACCCCGAGCCAAATACAGAACGAGTACATTACCCTAGACCTCAAAGCCACCCCGAGCCAAATACAGAGCGAGTGCATTACCATAGATCTCAAAGCCACCCTGAGCCAAATACAGAGCGAGTACATTACCATAGATCTCAAAGCCACCCCGAGCCAAATACAGAGCGAGTGCATTACCATAGATCTCAAAGCCACCCTGAGCCAAATACCGACCGAGTGCATTACCACAGATTTCAAAGCCACTAACACGGATTTTATAACCAATACAGCATTTTACTATAGCTCATTTGTTAAATTATATTATTTCACACACATTTCAAAACATCGACATAATGCACAATACAAACATACTTCTTCGTTTATCAGGAGTCCTAGAAATATTTTTATTGACATTAGAATGCACACAGCGATAGTTATTTTTAAAATGCTATTTCCTTTGATATATTAGGTGGTGAATACGACTGTGAATGTAAATTACGTGTGTCACATGCATTCCCCATGTACCCCGAAAGTTTAAATGAGAGACAAGTCGTAAGTGATTTGCACCAGATAGACAGGTGGTACTCCCAAGTTTAGTTACCCCGAGACTTGTACGTACAGTAGCCTTACCAGAATCTCTATAAATATATATTTTTTCATACCTGTATAGTTAAAGCACAGTTTCCGTCAATGTATTGTTATATCCGTAACAACTCTGCGGATTTTGTCGACATATGTGATGCTCTGGGGTTCTTTAGTTACACCCGAGTTTAATCAATGCGGCTACTGCTTGTTTTGCCCTAGTACTTAACGATGAACATGAGCTGTTTTCATAGGACATTCTTTGAGATTAGGTACCATTCTACGGTTTCAAAATTGTCTGTCACTTAACCTAAGTGAGCAATCTTTCCTGAGAAAGCATCTTTTAGTGAGACTATTTTTGCTCATCTTGTAATCTTCATCAAGATGTATTTCGCTGTAAAGAGATAGTAAAAAGGTTCAGACTGTCATACAGGCCAGCTCGTGTTAATGCTTGTTCACAAGCTATTGAGGTCAAAGTATAGTGTGGTGCGAATTTAGCATTAGCTAAATTACTAATGATACAGAAAATGTGCATCTATATTGGTGTCAGTGATGAACATTGCTGTAGTGAATAGTTTCAATATTTAGTCCTTTCACAATCCGAGCGGAATATTGTTCAAATGTCAACTCACTCTGCAGAGATCCTACAACGTAAGCCCTTTATTTAAGTCGGATATTGTGATGATGAGATTTAAGTGATTAGACCGGATATAGTGATGATGAGATTTAAGTGATTAGACAATAGAATTATCTACAGCATGTAAACTTTTGATCTCAGCCCATTGGCTGGTCTTTTGTTCCCGTAAATCGTTACCATTGGGTAATAAAACTAGCCTTTAGTGGCGACATTTTAAAACAAAATATCAGATGCTACTAACCAAGCAACATGATGCGTATAATAAACCATTTCAACACAGCAAAAATATAGAATACCTAAGCAAGCATAATCAGTCTTCTGTTAGTTAGTCATAATGTGTTTTGTTGCGAGAAATTGTGTAAGTTCGACTTAACATTTTAGTGATTTTACGATTAGCAAGCTCGTTTAACGAAATTATTTGATGAATGCGATTGAAACATACTGTTTGAACAATGCACTAGCAATTTTGTCCTCATAAGGGGAGAGTATTCAGTGTGTGGGACATCATAAATGTCTGACGAACGTTATATGTCTTCGATATATGTCCGCATTGAATATGAGTAAATATCACACGTAGTGCCTCGTTCTAACTCATATTTCAGATACCGGAAGTCCAAGTTCACACGATCGTCTAACTCACCATATGATAGGAAACTGTTGTGTTGTTGTCTGCTTGGAAACAAACACTTTTCTTTCGCCCTGCACCACTCGCAATTGACCGATGGGTTGCTAAGGGATACTATCATCAAATGACATACTGATTTAAAGAAACAATGAGTGAATATGGGCGTTGTTGTGTGTATATATACAAGAAACTGATTTAGAGATGGTGCGTCCTACAAAACACCTATATTTTCGACATTTGTGATGTCAGTGTCTCACTGTTTGCTGTATAATATGATTTCCAGTGTGACCGTTATTTCCTCTCTATAAGATCAGTGTGACAGTTTTATACATGCCGTTACACTGGGAACAATATATGATGTCACTTGTCAAGTCTCCACTTGACAGGAATAATATTTCACACATGTATATATGTTTTGTATCATATATCAGTTGCAATGAGCTAAGGAATAATGATATGTGTGTGTAATAAGTGTTAAGTAAAAATCTCTTTATGTGTTTTGAACAACATATCAATTATTCATGTATTTTTATGTTAAAACATGAATTTGCTCGGTGCTAACATATGTTCTATGCTTTTATTGACGAACAATTTAGGATGTAATTTATTTCATACATTCTGTATGAAATAAGTAATACATGCTTTAGTGGCTCTTATGACATTTTATATACTGTTATGAGTTTGTTGAGAGTTTGCAAGTTGGATGAACGAACTAATTGCTTACCTTTTGCATTTAAATAGCACTCGTTTAGTTAATAATAAACTGAATTATTAACGTACGTTTAAGTGATCATTGTGAGATGATGCATCATTAATTAATTTATAAGATGGGAGTGTGTAGAAGGATCACTGTAACCTGTTATCTGTGGTGATTTATGCTCGGTATGTGATAGGTATTATAAACTTTGACACAGGTTAAATGATTAGTAAAGTAGTTCGTTTATTTTAAGTTATTGAATGTGCCATTTACGTCTGAGAGACAATATGAGTAAGTTTGTGTGTATTTATGAATGTTGGTATGTTTGAGTGAATTAAACTGTGATACATTGTGCAATAACTTATTACCCAATGGATTATATAAATTGTTGAAGAGTTTCACTGCTTTATATTTGATATTGTTGTCTATATTATATGTATAATTTTTGCATGAAAATGTCTATTTAATGTTTATTAATGCAATTCGTGTGCATATCGCAGAAAAGTAAAATTAGCAACTCCAACTTAAATAATTCGTATGTATTTGCTACTCGGACAAATAGAAGACTGACCACACCAAACTAAATTAAAATACAAACTTGTATTCCGTAAAATTCCTGTTATTTATCCTGAAAGATTGCACATTCTCACATTATGTCCCAACACTATTTCATTTTACACTTAACCGAAGTGAATTAGTGTATTTGTATTAATCGCGTTAATTTCTAAAAATATTTTATAAATGTAGCCTACTTATTACAAACGAAACTCTAAATATTATTTTTCCTTTAATACTGATAATGACGACAACCAGATTATAAGTTATTTTGCTAATATTACATACTTTTGATATTTACAATACCAGAGTTCATTCCTTGCCTGTTGACTGATTCGTATTTCTAAGTGATTATGCTAAACGTATTCGTTTGTTTTAAACTTTTATTACTAAACTAAAAGTGCACAGATGATTTAATTTAAAAATACCAATCAAAATAAGCATAACATAAAAACAAAATAATACTAATTATAATAATAATATTTAGAAGAAACATGCTTCTCCCTGTCATATTAATATTACCCATTTAAGCTTTTTTAAAAAAAATAATTATATTATCTATTACACTATATTCTTCATGCATATTTTAAAAAAAAATATTTCTGTATAGCACAATGTTGTAATTAAAGAAATGTAATCTAAACATTGTACTGAGAAACAATTTTTGCTGTGTTACTGTGTTTGAATGCTCACTATAAATAACAGGCAGTATTTTTAATAATATTGTACAAGTGTTATGTATGCATTATGTATGTATTCCGAAATGTGTTTATTTAGATAAGTAGTCCGGAAAACGACTTTTTAAATCGTCGCATTCCAGATTTAGTGGTCAGAGATTGACTTTCCTTCCGGGGATCTCTTTGCCGCCCGCATTTCTATAGAATGGGGAGACACTTGACCAATATAATTACTTTAAAGTGAGTTTAATTGTCGAAAGTTAATTTTTTCAAGACTGTGACTTTTCCGCTGTACAATAAAATTTCGACAATGCAAATATTTTATTAATCCTCTAGCGGTGGCTGTCGTCATCTTGCGACTTCCATTGTCGTAGGTGTGCCCTCTGCCCTACTTACACCATGACACTAATAGCCTCTATAACTTTGTTACGAGTAATATTTTATTCTAACTGTTCTCGTCTTTCACAATGTAATATTTATAAAATGAACTCGTAATATAATCAGTATTTCTTGAAACACCTGCATTTTAAGCATTACACTCATATCAAGTATAATTGCTCCATCTCATATACTCATCACCCTACCCACCACCGTTGTTTGTGGTAGGTGAGTAGGTTTCAATACTGTGCGGTCCACATAGTGGTCGATGCTGTAGAAAGTAGTGAAGGGAATCAAGACCCTTCAGATGTATCCAGGTAAGCGAACGTTCTCAGATAAAAGGTCTCACCTAGATCTGGAGAGGAAGGAAGCAAATACCAACACCCAGACCAGATATGACACACGTAATTAAACATCAATTACAAAAATAAACAACTGTGCAAAGATATATCTGAATATTACAAGTTGAAATAAAGTTATAGCAAAAGGTGTCAGTAATTGCATACGTGAGTTTGTGAAGGCGACATTAGAGAAGTTAAGCAGACACCTCTTTGCTGAAAAGAATAATGAAACTCCTTTAATCAAACATGTAGGTTATATTTTCGTACTGTTAACCCCAGTTTTCTTCGCCTATATTCACGCATCATTCATCTGCTTTAATCGATTAATTCATACAAAGACTGATAATCCTTATTTAGCAGATTATGATCTGAGGTTAAAGGTGGATGCTTGTCAGTGTTTGAAGATATAACACAGAGATCGTAGTGAGGCGGACTTTCAGCAAGACTACTCTTATCTAAAAGAAAGGGAGTATTTCTTTCCTGTGGGTCGATTGAAATATGGTGTTCGTTTAATGCATCATCCTTAGATGAACTTGAGTTCTGGTGAGTATCATTGTTGTCAAGGTGATTTCCCGGATGTCTCGTTTCGGATGGCATAAACACTCGGTTAGTGTCGTTTACACTGCATGGTGTTAGATAGGCAGAGTTTACAGACTCGTGTGATCTCAGCGATTTTTCAGTAGTGGATTTTACAGACGAGATCGTAAATTGAAATATTAGCTTTGTGTCTCTCTCTCCTTGATGTATGCTGACCACTGGTTCATTGTCTCCTTGATGAATCTTTACTGTTTCATAATTGCTTTCAGGACATATTGGAATATGCCGAAGACTTGGTGATTGGAAAGTTTGATCTGATATTTTTATCAGGAATTCGTCATTAGGGCAAACTGGTCCACAATTGTTGGTAGTAGAGTCATTTTGTGGAGACTGACCTTGACATCTTTTAAATTAAAAAAATGAAATGTATATAAATGCGTTAGTGCATGGGGAATTATATAATGATAACAGTTTATATTTACAGCTTAATAATGGGAAATTATAAGTTTAAATGCCGAATTTACGTAAATGTCTTGAATGTACTATAACGATTACAAGTAAACATGAGTGATATAGCAGTGACATAAATTATAAGGAAATGAAAATTAAAATTAGCATTCTATAAAAATGACAATGATATTTTAAAATATAGATTGAAAGACCGGCTTAAAGAAAGAAAGGCTGAAAGAAAGAAAGGCTGAAAGAAAGAAAGAAAGAAAGAAAGAAAGAAAGAAAGAAAGAAAGGAAAGGCTGAAAGAAAGGAAGAAAGGAAGGCTGAAAGAATAAAAGAAGAAAAGAAAGAAAGAATGAAAGAAAGAAAGAATGAAAGAAAGAAAGAATAAAAGAAAGAATGAAAGAAAGATAGAATGAATGAAAGAAAGAAAGAAAGAAAAGGAAGGAAAAGAAAAGGGAAGGGAAGAAAAGGGAAACGGAAAAGAAAAGAAAGGTAAAGAAAAGAGAGAAAAGAAAGAAAGAAGAAAAAAGAAGAAAGAAGGAAGGAAATTATGATTAGATTGTCAATTCTGAAGAAAAACTAAATGCAAGATTACTAAAATTTAATATTCGTAAACATCTAAATGAAGTAAAAGTTTACCTGGTGCTTTCAGAAGATGAAAATCCCAAGTCAGAGGCAGCCACTGTTAAGACCAAAAATGCATATTAAAATGAGATACCTAACGGAAGAAATGTCATTTAATATCACAATGAAAGCTTTAGAGCATACGAACACCTTCAAATAATATTGCTTCTTACACCTTTTCCTGTTGTTTGATTTTATAAATTTTAAACATCTATGCTAGATGTGTGTTTTAGAATTTACTTCTAAAGTAGTACTCTTACCTCAACATGAAAACAGCACATCCTCAAAAGTAACAACAGTAGAGTAATATCCTTAACCTTCCCTTCCTTAACTTCCCGTTGTACCTGCCATTTGATCATACCTGAATCCCTTCCGATCTTTCTTTTATACGCTATGTACAAGCACACTCCAATGACGACAGCAACAAGCGAAAGAGGCGGAACGATTGTGACCACCAATACCTCTTTTTGCTTCATTATCTCTGCTGCTGGAGGTGTCGATTGGAAATAAACTGAAAATATTGATAATCGTGAAATAATATAATAAGTAATTTCATATTAAATTAAATGTAAACAACAACGCATATACAGACAAAAACAATGTAGCTTTAGCTATATCGCAAACATGCATACTGGAAAATGTCCGTAATTTAGAGGATGTTACTGAGCCTTGTCTTATGTATGCCAGCCACACTTCAGCACTTCGTTTAAGTGAATTAAACGTATTTATTTCTGAAGCATATTTTGAAATTGCAACCTGTTTAGAGCAGTATAAATTATAATTACTACAATTACAGTTATTGCCAATGATGATGGTGGGGTAAAGTCGATGATGCTAAGGTTTATTTTGGTGACAATGACGACACTGACGATGATGATGAAATTATTGTAACATGATTTACAAAGTATCCAACTTTATAAATTTTCTTACATTCATCGATACTGAGAATAATAATGAGACTGTCTTGTCCTTCCTCGTTATCAATCATTAGTTTCCATCGCCCACCTTCATACGGGTTGACGTGAAATACGTGCAACGTGAGAATCAAATTCGGAACAGTTCCATTCAAGACACAGGCACACTTTTCGTGGTTCTCCACATGCTCGGAATCATAGATGTACATTTTCATTAATTCCGCAGAAAAATGTCTGACGACGCAGTCATGTCGTTTGCTTGAAAGGCCGGAGTCGTGTTTGTCCTGCGTGTTGTTGTGTTTCCAAAGTTTAATTATTCGACACCCTGTGATGTCCAGTGTGTGCGAGATCAAGGAAGTGGAGAATTGAACGTGGTTTCCGACGGATGCAGAAATATTTTGCTGATCGGGAATTATAAACTTTGGTGGACCTAGAAAAACGCAAACAGTGACGTATTACTTAAACAAATTCAAATACAAAAATAGAATCTATATTATGAGAATAGCACTAGAACACTCAAGCGATTTGCCGCTTACGGTGTGAGAAAATATTTCACTTACTGGTATATATACGCACAATCGCAAAGAAAACGTTAACTAATTTAAAGCATATTAAAATTAAGTTATTGTTTTTCATAATTTATATTCATAATAATGTTGCTTGCATTGAACGTAATGTGCAGTTTAGCGGAAATCCGTAGTTTTTACTAAGTCCGATGACAGCTAAAATATAGGCAGCGCTTAAAGGAACAAACTGAAAACAAAAGATAAAACGAACCAGACAGAAGTGGACCAACCAGAAACACCACCTACACTGAGAAGACAACTGTCGATAGACCCAGTGTCAGAAATCCCTGCTACACTCGAACACTTCTCAAAAGAGCTAGAGGCCCCTCCTCTTTCACCCTTGTCGGAGTCAACACCTTCCCCAACTAAGTCAACACCAGACGAAGAAGTAAAAGAAAAACAATCCTAAAATTAAAAGAGAAGCAGATGAAAAGGGAAACCAGTAAACGACCACCTCCACACCTATGAAGGGAACAGAAATAGGCAGAAGAGGGCAACAACGACCACCTTCATTCATACGAAGGAAAAATAAATATGCAGAAGAATGCAACAACAAAAATGGCAGGAGAATAGAGTGTTACAATATAAACAGTGGGGATTTTTTAGCCGCCCCGTTGCGGACTCCTGGTTCACATATTCTGGCCACCTGCCCATGTTTACTACATCCCATCCAGACGGACAACATCGGGGATAGAGACAACAACAACAGCAACAACAACAATGACGACGACAACACCAGTGAGAAAGGCAGAGGGTGAAAATCTCGGGCTTGTGTACCCAGTAGGTATAGATCTGGTGTGTTACTAGCCTGGGCTTGTAAGATATCAACACCACCATTCCCCTTCACCCGACAGCAACATCAACCACGACATTAGCCGACGGACAATCGAGCTACTACATGCCTCTACTGGCCAGAAAATAGTGCTAAAGACTCATCATTCATCATCACTAACTTTTCAACTTCAAACACACTCCACTCTGTCTGTCACGATATGAAATTCTCCATAAAGCGGCACACTGTGTGCCAGGCAGCGAAATTGTCATAGGCCGGAAACTGACATCATTGTAATCAAAGAAGAAGAACAGCAAACGGAAAAGAATTGGGATAAGTAATAAATCAGAACTTTGTGAAAAACGAATGACAGTTAAATAATGTAAGATGTGTGTATCCACGACGAGGCAGTGGGAAAATGATTGCATCGAAAAGGAACAATGCTTCCTTTGTGTGCCATATATAGAACCAAATATAAAAAAAAAATAATATACCCCAAATTGTTAGAGTCCTTTTATTAGTGTTGGTGACTTGGCGGTATGCAGTGTGAATAATATTTCCTGTCACATATTACGTTGCTAATTTATATGGTTTTCAATCACTTGAAAAGGAGAGATAATAAAAATAAAAGACGGCCTTAAAATATGTAACTTAAATTCAAAGATGAAAGCAGATTCTAATGAGGCAAGGAAATACCAACGTAAAATGTAACACGAACGAAACGAAACTTTAAAAAGTAATAATAATCTATTCAACACAGTGCACGGAAACCACAGAGACGAATATGGGGCAAAGGTCATATAATGAGTGTTGTATTTACACTCACAGTGTTCCTTTATGTACGCTCATCTGAACTGTTTATCTTGCGGAACGTGAAACAAAGAGTGTCCTTGGCTTTGTTCTTTCATTCATTTTTAAATAGGAAAAACAGTGATATGCATTTGCAGCTAAATACTTTAAGTATGTTGAGGGTGCTCTCATAGGCAAATTCTGATATAAGATAATACATAACAAAAAAATAACACATAATATGTAATCAACAAACTATTCAATTTCACATTTTTGTTATTGCCTGTCAAATTCTTATTTTCTTTTAACAAAATTATCTATTCAATTTTTTTCTTTATGACATCATTATGTCAAATGTTAACAAAATGGGAAAGAAAACTTACAATAGTAATAAAGAAATAATGAGTTTAGGACTATCGGATTACTCTTATAAACGAAAAGGCCGTTCAAACTATATCAAAGAACAAACAGCATGATAGTAGTACTTACATCTCACTAACAACATGACAGTTTCGTTCCTCGTAGACCCATACGCTTCACAATGGACTTCACCCGAATGAGAACAGTCAACGGAGGTAAACTGGTGTCGAATGGTTTGATCTGTTCTACTCTTTACCAGCAGATTGGCGTGAGCATCTATCAGACGGACAGTCGTGGGAGGGAAGCCATTGTCCCAAGTGCATTCTATTAAGACACTTTGGTTTCTTGATACAGTCATTGGACTGGTGGAGCCATTCAGAGTTAGTTCATTGATACGGGGCGCTGCTGCAATATGGTACATCAAAATATATTCCTTTTACAGACCTCGAGACTTCAATGACAAAACTCCTATCAGTGTTAAAGCAATAAATCGCAATTTGTACTTTATTTAGTCACTTTTAGTGTCCGTGTTAAATTTATATCCTGTGAAGCCATTTACATATTTAAGTAAAATTGTCATAAAGAGTGATAAATAATTGTTTCAATGAGTTGTTTATTTTTGTCAAGAGATTTTACCTGTGAATATCTTCAGCAGCAAGAGTTATTGTCTATCTATCTATCTATCTATCTATCTATCTATCTATCTATCTATCTATCTATCTATCTATCTATCTATCTATCTATCTATCTATCTATCTATCTATCTATCTATCTATCTATCTATCTATCTATCTATCTATCTACCTGTCTGTCTGTCTGTCTATCTATCTATCTGTGTATGTGCTCATATGTACAATCAAACATACTTAGATACAATAAAAATAATTACATTCATCGACTCATATATAAAATCAAATGATTTAAGATTTACCTGAGTTAAGCTGGATAGTGATGTTTTCATGACCCCTACCATGTTTGTTCGACACAGTCAGACACCACCTCCCTCCATCTTGAATTGTGACGTTGAAAATGAGTAGGTTCAGAATCAGGTCTGACTGAACTGCAGTGATAACGCACGAGCATTTTGTCGTTTGTGAACCCTGGGTACCGCTAACAGTGAATGACGTTTCACTTGGCGAAGTACAGGCCTTATTTCGGGGAACTACATTAGTAACAGTACAACGATACGTTATGTCTGATAAGCGTACTGTGAATTGGACACCATCATGCTGGTCTGTGTAAATGTACTTCGACAGCAAGCAGTCTCTGATGAAGACATCTTGTGGTGAAATCGGTAAGGTAATCGCCAGTCTTTGACCTATGTTTCCGTTCACAATATTCGCATATGGACGACCAAGAACAGGGGGAGCTGTGAAGATACAGAAATGTCGATATACAGACAAGAAAAATATTAAAAAATATACTGTAATAAGCTATGATCCATACTCGTTTGCTATACATACACACTCATGCACACACACACACACATATTAAACATATTAGATAGATAGATAGATAGATAGATAGATAGATAGATAGATAGGGATAAATAGATAGATAGATAGATAGATAGATAGATATATAGATAGATAGATAGATAGATAGATAGATAGATGGTGCAATGGGCAAGCCACTTAGATAATGAAAATGAGTATTATTATTAATTTTAAAATAAAAAAAATCTTTCATAACTAATTACAAGTGATAAGAATCTTAATTTATTTTATTACTGATTCTACAACAGACACCACTCGTCTCTCACTATGCAGATGTTTGGCCTTGTTAACGTAAAACAAAATTTACAGACACATAATGTTTCAATGAGTGGAAAACTTACTAAAGAAGACCAATCCAAATTTTAATCTATATTAACGTCCCCATCCATCCACTTTATTTACCAACATGGCATTATCAATATGCATAAGAAGGTCAATAAATTTAACAATACATTTATTTATTGAACAATGAAATATACATACGACAATTACAATGAAACAAACTACTTGACATCAATATTCAACAAGCTTATGTTCGGTTAATTTTATGTCTCTCTCTCTCTATAAAAAATTAGTTACAATTCATCAATAGAGTAAATACAAATAACAGGTTAGTCCTATTAGAGAACAGAAATGGAGGTATTAGAGGTAGGTAATTTAGAGTCTTTCTTCAACAGTCTTTACTTGCTTTTGCAACTATGTCACATCACAATGCCCATGTCAACACTGTTTCCCCCCACATGCCTGGAAATCATTGACACACTGTTATATTCTTGGACGAACTTCAGCACTCTCTTCAACATGTCAGTTCTTCGGGCAGAACATGGCCACAGCAACTCTGGCCACCTCAATGTACCAGAATTCTCCCGCTGTATCTAGCATATACATCAAAGTGTAGCGTACTCCTTATGCCTACACACCTCAACAGAAGTTCCTGCATCATCCCGGTCAGTCAAATTTCTAACTGGTGACCATATGAAGGGTAACTTGGAACTAGGAGATTGAAAGTAAAACTCAACTCATAGCTCTAACTCAAATTCAAATGTCAAAAGTCAAAAGGCCACTTGTTCACTGCAACTTATAATCAAGGAGCAAACCTAAGTTTCCCGTTTATCACAATATAACTCCATTCTACCTGACATCCCATTCTCAGCTTACAGTCTTCTGCAACAGTATTTATTAGCCCGATACACACACACACACACACACACACACACACACACACATGGAAAAATAAATACAGCATATCAAACAATGTCAAGTGTTAGCAGAGTGCTCTTGAACAAATTAATTCAAACATTTGTAGAAATAAAAGTCAACTCACATAATACATCTCTACACAAGAATAACTATTAATAGTAAAAATACATGAAATATGAAGTCCATTTTCTCTCAGTCAGTTTTAACTCATCAAGCTAACAAGTGCGGTTCAAATCCGGAATTTCTCCTTTTACTTCAAAATCAAAAGTGTTTGAGTACAATTTTCTACAGCAATTGAATAGTGAATTCTTTAATATCATCCCATTGGCTGGTCTTGTTATCGTAAATAATAGTCATTGGATATTAAAGAACACCTCATTTATTTTGCAAGTAGGCAGCAATCTAAAATATTCTTGCTTCAATCTGTTTATTACAACTCAGACACTTTCAAAAATAGCACCATAAGAAGTGCCCAAAGTCGGGTTACTCTGACAATTTAGCAATTTATATACCGATTTAATTTTTAAAATAGGAAGAGGCAAATTTACTCAGTCACAGAAAGATAGACAGATAGACAGAAAGACAGAGAGAGAGAGAGAGAGAGAGAGAGAGAGAGAGAGAGAGAGAGAGAGAGAGAGAGAGAGAGAGAGAGAGAGAGAGAGAGAGAGAGAGAGAGAGAGAGAGAGAGAGAGAGATGAACATGCATTGATGCATTGATACGATACCCACATACCTTCACTTTCTTGGATGCATAAAGTTGTAGAACCTGACCCTATAGGATTTGAAACAAGCACGTGCCAATATCCGAAATCCAGTCCAGTTATGTCATTAATATTCACTGTTAGGACAAAGTCTGGTACTAAACCATGAAAAATGCAGTGACACTTGTATTCTTGAAAATCGTCACTACTTTTGTTTGTTGACATACTGGCGTTTAAAACTAAAGTCTTTGTGGGAAATACATTACACGAATATGTGCGATTAGTAACTCCACTGGAATGTGCTTTGAAATTGTCAACGGTTCCTGAATGGGTCAACTGGCACTGCAAGAAAATCGTTGTATATGATCGAATCGGAAAGTTAATTGAAGCACTTTGACCAATCATGGCATTGATATAGCTTGTGACACTTCCAAATTCTGGTGGGCCTAAATAAAGGTAATTATAAAAATGTCAAATATGCGTTAATAAAATAAACATCAGTGACACAACTAATTTTCTTTAACATATAATTGTTATTTGAATTAATAAGTAAGACCATTTCCTTATTCTGCATTGCTACTATCCTCGATAATATATGAATACTGTAGTATACTTTATTAAAGTTAATAAAGACAGAAGACAGTCGTGTTATGAAGTAGAATATAATTTAATACCAGCAGGTTAAAATCGACCTCAATGACCGGAAATGATGTGAACTGGTTAAATAACTGCTACTAATTTAGTTCGAGTGTTATACCAATCAATACGTAATGGTTGATGTTTTCTGTGCGTGAATGCATTGTCATGATATCCTGTCCTCTATAGAAAAATGTATTTCTAATTCATAATTGAACATACGAAGAGTAAATATCTCCTATATCAGTAAAACGTATTTTAAGTTTCGTTCATTTATTAAATATTATCTTAACTGTATATTATAAATCCACTTCTTCAATAACATAAGTATTATGTCCGATATTTTGCTTATCTGAAACCTATTTTTAGTGATAGTGTACATTTGTTTTATTCAATGTGATTAATGCTTATTGGAGACCACTAATAGACTCATTAAAGAATTAATGGATATGTTCACACATTAGTTACATGCAACGTTTCCTCTGCCGAGAGAATAGAAGTAAAGAGTTCTTTTTTGGCAGTTTACTCATTCACCTGAGGAAATCAACATTTTTCTTTTTCTACATACAAACATGTACAAAGAAATTATAAAACGTTATCTGACAATCTACAACGAGTAGAGAAGATCGGTTCGTTATAGAACCATGTGCCTCGCATCGAATAGCACCGTTGTCATAGCAACTGGAAACAGAAAGCTGGTGAGTAACAGTTCCGCTCGTAGTACTGCGTTCAATGACCTTGCCGTGCATGTCAAGAAGTCGGAGCGTTGTTGGCGGGTTTCCGTTTTCCCAAGAGCAAGCAACTGAAATACTTGTGCTCATTTCT
Organism: Sinotaia quadrata; assembly: GCA_028829895.1. NCBI lineage: Eukaryota > Metazoa > Mollusca > Gastropoda > Architaenioglossa > Viviparidae > Sinotaia > Sinotaia quadrata. Next base: position 138,175,597 of record CM054179.1, read on the forward strand.
ACGTATTTCGAGTTGTTGAGACCAGCAATTGTTAGACTGTTCACAATGGCTGGATCTGGAACCAAGGAACCAACATTTTTATGTTCATTTAAATACGAGTGAGAAAATACATAACACTTGTGAGAGCTAAACTAATAATCATACTCGCAATGGCAGAGTCATTCGAAAATAGTAGTGCAAAGAAAACTACATGTACATTTCTTCGCAATGCATGCAGGCTTTACACACTCAGGTTCGGTGTATCGATGTTTCACAAATGTTCATAATTTTATTCCGTCATTTACTGAGTATTAATTAAGAATAGTAATTTTTCATTCTCTCCTTCAAAGCTGTTTTGCAAGTGTCGTTTGGGTTTTAAGGCTGGCACGGAATCAAATCCGAAACCCAACAAACTGACCCTTCCTCTCAGTGTTCCTGAAAGCGCTGCAGGGCAGCAAGTCCTCTTAAAAATGGTATAGCCCCGCTTAAAATTCCCTTTTGCAATAAGTCTTTTGCAATAAGTCTCCGGTTTTAGCTCATGCCTGTGGTGAAATGCTACATTTTAACGATGCGTATTTGCCCACGTCCAATATTTTCTTCTGCTGTTAACGTGCAAGGCCGACCCCCGTTTTCAATCTAGCAATAGACAGTTATTATTAGAGCATAGTTTCAGGGATAGTATTGGCAAAACTAACAGAACATCATCTTGCAACGAGGAGCCCACATAAAAGCGCAACGCGTGATCTCGAGAGCTATATCGATTTTATTTGATTCTATATTTCCTTTTGCCAACGAATCCCCGTGTCATTAATCGATTTTATTTGATCTTGGTTTTGCTGAGGAGGCCCTGGAATAGGTTACTATGTCTTCTCTCAAGGAAGCGTTATAAGTTACTGTACGTTATATTATTGTGCGTTATATGTTATTGTTACTGTGCCTTATAAGAAGTTATTGTTCGTTATATGTTACTGTGCGTTATATGTGTTTGTGGAAATTTTGTGAGCCTTCCATTGCTCCTTGTGAATTAGGGACTTTCTGAGCTACACCGATATCTTCAGTGTGCGCGTATTTCGGTCAACCCGAGGTCTTTTCATTATTGTGGAGTACGTGTCTGACCTCCAAAAAGTGAACCACAATTTGCATATGTGATCATCATGAATATCATGAATTTTATTTGATATTTATTGACTGAATTTATACATTTTATTCTTATGGGCTGACCTGCGACCTTGATTATATATGGGAGAGAGAGAGAGAGAGAGAGAGAGAGAGAGAGAGAGAGAGAGAGAGAGAGAGAGAGAGAGAGAGAGAGAGAGAGAGAGAGAGAGAGAGAGAGAGAGAGAGAGAGAGTACATATTTGTGACAATAAGCAGATGGTGCTATTTTATACAGTTTTTGTAAAATAAAAATAGTTATTCCTCTCAAACGAGCATACGTTCGTATTTGTGGAACGGTAATACACAGGCATCTAAAGGAGTGTGCGCGCGTGTGTGTGTGTGTGTGTGTGTGTGTGTGTGTGTGTGTGTGTGTGTGTGTGTGTGTGTGAGTGTGAGTGTGAGTGTGTACGTGTGTATGTATGGGGTAACAAACATTTATATATTTGTAAAAGTCCAGCAGTGCATATTGAATGCTCGTTCTTTAATTTATGGGTCGCTTGTGATGTCCGGTTGTCTGATGTCGATCCTGTAAGACTATTAAGAGAAAGAGTAATTGACGGGCTTGATCGAGATTGACCACTTTGGTACGAATTCCATTTGTCTTATTAATTATCATTGTTATTAGTACAGATACAATATAACTGATATTAATGAATGCATCATACCTGTGCTTGAAAATAATGTTCAATGTTTCTTTCGATTACCGTACAAAGTTATACTTTAAACAAACATGTGCGTACTGAGTAATCAAGTAATTAACACTTGGTATCTCTAAGCACAGAAGATAAGTGCCAAATTAAGAATGTCGCTTTAAATAAAATCGCATATCATCCACTCTGTCAGGTATTGTAATTTGACCAGCTCACCTTCACACTATTTCACCAAACTCTATCCAAATCACTATTTGTCACATTCTATCACTAACCGTCCAAAGAAACTTGCATGCATCAGATAGACGTCTCATTTCTAATACGAAACATTGTCTCAATTCTAATACGATTATAATTTAATCAATACACATCACGCTGGTAGTCTATTGTACATGTACTGTTTCGTCCCAGTGGTTATACATGAACAGAAATAATTATAAACACGCATACGACTGGTCGAATTTGGCTTAATGCACACGACCTAGTGTATTTTGTACTTAATGCGAATTGCTAGACATAAGTTATCTATTGACACAGAAACTGTGTATTTATGTCAGTCACAATACAATTACTTGTATACGAGAGAAGTACTCCATCAGCTTTTTAAAATGCACTAAACACACATTTATTTCTTTGCTGTCAGTCGGTTACGCTTTATAACCCTCCGTAAAAATGAAGGTTCTGCATGCGATGTTACCCAGAGATAAATTAGAAATATCATATTTTTCTCGTTCCATTTATCTCGTAGTGTGATGTCGTTTATATCACTTTATGATTTAGTTCTTTTTTATTTACATCAGATCTTTCAGTAAGGTATCATCCACTCTAGCATCAATTATGTGCTCATCAGTTCACTATATTCTTTAATAAATAATATTAGATAGGTAGAAAAGGAGATAAGGATTGAGGCAAACAGACAATCAGCTAGCTAGACAGATAGATAGATAGGTAGATAAAGACAGACAGACATATAAACAGATAGATAGATAGATAGATAGATAGATAGAGAGATAGAGAGATAGATAGATAGGTAGATAAAGACAGACAGACATATAAACAGATAGATAGATAGATAGATAAATAGATAGATAGAGAGAGAGAGAGAGAGAGAGAGAGAGAGAGAGATAGATAGATAGATAGACAACCAGATAGATAGATAGATAGATAGATGGGTAGATTTAGACTCACATGTTACGTTAAATTGAATTATTCTTTCAGGAGCACTGCCGTCTTGGGTTGACAATTGCCATAGCGCGTTATCCGATCGGTGAAGTGTCTTGTTGAACAAGTACTTGTTTGGGGAAAGACAAGAACATAAACTAGACACTGCCGAAATACAACTTGCATTTGTATGACGAATTCGGCACTTGTATTCAAAATATCGTTTACGTGCCTCAAACTTTGAAACGAGGATTATAATACTATCCCAACTTTCGCAATGAAAATCAACCAGTGTGAACGTGAAAGTCGTAGTCCTGTTTTCTTCACCATCTAATTGCATGCTTGGTAACGAGACTTTAAACGTTGCACCTGTTGAATGATAATTTAAACTCGTGTACATAAAGCTTTGTTGCACGTCAAATATTATGAATTTGTGACATTATGCTTCACAAGCATGCACCAAGAAACAGTTGTAGTATGATAATATTTATTTTATTACTAAACAGTTATAATTTTGTTAATAAAAAATAAAATATTGAAAAGTGACTATTTAACTTCAGCGAAAATTGCTAAATTTCCCCACGATGCTGTGAATGTACAGTTTTATTTGGGATATCTATCTATCTATCTATCTATCTATCTATCTATCTATCTATCTATCTATCTATCTATCTATCTATCTATCTATCTATCTATCTATCTATCTATCTATCTATCTATCTATATTTCTTTCTTTTTATCTATCTATCTATCTATCTATCTACGGTGTGTAATATATGTTTAATCTAACGTACCAAATTCGATGCTTTTAAATAGTTCATTGAATCCATTAAATTGACATAAATCTGTAAATAGATTGAAAGATAATTCTTTACTCATAATGATCGTGATTGGTACCTCGTTTTGTATTTGATCTTTACTTTTTTGTTTGATTATAACCCTAGTTCATCGGATTATGGATTGAAGTCTCGGTGTGTAAAGAGGAGGAAGAGGTGATATTCAACATTTAAAAAAATGTAAACAATCTGATTTCACCTTGTGCTTTTTCAAAATGGTAATCATGACACTGATCACCTTAGTTTATGATATGCTATAACTAAGATTTTCTTTTACTAATGTGACATTTTTTATGTAATCTAAATCGTCCGGATTTTGTCATTTGAAAACATAAGAACTTACAGTTTTTACTGTTGACGCAAACCAACTGGAATCCAGTCAGATATATAAGTATCATTAAAAGCATCTTGGTAAGTTTTCTTTTGTTCAAGGTTGTTAATGATGCATCTATCAAAGTAAGATTGCTGTGTAGTGTATATAATATGTATTATATATATTTTAGTTTCATAAATTTAAAAAATTCACAATTGGAAGTGAAGACACTGGTTTCGTTTCCCTGTCGTACATTTTGAGTTAGAGATTATTCTCATTGTCTTCGTGGAAATGCAGTAAGGAAAGGGAAAGTCGTGGGAGTAAAGTGGACTTTTACCCTATTTATAGAATAGCTGAGTAAATGAAGAATGAGTGTGTGTGCGTGCGCGCGCGTGTGTGTGTGTGTGTGTGTGTGTGTGTGTGTGTGTTTGTGTTTCAGAGACTGAGTAAGGCAGGAAATATATCTATCTAACTCTGTATCCATCCATCCTTCAGCCGTCACTCTTCCACTCTCTTGTTGACTAAAGAACGAAACATGTTTTACATTGCTATTTATACCATGTATAAACTGTCAGTCTATCCCGAGATAGTGATTCATACAGTGCAAGGTGTACTGGTTAAAAGTAAAAGATAGTGATTCATACAGTGCAATGTGTACTGGTTTAAAAGTAAAATGGATGCATACACATTTCGCCCACATCGTCTAAGTAACAAGGAGAGACAGACCGAATGTTTTTCAATTAAAATACAGTGAATGACAATCCGAAGTTAATTAAAATATATTATTTAACTCATAAATCCCTGGTCTGTATCAATGGGGAGGTCAGAAGTCCTGGGGATTAATGGTAGCGGGTTTTCGTCCATGAATAAGTAAGCATGGAAAAATAGGTGTGCTGTAGACATCGCGTGGACAGAGGTAATAACTTAAAATAACTTAAACTAGTTAACGCTAGAGCCATCCATGTTTCAGCAAGGAAGAAGAACTAGTCAAGAAGAAAACATGAGACGTCATGACGTAAGGCACCCACTGTGTGTGTAGCAACACGAAATAACATAAACTATGTGTCCCTCGCGTATATTCATTAATGTTGCTGAGTGTGCATTCTTTTTGTAGTGGGCCTTTATATGGAATGGTTGAGTAAAGTGACTGAAAGAAAAACTGTAGAAGAACTATAAACTTTCTTTGGGGAAAATTAGTTGACATGAAGACGAACGTTAGGGCAAACGGAAATAATTAAAATAAATTATCGAAACTTGTAAATTTAATCCTGGCCTCCAGTAGTGAGTAAACCCCCCAGTCTGATTCAATGAAAGTCAGAAGTGAAGTCAATCTTAGCCACATGCAGAATTAGCAGCAGCGTAATTTGTCATGAATGAGTAGATGTGGAAAAATGCCTTGACCCATGGGTCAACGTGTGTTTTAAGTGTCACATGACAATGGTGATAACGTAGATCGAAGAACAAATTTAAATCACTTCTCTTCAGGACTACAGCCAGCAGAAAAGGACTAGTCCATCAAAGATCATTAAATGTTGTATGCATGTGTGTGTGACTCAAAAGCCTCCGAAAAGGGGAGCATGCTTTTTTTTCTGGAATAGAAGTCAGGAATCGTGGATTAAGTGTTTCTTTTGCCCATTTTTTTGGTATAAACTAAAGTTATGATATAATTGGTCCAGTATTATGTGCAAGAAAATATAATTTTAAAACCCCTTTGTGTGTGTGATATTACTACCGTAAACTGTAACAATGTTAGAATAGTATGTACATTTTAATCTATATTTCTTTTTTAGTTAGTGGACTTTGTCACTCAGAGAGATTTGCCTCTGATCCAGGTTGACAGCCAATCTGTTGTGGCCAAATATTTACGTATTATTAATTGCATGGTTTTATTTCCTTATTCTTCCTATTTTGGTTGTTGGTTGTGCTGTGGTTTCTATCCCACATCATTTGCCATATGGTCTTGGGACACCGCCGGTCTGGCCCAAATCTAAGCTCTTTGAGGCAAGCATGAAAAAAATTGTGACATCAATCGCTGGCTGCGTGGCATGAAAGGAACATGAACTAGTCATGTAATCAAATAAGTTATACCCATGAACTTTATGTCACTATGTTGTTTGTACTAAATATTTCACATGACTGTTGCATCAAGAGAGTAACATCCACAGATGAAAGATAAACTTTGGGGGGAGGGGAGATTTAGCAGATAGGAAGTCTGACATTCACTGCAGCCTAGATCACTCTTTGATAACTAGATAACAATTAAAAAATTGTAATTGTTGTAAAATTTGATGTGCTTTTTATCCCTTTTATTTTATAAATTCTTTAATAATTGTTTACTCTTCATCGTGTCACTCCTTATCATCTTTATTTTAAGTAACATTCGTCTTGTAATGAATGTTTATATTGTCTCTGATTTGTTCTATATTTTGTGTGGCATACTCACTTGGGGCTTATTGAGCAACTAGGAGATGTATCAGGGCTTATTGAGCAACTAGGAGATGTGTTGTGTTGTCCAATATTTCTAATTAATTTACGTGTGATCAACGCACCAATACATAAATGTGAAGCACTGACGTAGTAGAGGCAAGTGCTGACATGAAGCAAAGTCACATACCACTAAAATAACAGTGTTTATAAAGCAAATGTAGTACTGTTAGCAAACAGTATTTATAAAGCAAATGCAGAACTTATGTAGCAAACAGTGTTTATAAAGCAAATATAGTTCTGATGTAGCAAACAGTGTTTATAAAGCAAATATAGTTCTGATGTAGCAAACAGGAATGGTGATGTAGTCAAGAATGACAATCTCATGAAGCACAGTGTAGCCAAAGTCACTTTATATCCCACTTCACCAAAGCTAGGGGTGCATGATCCTCTGGCGAATGATCAGTTTATACTCCACTTTACCAAAACTAAGAGGTGCGTGAGCCTGTGGCGAATGATCAGTTTATACTCCACTTTACCAAAACTAAGGAGTGCGTGAGCCTGTGGTGAATGATCAGTTTATACTCCACTTTACCAAAACTAAGGAGTGCGTGAGCCTGTGGCGAATGATCAGTTTATACTCCACTTTACCAAAACTAAGAGGTGCGTGAGCCTGTGGCGATTGATCAGATTTTACCTCTCTGCACTTGAAGTAAAGGGAGCCTGGTGCTTGTGGCGAATGATGGTCCGTTTATTTGCACTAGGTAAATAGATGAATATCCTTGAGACAGCATTGTTCTTTGTTCGTAAATTAGATCCTTTATTATTTGGGGGGTGCAGCGGAGGGGGTTGGGTGAATTTGTTTCCAGAGGTCAACATAACACCTGCATTTCCGTATCATATGACCGCTGCTATATAATGACTGAATAACTAAACATACTTGTATGTGTACATGAATAAATTGTGAAAATATAATTCGTTACATTATTATCTTTTCTGAGACTGACACATTAAGCTGCCCTTTTATGTAGAATGCGCATGCTAACTGGAAGAAAACACGGCACTTTAAGTTGCTGTTTTCAAAGAGCTAGTGGTGGTGGTGGTGGTGGTGGAGACAGTTAACTGAATAGGCAAATGGACAATGACATGGTGGCAAGTACACAGGTTATACGGAAAACAGCATTACATTACAGGTGTATCAAAAGGAATACATTGTGTAAGGTGTAACTAAAACCTTCAGCTTGAATGCGAATCTTGTGTCAAAAAGAAGCAAAAGAAGCTGAGAAAATGGAAGGAGGGGGGTATGTATTGTGACTTAATGAGTGAATGATCTAGCTCCTTTTATAATCAGACGTGCGTGGGTGAATATATGTTTTTATTTGTAGGCGCGTCAAATTGAAAATAATTGTTCTATGGATAATAACCAGTTGTTTGATCAATTAGACTGGTGAATATGTCAGAAAGTATGGAAGGTTTATAATAAATAAATGCGGGGTACGTTAAGGGACCTCATGTTTATGTCTGAGATGGGACAAATTACTGGTATCCAATCGATGACTACTAGGATATAACTTTGGTCAAATAAAAGTTACAGAGATTGCTCGTAAACATCTCTCACGAATGCCTTCAATGTGCATGAATTGATTGGCTCCATGCTTAGACTAACATAAAAAAAAGTGTCAACTATTTATGTGTAACACGTTTGGGATGGAATATAAAGTTGTAATAATCTTTCGGTGTTAATTCAGGCAATGGAATATTGTGGTGTAGTGTTATATTTAAATTAAATCCATATGAGACAAATATATTAAACCATTAACAAAAATGCTATTATGTCCATATGAGCAGCATACAGGTAAACTGAATAAGGAATGTGTTACAGTATGTCTTGAAAAGTATTCTATTTCTCCAAGGATTGTTATTTTGTATTTGATTAAGGAGATGTTTTATCGGGACAAGGTCATGGCCATGCCATGAACGGTTGCGTTTTCTAAGGTTATGAGAAAATGTACTCAGACTTGATTTTCCAATCGAAAAGAATGGTTATGTGAAATGCTAGCATTGTATGTTTAGTTCTGGCAACTCCAGCTCCCATAATGCCATAAGCCCACTAATTTTGTAAACCTATATTAGCACTGGATTAGGGCGGGTTTTATTCTTATGTGACCAGTATGAGAGCAAATAAATAGACCCTACCCAATAACTTCTAGAGTATGAAATATCAACCAAGAACTAGATTGAATGAACATCGAATCTATTCTTATGAGGAGAGTTAGATTATTTTCTTGATTCTAGCTTCTGCTAGTGTAAATCGCTTGGCAACAGAGGAGTCGTTACTTGGATTCATAGTAATTAATACTCGTCCGCTGTATAATTAGAACGTGTCAGTTGACCTCTAAATTGGGTTTCGTGCAGCGAAGCGTGGACTGTTAAGACTCAAGTGGATGAAGTTTTCTCTTGCCAGGCACGTACTGAGAATAAAACAGGAAAAAGCTGCCACCCATTCTCCACTCTATCATTTCTATAACACCCGAACAAACACTAAGACACACAGATGTGATGATATTTTACGATCCGTATGAATTGTTGAACGGTACCATATTTTACACAACTTCCCCCACAGGAAGGTTTACTAGTTTCTGCAGATCTGTTTCAATGTGCCTTCGTAACTATATCCCAGTCCAGTCTATTTGATTTTTCTGGCTAATAAGTGGCCCCAGGTTAGGAGCTGCTATCACCAGACACGCAATTGTATTAGCTTTTTTTCCTACACTTCTGCAACTAATCCGTTGTCACTAATCATCAGCCATCGCTTTTGTTTCACAGCACATTCTTTGTAGTTGCTCATCATCAACTGTTCACATAAGGTAGGCAAGTGCATATTTCTACATAGACCATGATACTATTACAGTGATGAGAGACAGCATTCAATTGGAAGTGATTGTAGAATTATTACGTACAGAGAAAAGTGTATTTGTATTGTGTGATTAGCCAGCTTTGTGTTTTATTGTATGTGATTTAATTTTATTTAATTTAATGTAATTTTATTATTTTATTCATTCCCTAGAAACAAAGCGCCAACTGATTAATCACATTATTTTCTAGTGCAACGATTACACACCAGCTCCAAATGTGCACATTATAGATGGGCAATAATAAGTTCTCAGTGGCATAGCATCTGGACTATGCCGTAAAGACATGTGAGACACAAGTTCTCAAAGTGACAAAAAATATACACAAAATGTGAACTTGATTTTTTTGTAGGGGTGAGGGTGGCTAGTACAAAAGTATGTGAACAGGCACATGTATAATGTTTCCAATGTGCTTTACCTGCTTTAAATCCATATGATACTTCTCTAATTCGAATTTCTTCGTGCAAAGTGTAAAATTGAAAACATATCGAACTCTTCACAATAATTTGTTAATTATTACACAAAGGTACTCAATCATCCACTATATATTAAATCAAATTAATTATTGCAAGTAGTTAATAAAACAGAAATAAAAACAAATGACAGAAACCAAAATAGCAAATTGACATTTTGAATTTATTATAGAACTACAACAGTTAAATGCATAGAGTACAAATATATAAAAATATAATCAAACAAATATCACTGCGCGTTTAATCAAAATTAATTACATTCATTTCTTTATTCACTCAAACGTGAATGAGTGTGACGTAAGGCGATCAATCAAGCTATATGCAATATGGCTCTTCTATACATCCGGGAGATTTAAGATGAATAAGTGATACATGATGTCAACAGTCATAGTGGCATTCACCCACTAATGTCACTCATAATGTCAACAGATATAGTCGCATTCATACGTTATAATTATGTCATAGATAATCACTTTAAACAGTACGTTTATTGGTTTGTATCTTGCAATGGAAATAAAAGTGTATAAATTAATACTGAGACTCTAAATAGCATTTGTAATGAGTATTTTAAAAGAAGTAAAATAATGCCTACAAAATTATATCGTTTCATAACCAACTATGTATATATAATAAAATTTTAAAAAAAACTTTTAGTGGTTATTTGATTTCGCGACATCCCATAGTATACACACACATCACACATAATACATACACAGCAGATATAATATAAACACAGCACACGTAATACACACATAACACACATAGCATACATAATACACATACAGCACTCGTAATACACACAACACATATAATATTCACACAACACAAATAATGCACACTCAGTACACATAGTACATTCCCGTCAATATAATACACACCCAAAACATAAAGAATGCATGGATCGTGTCCTCCATCAACTGACGGAACAACCTGGCACACGTAGCGTCCAGCGTGTCTTTGTGTTGCGTGCGGGACTGTTAAGACAACAGTGGTACTTACAATATCATCGAACACATAGCCGTCCCCTGTTCTGCACTTTAAAGTTCCAGAAAGCCAAGAGCAGCTCAGCGCCATTTCTAAAAGAAAGATAAATAAGTGAAACAAATGGAGAATTATAACTACAGAAAATTTCAAATAAAATTAATAGAGCAGTGATTAAAATAATGTTAAATGCAAAGTTGAAATTAGGTAACCACAAAGACTACACTTTAAATTGCTAGTTGTCTCCCTTTCTCCGAAGACCTCAATCCGTGGCTGTTGAGTGAATAGTGTAACGCAATAGCTTTGTATATAGGAATGCATTTGAGCAAACACAATAGCCAAATGATAATCGTATCCATTCATAAATGCTTTTAAAACGCCCGTTTAAAGGAGTTTATAATTGTAAGCAATACTGGCCGTTAAATATACTGAGAGCTCCATCTTTGTAATGGTCAATTTGGAAGCTACTCTTGCTGTCGGAGATGTTGGTATCAAAAAGACACGTGATGTTTGCAGTGTGTCTAGTATTGCCGGCGACACACACGATGAACTGCTACATAAATAACAAAATGAAAAATGTCTTTTTCATTTACGTAGTTACGATCATTACCATAATGTTAATATCTACTATGGCTGGATTGAATAGATGCAGAAATGAGTAACAACACATTATTTAACAGTAGCGGAATAGTAACAACACATTATTTAACAGTAACAGAATAGTAACAACACATTATTTAACAGTAACAGAATAGTAACAACACATTATTTAACAGTAGCAGAATAGCATATAATGTGCGCACTAATGTCGTAATTACGTAATGTTTAATTGCTGCATTTATTACTAAAGGGTGCAAACTTTCATAATAATTATATTGTGTTGGATAAAACAAAGCACATTAACTGTATGCCCAATTACCTGCGCTAAAAACCTTTAAAATTATGACGATAGTACAAGGCAGAACCAAAGTCTTCATCTCGTGCTTTCTGTTTTTCGTGAAATCTGAAAAGGAAGATTAATTTTAGAGAAAAGATGAGCAATAAAGAAATGTTATGCTAATGTATATTTTACCACGTGTGTAAGTGTTTATGCGTACTTATAAATCGTATTTGTACAATTCTGTTGATGATATGATTTTTTATATTTATAAACGGATTGTACAAGTTAAAGTTGTATGAATTAAAAGTGCATATTGTGTCAATGCCTTAATTACTAAATGACAGTTTATATGAAATTGCAAAATCGAATATTGCATGTCGAACACGATATCGTGCCATGCAAAGTAAACAATATTTAATGTTTTCTTTCAATACATTTACTAAATGTTCACTATATTTCTTGTATCTGACATAAAGTACAGCATATTATATTTATTGTTTCAGATACCACAATTCCAATTTTAAAAAAATATGTTTGAAATTGAAGCAGAGAAACAAAACACTTTCCTCAAATATATGATCTGCTTGAGTCTAAATCTTTAGTGTTTCATATATCAATATTTGTGTGTATGTGTGTGCGCGTGTATGTAAATAATATTATTATATTTTGTTTTCATTAGCAATGAACCTTTGACTGTATTCATGACTATTATCCTGTAGTGACATTTATTAGAGGCACTTGTTAAATCTTATTTCACAGGATTTGTACCTCCATGGAGGGTTTGAAATACATTAATATATTTCAATTTTTAAACCGAAAAGGACAATTGTGCACATATTATAAAACAAATTGATAAGATTTGCAAAATTAGTTCTACGAACAGTCAAAACGCAGGCCCCCACTTACAAACGTATGGGTAAAACAAACTCCTGCATTTTTCAACGGATCTAAACAAGAACAATCCCGAATATCCAAATTACCAATTGTCAGCGAATGATTTTACACTATATCAATAAATAGTCTATACCTGAGGGATCTCCTAACAGTCGAACAAATAATTAAAAAGTGTACATCCGTGGTGTCAAGGAGGAAAACATTATATGACTTTCTAAATAAAAACGTTTCGGCAACATTACCAGGGGTGCTCATCCCCATCCTCCCCTAGACAGCACTAGCATGAGTGCCAAAGGGTTCACCGACAAAACCGCGAACGACAAATGCGCGCCGACAAAACCGCGATGGACAAAATCGCGCCGACAAAATCGCGCCGACAAAATCGCGCCGACAAAATCGCGCCGACAAAATCGCGATCGACAAAATCGCGATGATACATGTTAAATCGTACAAGAATGTAATAATAACATACGTAGATATCAATATTATGATACACAAAGCAATGTTAAGAGATACTGAGTGCAAATAATCCTCAAAATAAGGCAATGAAAAGAATGAAGCATACATCAAATCTTAATAATTTTATTTAAAGATCAATATTAAGAGATACTGAGTGCAAATAATCCTTACACAATGGTAATGAAAAGAATGAAAAGAAGTTACGTAATAGAGCGAACATACATAACACTTCCTGCCATTCTTTACTTGGTGATGTTTATCGCGATTTTGTCGGCGCGCATTTGTCGGCGCGATTTTGTCGATTTCAAAGAGCGCGATTTTGTCGGCGCGCTTTTGTCCATCGCGGTTTTGTCGGCGCGCATTTGTCGTTCGCGGTTTTGACGGGTCACCGTGCCGTTTTGTCGGCGCGCATTTGTCGTTCGCGGTTTTGACGGGTCACCGTGCCAAAGTAGACTAAATTAGTTGATAATTGCATAAAATACTATAATAGAAGACAACTGAAGGGTTACAATTTAATTAAGATGTTAGATGGCTTCATGCTTTAGTTTTATCTTCAACTAAGGAATCTGAGATATTTACTGAATCAATATAATTTAATTAATATTTTTATTATTATCAATAGCAGTATGAAGTCAGGATAAATTAAAATAGATTAGCAATAAGGGAAACAGGTAAATGAAATTATATACTTTATACCACAGAATGATAACAATATTAATTATAGTAGTCGTAACACCATGGTACTGATAATAATATAATAATAATACTCTTAATTATGAAAAAGCTAAATAACACTATTAAAGAGAACAAAGTAAAAGAATAATAATATAACACTTTCACCTCAACAAAATTAAAAAGAAATAAACCCACTGCCAGATGTAACATATTCATTACCATTTGTTTTAGAAGAATGGGTGGATGGGGACTCACTAAATATAGATTAAAAGACGGATTTATCTTCTCCTTTGGAAACAAATTTTCCACCTCGGAAATATTGTGCGACGGTAAATGTTTGTCTTTAATGTTGCGGAAGAGAGACAAGTTTACAGCGCTCACATATCCGCCAAGTTAGAGAGACGAGTTGTGGCTTCTGGAGAATTATTAACATACATTAATAATATCATCACTTGCTATTAGTTATGGTTGATTCATTAACAATAATAATCATAACCAATAAATAGTGTGGCGTAGGTGTCACACTATCCATCCATCCATCCATCTGTCTGCCTGTCTGTCTATCTTTCTATCTATATATCTATTAGTGCATTACTATCATATTCAATACTAAATGCTGACTCCTAATGACCAAATACAATGTAATATACATATAGATAGGGACTTCGTCAAAATTTAATGGGAAAATGAAGTTTCGCCACACGAATGACATGCACACAGTTAAATATCTTAAATATTTAACATTATTGACTTGAACAGGAACGCTTGTTTGGAGTTAGTACTAAGAACTGTAATGCATTATGTCTGTTGCCTGTTGCCAGGTGCATGACCTACATAAAGTGGCAAGTTGAGTCGTGCAGTGAGGCGATATAATAGCGTGCGCTTATTAAGACAACGGCCGTTGTCATGGTTCCATATGATCTAGTCAGCACTTTCAACATACTGCTTAATGGTAACATGTTCGAAAAGAGTGCATGATATGTGCCACCGATTACATTGTCCCTGAAGTGAAACCTGTTTTTAGTGGGACATGTTGCAATAAGCATGGAATGCATCAGTTTTTACCTGAACGCACGGTAAGGAAAAGTTAGATCAGGTGAGACATCTGGCGAAATAATGCTATAGATTAAACTGAATTTATGTTGGTAGGGTGTAATTATTCTAGTTTGAACAAAAACAAAACGAATCTATCTTACAACCTAGCAATGTTACTCTATTTATATACATACCATGCGTTTCTTTCAGTATTATTTTACACGCTTGAATAACCCCCCACACGCGCGTACAAACGCACGCACACACACATACATACACACACACACACACACACACACACACACACACACACACACATATATGTAAAAATTTGCAATAGTTTAATTGTATCATGTATATTATTCCTAATGTGATTATCAGGTTATAATTTTTGGATGTAGACACAATGACGATAGTATTACACTTATGAAGGTGTGAGAGGAAATCTTACTTTATATCATAACTATCTGCATGGTTTATGGGAATATGCGTTTATGGGAACATGCTTTGTTTAATTTATTGTTTTTCTTATCTGATAAATCCGAAACCCTCGAAATGTAAAAGCGTCCATATGAGAAATAAATTTGAATCATACATAACAGTTGTTACGGACCATTTCAAAAATATTAGAGTGGAGTGAACTGTTTGACTAAGAATCTGCTGGCATTAATCCACCTAGAACATGTTTGAATCAATGTTAATGGAGTGCGCTAAAGAGGTTACTTTGAACATGCATAAATTACGGGAGAAATGTCCTCTTGCGTGAATAGATATATTTAAAATTTGTTGTCACTTGACCTGAGCTAGGGTTCGGAAACATCTTAATAAAGCACGGCGAAATGGCCAAAGAGAAAGATAAAACGAAAGGAATAGGAGTAAAAGAATAAAAATAACATTTATTGTTGTATGTCCATCCTGCAAACTTTTATTTTCCCACTTGAATTTAGTTTTTATTTTGCGTTCGTTTTCCTATTCATTTCTGCATACGATTTAATTGTCCAAATAATCTTTTCATTTGAGGTCTTTCTCCCGTGAATTCTATATCAATTACTTTATCATCGAAATATTTCTAAAACGAAAGCTCCGAAGTCGTACACATATTCCGCTGTCAAATAATGAAACGTGTTGTCAGCCACTCCTACTCCCGGCTTCTCACTACTAACAGTAGTACTTAGACTCAACTTGCTCAAGGGTCGATCATGCACAAAGCAGTGTGATACTACAATCAGAATCAATAACAGGTTACAACTAAACCTTCTGAGTATGTATCGAAACGAAATGAAGAAAGTAATTATAAAATTTGACCAAGACATTCAGTGCGCAATAACCGGAAATATACACCACGAACCTCTCCCTTTCATTCAAACTGTACTTTAAGTTGTATTACTGTCAATTGTTTTAGCAGTTCAAGATCAGGTACAATATTCTGATTCGACATATATGCACTGCAAAACATTGTTAGGTATTGTAAATAAACTAACACAGTTAAAGTTATAATGCAAGCAGGTGTACTGAAAATCGAGCAATCACATACCTGTACATGCAACCTGTACAATCGCCTTGCTGGAATGAGTATCATGTCAGAAAATGTGGTTGATTTTACTATCAAGAGTAATTTGATATAATATTGTATGGTGAGCGAAACCTGTCAGCGATTACAATAATAACAACTCGAGCTTAGTTAAGAAAGGTTTCCTTAAGTCAAGTTAAGTAAGTTTGAGTTATTATTATTACGAACGAATCCTTTCTTACGTTCTTGAAACAATGGTGTGTTTCAAATGACTCCACACTTTCACAATAAAATCTATAGAAATTAAAATGACATAAATACCACAGAAAAGTACATGAAAAGCGAGTATATGTAAACTCCGAACAACATCTGTTTTCTGCTATACCCTAGAGTGGCGATAGTTTTCCAGTAAGAATGTAGAGTTTATCGTGCAAAGAATTCCAACAATATTAAAATAAGTGAGCAAGTAGACTAATATTACACACACACACACACACACACACACACACACACACACACACACACACACACACACACACACACACACACACACATATATAATATATTGTATAATGTATATAACCTGCGGGTACTTCATATGACGATATTTTTATAAGTACCAGATTTAAAGTAACAACTCAGGTAAAGAATATGCTAGAAATTACTGATGTATCGAAACCTGCTCCAGTCTCATGCTTATGACAATTTCCTCAAAAAGGGATGGACCAAATATTACTTTGTTGACGAAAGTTCTATATTCTGATCACTCTGATTTTGACGTAAATCAAGTCCAGTCATAAAGGTGATCATTAGCTTATAAAAGGTGTGTGCCTTTCTTCTGATGTTTTGATCTTTTGTAACCTTGTATCAACTTCGGACTGTAATGACTAGTATTCTACCGGATCACATTTGGTATGTTTATCCAACTTAGTCAACAAATCTATCGCTAAACACATTAATGTAAGTTGATTCTTGTGAGCTTCATTCAAGAGCCAATATGAAGGAAAGTGAAGTTTGAGTTTGGTCTCGAGAATTCGAGAAGATTTTTATTTTATCATTCCTTGTGGTGTGTTTGAGTAGCACACGTGTTCTGTTTGAAGGGATGGACACGGAAAACATAATGCTCAAGCATTTGAAAGGAAAATGTTCACACCCTTTTGGCAGGAGATACATTGGCACATGTCCACTCTAGGTTTAATGAATCTGTCCTATTTTAGATTCCAGTTATCGATATTGGTTTATTGAATAATTTCTAACAATAGCAACAGCCAGACGGCCTGACTTATCCACCAAGAAAATGTCAAGGTGTTAGAGCAATTACTCACAACATCTCGCTAGCTAAATCAGTTGACTTGCCTCAGCTAACAATGCTATCTCCCCTTCATTTATAAATTAAGATTTATGATTCTTTATCCATGTATTATGGCTCACCCACAGTTAGCTAGTCTCTTCAGTCGTGCTACAAAGAATTATGTAACAAGGGGTAAGATAACAATAAATTTAATAACAACTCAATTAATAAAAGGAATGAGCATTTACGAATCACGATTATTAGAATAATCTATCGGTCGAGCCCAACACTGCTTATACACAAGTTTACTAGTTCTGTCTTTCGTTGGAACACAACGACTTAACTTAAAGTTTTGAAGTAGTTGAATATGTTGTCATCTATTGACTGGGGCAGTTCTGAGGTCACACAGTGAATATCCTCTAGCTGGCCTTTCCACTGTCGGTTTATGGCACTGGGCGTAGACTTCGGACAATGTCTCCAGTATTTGAAGATGTCAGGTTGGAGTTCCTCTGGTTCCTAGTCTTTTACAGGACTACTGGTTTCCAGGCTCCCATGTTTTAGACAATTTAGCTTCTGGTTCATGCAACACGTGTTAACGATCATTAGCACTTTCCCTGTCACAACAATTAACAGTAGAAATATAGCAAAATGCACATGGTTACTCTAACTGGATCATTTTATAAAATATATCGATCGCTAATGCCACTTAACTTCTATAAGAAAATATATCACAATAATTTAACAATCATTTAGCAATCACATAAATATTTTACACAATATTTATAATAAAAAGATACAATAGTTTTACAAATGAGAAATACACAACCCAGAGAAGCCAACAATATTTACTGTCAAGTTATGGTGCGGTCAAAATGGTGGACGCGATCTCCCTACCCCTGGACAAATGGGCACTGTATATTTGTGAGTCTGACGAATTTGATTCATTCAGGTGTTTGAATCGAGATCAACCGGTGGATTAACACTACGTCACAATACAGAACACAAGTGACCAAATATGGGCGTCTCGTATCCGGCTAACGACCCTTCGTTCACCTTCGTCCTGTCTCGCATGTTTCTAACACTTAAACAAGTCTGTTGCATCAACTAAGCCTAATTGCTTAACGGAAGTCATGTAAATTATATAGACAGTAGAAACAGTTAATAAAATGAAAATTAATGTTTCATAACTTGGTATAATTTGCCCAACAGTTCCTGACATACACTTTGACACACGTGCATTGTGACATCGTTGCGACAGCAATTGAAAGACTGTCAAAGCAGTGATTAATCCAGGTCAAGTAAAAGATTATAATAACCTACCTCTTATAACTCCATTTCTATTCTCTCAAAGGACTAATCTGTGATTTGTATTGACTCTATTACTGAATTGTAATTATATTTTTCTTATATATAGAGAGAAACTTTGTAACATACAATTATCCGAACATGAGTTTCTCGAATTTTGATGTCGAGTAATCTATTTTATTATAATTGTCATATGCATATTTGATCATTCTTTTAATAAATTTATTGTTCTTTGATGTTCAAAATGTATGAAACATCATCCTTATGAGTAGTATTACCCTTTCAAAATTAATGGTCATATTATAATTTATTGGTTTGCACATACATGCTATTAGCAAATTACAGTAGAATATTATTTATGTTTTAACTTTCAAGCACAATTTAATGATAAAGTTATTAGGATTTTATTAACAGATGATTATTTTCATTTGAATGTAGGTGTTATCTGCTCACTGCTACCGACTACGACACTTTAGAGATATCATAAGAGCACTAAAAGAACACTGTTGTCATGGAACCAATTTGCAGTCCTTTGCACAATTCGCACATCTCAACATTGGTGCCGGCGATGTGTAGTCAAACAAAAATTACTTTGCAGTTCTCCACAAATAACGAAGTGAATGAGCGTGTCTGCAAACATTCTGGTGTTAAAGAAAAGCTTGAGCAATCATGGGATGTGAACAGTTCAAAGTTACAGTTTAGCTCACATGCACATTTACACTCGGAACGGCATGAAGGTAAATCCAGGCCCCCGATCGATCAAGAATACATTCCTAGTTTCATAAAGGATATTGAATACTGCATCAATACGCTAAACGAGATTAAAGACATTTTCATTAAAAAATGTGAACAAGTCAACGTTCATTCAATCATCGAATCCAGACTTGATATTAGTGTTAACACTACTTCATCACAGCCACGTGCTCGACCCCCAAAGGTGGACTCTGGGCCGGACAAAAATAGTGTAAGAGTTGAAAGTGTTCAGATTGTGAAAGGTGGAAAAAGTATATATTCAGTTTCTGAAATCAATACTATTTGTTAATTTATGAAAAATCTTAGGTTAACTTAGAGAATATGTAAAATAAAATTTAAAGGAATAGTAGAGCATTTAATGAGGAATATATTCATAGATTGCACTTGAAGAGAGAATTTTTTTTTTTTTTTGCTGAGTTCACGAGATAGGCAGTATCAGTGCTTGAGATGGTAGATGGGTTTTAAACAATTCATGCAGGCCTCAACGAAAGCTGGAAGTAATTTATGATTGGCTGACAAACGGTGGACCTTACAAGAGTTAAAATAAGCATACTGTCTTCCACAGCATGGTGAAGGATAATTAGAGGAGGGTTGGGTGTAGAAAGGTTATTTTATTATATTTTGAGGAAGATCAGAGAATTCTGTTGACTGACCTACATGACCTACAGAAAATAAATACATGACAGCGTCGAGAGAAATATAATAAAAATCAGTATAATAAGCAGAGGGGAAATTGTAATCAGGTTTTCGAACCTTCTCGCTGGTTCACGTACTTGCGGATTATCTTTCTATCTCTCTTTGGATTATTTGAATTGTGTTGTCTTGTATATAATTTTTCTTCCGACATCATCGTCATCGTAAGTAAGTTTAATTTTTTCTATTGTCCTGCATTTTGTGTACTCTCTCATCTAATAGACTTTCTCGTGGGCATGGTCGCACATAATTATTGTGTACTTTATATATACTAATTTCTTAATAGTTATATTTGTTTGATAGGTTTATTGTAGAGTTTGCTAACTAGTAAACACACACACACACACACACACACACACACACACACACACACACACACACACACACACATATATATACTGTGAAGATTGTATGAAAATTGGACAGTAAACCATTGCAAATTAAATTTGTGTTAGTTATGATTATTGGATTGTTAGTATTAACAACAGAAATAATAAATAAAGGGAAGACCCTCTCTAGTGATACGTGCTTACTTGTAATTAAATTTTGCTTATTGTTAAGAAAATAAATTAAATGATTGTAAGAAACATTTCTAAAATCCCTACACGCATGTAAACTTGCATGTTATACAAACCACATAATTGTTTCAATTAGAACATTAATAGCAACTATTTAATTGTACACACACACATACATCATAATTGTCATCATCATCATCACCATCATCATCATCATCATCATCGTCGTCGTCGTCGTCAATCATACTCTACTTTGTTATTCATTTATTCAGATTCTCTTTTCATATTATTGTCTATCTGCAAATGTTTTCAATCAAAAGGTTGTGTTGTAATGCTGCCTCTCTGAATCATTGTAGGACACACCAGACAACATTCACATGGACAAGGTGGAGGAATTGGAATGTACAGGAGAAGTTGTGGAGATTAAAGTATATAGGAAATTGGACACTCCTCAAGGTATAACTAGTACATAGATAGTTTTGACTAGTTGTAGACATACATTGTCGTGCTTGGCGTCCGTTACTTTTTATGCCATGATAACAGAAAGCCACCCCGATGATGCAATGAGTTGATGACGGACACACAAACAAACTACATTGATTTCAAACGTCGTGCTGCTCGAAAAGAGGCCCACATAGTTATTCACCAAGAATTAACAGGAAAAAGACAAATACGATCATTACAGAATGCTCATACATAAATATGAACTGATAGGTATTTGACAACGAGATAATTATAAACAAAATGGACGTTTTGTAATACAATAACAAAAGTAACGAAAAGAAAGTTTGAATTTCGTATGCATGGCACAGCCCAAGTCATTTCACAGGAATAGCTATTTATTTTTATTTTTTATTTTTGGGTAAATAGATATTTTTAGAGAAGGAATCTTAAAAGTGTTTCCATGTGTTTTGGTTAGCATCCATAACACACAACGCGGTTCTGGCATAAAACGAATACAATTCCAATAAAGACGAGTTCAAGTTAGACCAAAGTGTCATTAAAAAAAATGAGTTTAGAACAAACTAGGCTCTGCTTCATTATTACATATGCTACTTTTTAAAATTCTAACTACAAGTTCTCTCACATCATTGAATGGAATGCAAATGTCCATATAAGGGCATCCCGTATCCTGTCAACATTCACCCATTCTTATTGTCACCCTCCCCCTTTCTTTCCACTGCTCACACGTGATCAATGAACTTGACCTGAATCCTTCACTGCTTGTAGGGTATGCAGGTATGGCAGATTGCATAATCGGCCACGCAACGGTCATAAGTAACTAGTAACTACCAAATACAAATTATTAACACAGAGAAAAGAAATATTAGAGCATAACAGCATAATTTCCCCGTGGTTCGACCATCACAGCCATTACAGGGACTACAACTTTGTCAACCCATATATATATATATATATATATATGATGAATGCTAGACATAAATAGATACAATATTGAGACAAACAAAGCAACACACTATCGGCAGTATAATAAATAGCGGATGGGATCATGCGACATCAATAACTGACGGTTAAGGGTGAGAGATCAAATGTAATGTGACAACTCTGGACACCCTTCACTCGTTATGATTATTATTTATTTATTAACATCTCATAACTAATTACAAGTGATCTATAATCTTAATTTATAGTTATTAATAATTCTCCCACAAGACCAATATGTCTGTCAACAGATAGATTATAAGGGCGTTGTAAAACTCCACCATTTACACAATAATAAGACAGACGTTTTACTGTCACGTAATGTTTCTGCAGGTGGAAACGTCCTACTAAAGGAGTAAAGAAAATCCGCCTTTAAATTATATTTAACGAGCCCCCGTCCACCCACTTCATTTTCGACAGTTGGTAGTTGAATCATCTTTACCGTGGAGTAGTATTGTTGTATCTACTTGGTCAGTGGCAAGCATCTGACGTCATAATACGTTCAGCTCTAATCTTTAATCTTCACATGGTACTTGTAATAACATACATTGACTTGGAAAGATATCTACTGCACAACTATGTTAATGATAAAGACTTTATAAGATTCATTTAAATAAGAAATATTGTTTATTTAAATAAAGTAATAAACACACCTTACAACAGATATAGCTTAAGTTTTCTTTTTTGCTAGATGGTAGATACACCATGATAAATATCACCAGTGAACAACTGAAAGACACATGATGACGAATGGTAAAACAAGATAGGAGATGGTGCATATATCATAAAAAAACTGACAAGTGAACAATATAAGAAATAATGTGTTATAAGGAGAATGACTTATATACAGACGCATTGATTTTTTTCGTACAGGCGTAAGTAGATGCTTTTAATTTTAATTTGTGTCTTCATACTTTTCCATTGTTGTACCAGTTTGTATATGTGTTCTCTTACACTTTCTGATGTTGTACCAGTCTGCATTCATTTTTTCTAACAGCTGATGTTCGAATCTTAGATTCACCCACACAATACAACGTTAATGAAACTAAACGAGTTATACTCACGCCACGGACTACGTTGATTAATTTTGATATTGGATCTGTTGAAGGCGTCAGAGCTGACATGATAACTGATCATGAGGTTCTTCATGCAGGTAAAATGAAGTTATATGACAGATAATATACCACTGATTATATCTTTTCTTTAGACAGGCACTGTCTAGTGTTTGATGAAAGTGTGTTGTGCCATATCTTCCTCAATGCCATTTTCTAAAAATGTACCAAACAGTGAATTCATTTCTAATTTTTCTTTGATAAATATAAAATTACTATGCACAAGATTTCAAATAAACGAAGGTAATGATCGCTAGTCTCACCACTAAACATATGTTAATTGATTTAATTGATTGTATTATTAAATAAATCACATATACAACAGCTACATTGATTTTATTTTGTTTGTTTGTCTTTACAACGTGTTACAATGTGAACTATATACTGTATATTACATGTGTGTTGTGTCTTTTCAGTCGAAAATATTTTACTTGCTAAAATTGACTGGAGTAGAGACGATAACATAAGATCTCTAAAGGCAGAGAAGAGAAGATTAGATAATGAGATGAAGAGAATTGAAAATAAAAAGAAACTTGTAGAAGAGGAACTGATCAAAGAAAGGAAACGGAAGGCTGAGGAAATAGAACAACTCCATAATGCAAATATCAGAGAAAAGTTAGAGGAGCAGGCAAAAATAGAAAGGTTTGTGCTGCATTTAGAAGGAAGAGATGAAACTCTTGCAGACGTTCTTGACCAACTCAAGGCTGGCCGTCTGTCTGATGTGGTAAAACGTTTGCTCCACAACTTTGACGTTCGCCTCTTGGGCGTGGATTGCGGTCTGAACTTCCTGCTTGAAGGTCCGATAACTCTGAAGAATGTGTCGATGTTGCGTCAGCTAGAACAAATTCTAGAAGAGTTGTTGCCAGAAGAAAAGAGAGGAGAGATGAGGTGGAAAAATAGAACATGGGATATTGCTCAAGACGAGGATTTGGAAATCGGTCAAGTGCCACCGGTTTCTATTCAGGTTTTTATATATTTCTACTTCTACTGCATCTTCTATAAACGTATATGTATTATATTTATTATACAACATTTCATTTTTTATATAAAATACATTGACTAATTGGATCAGCCCTGTCATAAAGTGTACATAGATGTCTAACCAAATTTTATAATTAAAATTGTCATGGAATGTTATTTTGTTCCTAAGTAATAACCTGCGATCAGACAGATCACGCTAAGGAAAATATACAAGTAACTTAAATATTTACTGTTAAGTGAAACAGTATTGGAGGAATAACTTTGATGCGTTTAAAATGTATGTAATTTAAGTCACAATTCCCGACTAAAAAAATGCTAAACAAATAAACATCTGTTTCACGATACTTTTCCTGATTGCTATTTTTCTTATCACACCAACTAAATAGTTCAAGAATAAAGTCGTGTTAAATACTACTTTATATCAATATTTCTTGAATCAAAATAATTTAAAGTTTTTCTTAGTTTAAGAACAACCAAGGTGTACTGTAACGTGTACTAATTTAACATAAACAGACGCACATTTTCAAACCATGAGCGCAAAATTAGTTCTTTACTAGAGAACCGATTGTTCATATAATTTGGAGTTAAGATGTATTTCGTTGAAAGAAATTTGCGAAGCTGCATATGATTGCAGAAAGTGATACTTGACTGTTACTATTGGTAATATATTTAAAAATAAAATTAGAAATATAAAGAAAAGGGCAAAAACAATATTTTCATGAATATAATACGCTGTCTTCTAGCTACAGTTAATATGAGTTTTGATATTTCACATTTTAAATTCATATTAGAAATTAATATTAAGATATATATTCTTTTGCTGTTTTACACAACATGATTCTTTAATAATGCGTGTACCATAACACAAATTCCGTTTTTAATAAATGTTTTAAAATTATCTCATTAAAACATAAATAAAACGCAATATTCAATCTGGTGGCTGAAGATGGTAACACTACTGAAGATGTGGACTTGTCAAAAGATCGCAACTGGACACCATCGCATATTGATAAAAGACATGCATTTATGGCACTGACTAGTGATAAGTATTTTTTCCATTCACAAGTGCCGTGTTGAACATTCGCGCACATCTGCGCAACTTATTTATTTATTTTTTTTGGGGGGGGGAAGAGAGAGAATGTATGCAGTTTAAAGGTCACAGTGTGTGGACTTCCTTTCAATAAACTTCTTTCTTATTCTTTCTTAAATTAATTGTATGTGCTTGTATCTACGCGCTTTAATTAGTCGTTGTGAATATATCTAATAGTTTTAATTATATATTAACTTTCATTTTTATGTCCGAATAAATTACACAATAAATCATGGGGTTTTTTTTAATACGAACGTATAAATCATAAATAAATAAAATTATTTTCTATTGCTGTTTCTGTGCTAAAGATATCAAACAATATCAGTACAAGAGTTTCTTTCATCCAACAGAGAACTTCTATGGATGAAGAATTGATTGAACACATTAATAGAATGATCAGCGATTTAAAGGAAGCAATTAGGAGATACAAAAAGGTATTTGCACATATTATTGTTCAAAGCAAATGCAAAATGTCTGACCTCTAGGTTCTATGCTTTACTGTACATAGGTTTGGATATATATTTTTGTAATCACGGCTCCAATTTGAAATAGATTATGTTATAATATGTATGCAATATTGATGTATTATGCATGCAAAATCATACAAAAAGTAAACATTTAAACACTAAGCCAAAACTCTGCTGACATAAGCAATATGCTTGCATATTTACTATTTTCTCTACATGCATCATATATAACTTATAAGTGTAATCAGTCCTGTTCTAAACCCAAATAGAACCAAATAGAAGCATATAATAATTCATTCCAATTCCCTTAAAATGTGTTACAAGCGCGTTTGTTTTGGCATGGTGGGTGGTATTCGTAAGGGTAATTCAAAATTTTATTTCTAAGAAAGAGTTTCTGTTTGTGGCCCAGCATCCAGATTGTTATTTGAAAAATATTCTATTTCTATTTTTAGACGGCTGCAAGATCATAAGTGACACACACATTTGGGCGACGTTGAATCACACACTAACCAGCTTCAGAGCACGCATCACAGCTGACAGCACAAGTAGCGATACGACTATCAGTGTGGCAAGGTGCAACATTCCTGAGGTGTAACGAAATGTAGCACTCGTGGATGGTATGGAAACAGCAATATTGAAGTGTGGAGTCCAACCACAGGATAAAATAAATAAGACAAATAATGAAAGAAAAAAGCCATGGCTTACTAAAATATGCACTGCTTGAAATTGTTTCTTCTCTTATTGGTCTAATATTATGTTATTTGTTGTACGTGAATAAAACTTTCAAATGGTTTTCTCTTCAAATTAAGGAACTGTACCAGTCTTTCAAATTAGCATGCCTCTTATTTATTTACTGTAAAACAATATCAATTTAATCTTCTGCATAGTTAGGTAAATTAATTATATTTTATGAATCTTATGATTGCATGGTTTACTTATATTTTCATTTGAAGGGTATAAATAGTAAACACAAAAATTGAAAAGTTCACCAATGGCTTGAAAATAGTAGTAATATGTAATTTCTTGGATACGTTTTCACACCTTCAGATTTTATTCACGTGGAATGTCATTGCCATATATGGAACCGTATAAAGCGTAGGAAATAAATCAAATAACCCAGCACGAAATGTTTGTGCAGTAGAGAGGGTAAAAGACAGGGGAACTAACTTGTGAACTAGTATTGCTTTATATGAGACACACATATGACTTCAGGGAGATGCAGAAACAGAAAGACAGACAACTAGACAGAGATATCCAAACATAATGCAGAGAAGAGAGAACTACTCACTTATTCTGATTGTGAATTTCCAAACGTTCTCATGGCAAACTTTCTTTCACCATCTGATTTGCAGAACCCAACTAGGAATAATCTTATTTTACTTAAAAAGCTTATCTTTCGTACATGTTCCACGCCCAAAATATGTTAACATGTCACTCAGACTTGAATTAAAATATGTTTAGATGTAACAAGTTCTAATATCGAAGATATTAGTCAAGGAATCTAGGTTAATAAAATTGAATCTGTTCAAGGAGAGACACAGATGACTGCCACTCGAATCCCACGTCTTTATTGATCCAAATATTCACATTAATTTTGTGACAGTAACAATTGACGATGTTAGTTGGCCGTTGTTATTGGAAATCAAATTCCACTGTTCTCTTTCTATTGCTATTATTAAATCTTCTTCGTTGTTGTTATCTTAAATTAACATTTTGGTTAATTTATTAGTGCGACCAAGAAGAGTCGGGCCTGAGCCGGAAATAGGTCAATGTTATATGTCATAATTAATCAAAGGGTAAGGAAACGTTGACAATTCAAGGCATGTCAGTTAATTAGTCAGTTGCTGTGTTAGACGATTAAGGATCCCAATGATAAGGTCTAAGGGATTGAAGGACAAATTAGGCTGCATGGGCTGTTGTTATTATTAGAGTTATGTTAATACATTTAATGATTAATAATTCTGAGTCTTAATACAACGACAGGGTCATTAAATAATACCCACGTGACAATAACAATTGTCCTGATTAACATTAACTGCCTCAACCGCTAAAAATATGAATAAATAAATATATATATATATGTTTCTCCACCACCCGAATTGTCAAGCAAGCACATCCGCATGCAGACTCATCGCACACGTGATATCAAAAGAAAATCTATTAAGAGTGTTCCACCGTGCTTTTATTATTGTAATTTACTTGACACTGTTTTATGTATGGATGTATGTATGCATGAGTGTGTGCGTGCGTGCGTGCGTGCGTGCGTGCGTGCGTGCGTGCGTGCGTGCGTGCGTGTGTGTGTGTGTGTGTGTGTGTGTGTGTGTGTGTGTGTGTGTGTATAAATTGAAAAATACACTAAAACAAAATTGCTAATCTTCAAACAACACGACAACTATTAAATGTTAAGTAATTACTGCAAATATGTAAAAACTAACATGAAACTCGTAAAGTGTCAGCCATGTCATCAGGACGAATTTGCCCGATAGATAGGGGAAATCAATTCAGTGTGTGCAGTAAATGATGAATTATATTAGTACCTGTACATATAAACATGATGAAAGATTTTTAGTAAAGATCCACATATATACTTATTCGTATAAAATTACTGAAATATTATCAGTAATCAAATATAAATAAATAAATAGATGTGTAGTCAAGGCAGTAATTAAATCGTATCATTTGATTGTTCTGAGTTCAGGCAATATGTGTGTATGAAAAAAATACTCCAGTGAGCATGCACTAACCTGCACCCACATAACAGAGTGCACGCCGTAGAGACGAAGACAATATTATTTATTTTCTGCTTCTACATTGTCAGCTGCATGCTTTGTTTTCTTTTTTTGTTGATTTTATTTCACATTTCTAAATATAATCAAGTAGTCACAATCTTCCTTTTTGATATTATATTTAATTCCAAAAGTCCTTCAATCAGATTCTTCTGTTTCTTCTATTTATCTATCCATAGCAGGCTATGTGTAAGTGATTATGATAGAGGGTAAAGAATCTATCGATCTCTCTAGTATGAAATTAACCAAGCTACGTGACTACATTCGTGTTTAAGCTGGGGTTATCGAGTATATTGAGAGTGTTTAATCACAATCAGCAAACATGCATCATATACATGAATAATGATGTGGTTAATTTCTAAAGACTTCGTAGACGACTTGAGAACAACGAGGATCTCGTCAATTCACATAAGGTGATAGAACATCGTTTCAATTAAGAGGAAATCTTCATATCTAAAATAAGCTGTAAAATAAGAATTGCCACTGCGCTTTTCGTAATGCGATTATTGAAGAGGAAAGTATAGTAAATAACGTAAGCTGTAAAATAAAAAATTGCCACTGCGCATTTCGTAATGCGATTATAACGTAAGCGGTAAAATAAGAATTGCCACTGCGCATTTCGTAATGCGATTATAACGTAAGCTGTAAAATAAAAATTGCCACTGCGCATTTCGTAATGCGATTATAACGTAAGCTGTAAAATAAGAATTGCCACTGCGCATTTCGTAATGCGATTATAACGTAAGATGTAAAATAAGAATTGCCACTGCGCATTTCGTAATGCGATTATAACGTAAGCTGTAAAATAAGAATTGCCACTGCGCATTTCGTAATGCGATTATAACGTAAGCTGTAAAATAAGAATTCCCCCTGCACATTTCGTAATGCGATTATAACGTAAGCTGTAAAATACGAAATGCCACTGCGCATTTCGTAATGCGATTAGAACGTAAGCTGTAAAATAAGAATTGCCACTGCACATTTCGTAATGCGATTATAACGTAAGCTGTAAAATAAAAATTGCCACTGCGCATTTCGTAATGCGATTATAACGTAAGCTGTAAAATAAGAATTGACACTGCGCATTTCGTAAAAGTGATTATAACGTAAGATGTAAAATAAGAATTGACACTGCGCTTTTTGTAATGCGATTATTGAAGTAGAAAATATAGTAAATAACGTAAGCAACTATCTACGTGCAAACCCTGTTCTTTAAATAATGTAATAATAATGGCTACAGTCTTCAAATTGTTTATTATATTTTAACATGAGAAAAGTAGTTGTTCGGCTATGAATAAGCATTTCTGTATAACAAAATATGTCGGCTATGCACAGTAACAACGCGCCCATATTTAATGTCCTGGAAACAGTTGCTTTTTCACCTGCATCGTAGGATGTTGAGCTTTGCCTCACGTTTAATCAATTGTTTCATATTGAGAATCAGACATGGCATTAAGTTCCTGCTCATTCTGGACTGCAGGCAGAGAAGAATAAGATTCAGGAACTTGTATAGAGCCTAGGGTGCAGTCCAAGATTTCTGAATGCGCATCTTGTAAGGCAATTGCAGGATAACTATCTTCAGGCGCTAAACTGGAACTGTTTAAATCAAATGAAATATTGAGCTTGATTGTTTGTAGATCTTCACTTGGGTACAGGTAATTGTGAATGGCGCCATGTTGATGCTCAAAATGGTTCTTCATCAAAGGCACGTCGTTGTTAGAAACTTCAGAACATGGTGTAAGATATTGAGATGTTAGAGACGTGCTTGCGTTTTCCATCTGCTTATGCGCAGAGTGCACAGGCGGTATTGTTAACTGAACTAAGACTTGTGTGCGTGTGTCTCTCTGAACTATTTTCAAAACGGGCTCATCATAAATTGGTCTAGTTATTGCAAGACTCTGATGATTCTTCAATTCCGGCATCTCGAGCGATGTCTTGGGCAAGAAATCGTCATTGCAGCAAGAATGGTTTGTGTCTCCTATTCTAGACATATCATCACTTGAATCTTGATTTTGGAACTGATCTTCACCACTTTAAAAGAAACACGAGAATATATAAATGTACACCACGAAACGAGCAGAGCAGCGATATAACAAGAAATATAAGATATTGCAGTAAGCGCAGAACAACATGACAAGAATATATTCTCTTATTACGAAGTATTTGTCAGT
Organism: Sinotaia quadrata; assembly: GCA_028829895.1. NCBI lineage: Eukaryota > Metazoa > Mollusca > Gastropoda > Architaenioglossa > Viviparidae > Sinotaia > Sinotaia quadrata. The sequence continues at coordinate 138,206,546 of CM054179.1, forward strand.
ACAAAAGATGTGTGGCAGGCTGGCACAAACGTTTCCTTTCATAAATGGGTGAGGATAATTTAATCAAACCTCAAACTATATGATTAATGTTTACGCATCAGAACATAATATGAAGTCAAATGCATATCAAAAGTAATTTAAATTTAAATGAAATGCTTTTAATTTGTTGCAGAGGCATGTGCGTAATTAAGTACTAATTAATGTAGTAATAGGCAATATGTAGGATTTGCAATTATGTTTATTACGTACTAAGTAATTTATTAAGTAGTAATTAATGTAGTAATAAGCAATATATAGGATTTGCAATTATATATGGTTCAGGTCTTTCTTCTTTTTAGTATAAATTGTGGGGTTTGGGTGCCTATATCATTCGTCTACTATATTTCCAGCTGTTTATTTTTAAAATGTACAAGCAATGAGTGAAATGAAATCATATTTATGATTCATACATTACCTTGTGTTTTTCTGAGGTACGAAGCCAAAACAGGCGGCAATATCTAAAGAAAAATAAATAAATTCACGAATAGCAAGTAGACGAATGACGTCATTTTATGGAATAGGGAAAATAATCATACACGCCTCAGTGTTTTATAATTAATTCACATTTACTCGTCCAAACACCAGTCCTAAAGAAACCCAGGCAAACCCAGCACATATGTGGTGTTTATACGTTTTATATTGACTTATTCACGCAAAAGCACGAATGCAATATGCATAGAAAACATACACTGTATTCGTATTATGAATGTAGAGATATTCCTGATGAGAAGAAATTGCATGCATGTGGGCATAACTATGCTTGCTATGACTTACTGTGGGTGTAACTATGCTTGCTATGACTTACTGCGGGGGTAACTATGCTTGCTATGATTTACTGTGGGTGTAACTATGCTTGCTATGATTTACTGTGGGTGTAACTATGCTTGCTATGATTTACTGTGGGTGTATCTATGCTTACTATGATTTACTGTGGGTGTAACTATGCTTACTATGATTTACTGTGGGTGTAACTATGAAATTTCTAGTGTGCAATGCGTATATCAAACTTTAATGGCACAAAAAATATCATTTAATTTTCTAAATCAGATACAGAGCTATATAATTTTGGATTCATTTTCCAGGTTATATGCAAACAGCATGCTACAAACGAAATAAGTAGTTAAAGGGGAGTGCATGCACATTAATCCACCTGATGATCTGAATTAGAATTAAAAACAATGCTATGTTTTACGTGTATGTATGTGTGTGCATGTGTGTTCGTGTGTGCGCGCACATACACATGACTGAGTCAATAATTATCTGATTATGTGTAATGTTCATTATGTCTCTAAAGATTATTCAATAACGACAGCCTTGATAACACAAAAATTTAAACGAGCACAATATTTAACCTAAGTAATTAATAATATACAAACACAAATAGATTCATAAGGTCTGAAAGTTTATACTTAGTAAAATCGGAAGCAGTTAACACGTGTAATGCTGCCACTAATGTTACACTTAAATGCCAGTAACACATGTATCTTCTAAATGAATAGTCTATTTCTTGTAATGAACAATTAAGTATTGAAATATATTAAGTGACATGCTATTGTGTTTATTAATGACTATACCTGTCAGTCGCCTTGTCTTTTTAATGCAAGCAGCGGCTATGACTACTACAATGGCTAGCGCAACAATAGTCAAGGGCACAACTCCTGCAACAACTGTTATTTCGCTTTGTTCTGCTCTTTGTATTGCTGCAGAAATAAAAACGAATTAAATGCAAGAACAATAATGATGTCAATGTATGAATGATGTTTTGCAAAACCATGTCTCTGGATTCAAGTTCGAATTTAAATATGTTAGAATATTTTTAAAGTGCTAGAACTACACTAAATAAAACCGGACACACATATATCCCTCACACCCACGTACGCTCATTCATATACATAATGTTTCCATATTGATATGAATTATACATTGACGTTAATTTCATAATTATAAATAATCTAATGTTAAATTTATAATAGAAAGTGGTAGCTAATCAGGTCAATATATATATATGTGTATCTTGTGAGTGTGTGAGTGAGTGAGTGAGTGTGTGTGTGTGTGTGAGAGAGAGAGAGAGAGAGAGAGAGAGAGAGAGAGAGAGAGAGAGAGAGAGAGAGAGAGAGAGAGATTGCTATTCTATTTGCACTCTAAACTTACTGGCTATCAATTACAAATATTTATAAATGTCCATTTTTAAAAGTATACTTAAACTGAATACTATTAATATAGATATAATTTGAATAAACATTATATTGGTTAATTTTAATATAGATATATAAAATATTAATTATATATTGTTTAATTGACACATTTTAATTACGAGTCACATATCTTTTAATGAAATTACAAATTAACCAAAATTAAAATGAAACCGTTTTATACATTTCATTTTTATAATACAAATTGTAAGTACTACTTTTTGCGTCATTGCTATGACCTGATACAGATGAGCTAAGCATAGTGATATGAAAATGCAAGATAATTACACAGTGATTGCCTTACTTGGTGCGCTAAGCATAGTGATATGAAAATGCAATTTAATTACACAGTGATTGCCTTACTTTGTGAGCTAAGCATAGTGATATGAAAATGCAATTTAATTACACCGTGATTGCCTTACTTGGTAGGACACTAAAACCAATATTCTGAGTGTCTTTCCCTTCCTTATTGACAATCGTCAGTTGCCAGCGTCCACTTTCATAGACGGTCACGTGATATATATGTACGTTTAGCATCAGGTCAGGAACGGTGCCATTCAAACTGCAAATACACTTTTCGTGCTGATTGTCTGTCTTAGAGTGGGAGGTCAAGGTCTTCGGTAAGAGCTCGATGACACAGGTATGCGTGGTTGTAGAATATTCGTTATTGTCGTCCGTGATGGTGCGAAGTTTGTTTATCAGACATGCAGTTATGTTGACTGTGTGCGAGCGAACTGGGACTGAGACTTGAACGTTTTGACCAACATATACAGAAATATTCAGTCGAATAACCCTGCTAAAACTTGGTGGACCTACGCAAATGTAAACATTCAAATGCTTATACTATTATGGTATATAGACATCCAAAATGTTTATCGTAAAAATGAACCATCGGTGCAACTTGCACATTAAATGCAAAGCTTTTCATGAAAGGTACACGTTTTATTTAAATAGCCATTATTGGGACAACAATGCTATTATAACAAATGACACCAATGCCAAATAAATCTTGAACTCGTAAGGCTGAACAGATATGATAGATAGATAGATAGATAGATAGATAGATAGATAGATAGACAGATAGATAGATAGATGGATGGATAAATAGATAGATAGATAGATGGATAGATAGATGGATAGATAGATGGATAGATAGATAGATGGATAGATAGATAGATAGATAGATAGATAGATAGATAGATAGATAGATAGATAGATAGATAGATAGATAGATAGATAGATATTATCTTTATTATGTTGTTCAGTAAAAGAATAATTGTCATATAAGATGAAATCGAACTAAAGTAATAGAACGACTAGTTAGAGACAAAATAATATTTCACAAAATAAAACACAACACAATCATAACTAACAAGTTAAAAGCAAATACCTAACACACTTACACCTGACTAGCAATTTAGCAGACATGTTTCTCTCAGATTCGTTTGCTTCACAACGAATAAATCCTGAGTGATGACAATCAACAGAGGAAAACACATATCTGATGGTTCTATCGCTACTACTACTTTTCAACACGCTGCCGTGGGCGTCAACCAGGCGTACTGTAGTTGGAGGGTTGCCATTCTCCCACGAACAATCCACCTGGATGGTCTGATTTTTGGACACGGTCACTTGATCTTTATCATCCTCGCCATTGATAGTAAATCCAGTAATACGGGGCAAAACTGTAATATATAATCCGTAAAACAAAGTAATGTTCGTAGTATTCAATGCAATTGTAAAAAGAGAGGATTTGTTTTTCTATGTACCGCGTTCATCACAAGAATTCGTGATATTCAAGAGCAAGAAGAATACACTTGGATAGTCTGAGACGCGCTACTACATATCACTTCTCCTAAGAATTTTTTCCTACATATCACCCAGCAATTAACGGCAGAGTGTTAGTTATTAGTGATTATAATATATGATAATTTCAATTAAAAGAATGCAGATATTATGCATTGGGTTATCTAAAACTAAATATAATTGCCACCATTGTATATATTATTGCGTACTTGCTACGAGGAATATAATTTGTAGTTGATTATTTTAACTACTGAATGTACATTTGACGTTATTCATAAATGAAAGATGTTGAGTATTCATTCTATTCAGTACTATTTGAATATAAATACAAAAGTTAGGCAAGAACATTTAAAAACAATTAAACAAGAATTAAGTCATAGTAATGGAAATGTTAACAACAGATATGCCCCTATTCATCATTGCACAGCAAAACTGTAGAATATCACACTGCAGATATATTGTAGCTCTGTGAATGATTTCGCAGACACAAACCACTAAAGATTTGATATTGCAATGTTTAAGAGTGTGAAGCCTACTCATCTGTTTGTATTAGGATACTTATTATCAACTTCTAAATGAAGATGAAACAGTGTGTGCGTGTGTCTGTGTGTGCGTGTATGTGGTGTGTGTGTGTGTGTATGTGGTGTGTGTGTGTATGTGGTGTGTGTGTGTGTGTGTGTGTGTGTGTGTGTGTGTGTGTGTGTGTGTGTGTGTGTGTGTGTGTGTGTGTGTGTCTACATGCATTTGTGAGTTTGTGATAACTTTCTATACATCTGTCTGTTGGAATAGAGAAAGGAAGAGAAGAGAAGTAAATGACTTTCTTATGAAATCCTCTAACTCTGGTTTTGTTTGATTTGTTATCATTTTTCTAGAATAAGTACATTTTTCATGGCTACGTCATATATTACCGCAATTCTTATTATCACATGTATGCTTATATATCCACACATTTGAAAGACTCCCTGGACTGTAGACTACGCCTACAAGTAGACAACGAATTGTGCTAGCAAATCCAGCTTCTCTTGTCTATTATTAATAGCCTAAACAAACGAATTCTGCTAGCAAATCCAGCTTCTCTTGTCTATTATTATTAATAGTCTAATCAAACGAATTGTGCTAGCAATCCAGCTTCTCTTGTCTATTATTATTAATAGCCTAAACAAATAAATGAATCGCAGGGAACATTTACCGGGTTCTATGGTTTTGATTTCTCGTGGTAGTCATTTCTTTCCTCGTCTATTTTCACAATTAAATCAACTGATTACAGAGAAGTTTACATTTCCAACTTAAGGGAGACGCACATCTGACAAAAATTGTTTTGTGAAAGATACTGTTTTTGAGGGAAAGAAACCAATTTTTATCTTTAGTTAAATGTTATTTAAAAATTCTAAAATAGTACATAAACTCCTGTAAGTAATTTAAATCGCAGTATTATCAAATAAGGAGCTTTCAAGAATACATTGCAAAAAAGACACCACTAAACGAGAATTGTAACGTTTATATTTATATCGAAATGTTAAAAGTGTGATAACAAGACGACGAAAATGAAGTGAGAACGTACGATGAAGTCCGAAATATCCTAACAAATAGTATCACTATTATTTCTGAAAATCTATATGAAAAAAGTGAAAAATTAATTCACCTGAAACAACTTTAATGCCAAAGTCCGCATAGCCAGATCCGAGTTTGTTGGAAACAGACAAATACCAACGCCCGCCATCTTGAAACGAAACCCGATAAAAGAATACATTAATAATCAGATTTTGTGGTGTTTTACTCAAACTACATAAACATTTTCTGTCAGGAACATCCGGAACCAGACTTGCAGTTTCAGAGTGACCACGTGGGGTGACACAGGTATTCGACTGTAGAGTCACGTGGTTGATAGCGCATGTGTAAGTTCCTTCACCGACATCGTGAATTTCATCTGAACGTCTATGCTTTGTCATCATGCAGTTAGTGATGCGTACCTCCTGTGGGGAGAGAGAAAATGTGAATTCCCGTGTACTGCCAACATCCGCCACCACAATGCCTGGCGAAGTAGGTTCAAGAATGGGAACAACTGAAATATATTCAAATAATTTGAGATAAGAAACACTATGCAAAATAAGCAAAGGAAAAAGACCTACAGCAGATTATTATAATTTTCAAATAAAGACAATGAAAATAAATCTGTATTACATCACGTATATATAAGATCCTGTACCTGAATATGCACTATATAAACATTAGACTAAATAAATTACAGATTAAAAGGATATAGATAATCGCCTTAGGTTGCACTGTAAGTGTGTTCTATATAAAAGGTAAACTAAACGAGTTATGTATAAGACCAGATTTATTGTGTTTAACTGAAATATGTTGAACTGTGATTTTTTTAAAATAAAGCTTTGGTAATCTTTACGAAAACGTTTCACTTTTAGCATTCAGTATAATGAAATTTATCAAAGAGTTACAAATGTACAATTCTGCATGAATTACAAATATGCACATCCTAATGAGATTCTGACTATAATTAATCATCATGACATGCATGCCATTATCTATAACGCATGACGAAGAATTAAATAGATAGATAGATAGATAGATAGATAGATAGATAGATAGATAGATAGATAGATAGATAGATAGACAGATAGACAGACAGATAGATAGATAGATAGATAGAGCTGTTGACATGTAATCGATCATGTAACTCGTGATATATTGTCCAAATGCAAATATCAATATTTGTAGGTAAAATTCGTCTACCTTCTGAACGATCCACACATATAGTTGCATTTCCAGTCCCAAAGGTATTTGAAACAACCAGACTCCATAGCCCGGTTGCTAAATCATTATAAAGGTTAACAGTCAGGGTTAGGTGAGGTGTTGTGCCATTTAGAATACACTGACATGTCTCTTCCTTAAATCCATGTGTATTTTCTAAAGCGCTAAGCACTTTATCATCATGCATAGAAGACATGGCACAGTTGTATGACTGATTTTTTATATCTCTGGAATTCTTTTGGTAAATGACAATGTCATCGACGTCGAAACGCTTTATTAGCTGACATTGCGAGATGTTTGTTGTATGCGACAGAAGTAGTAAGCTGAATACGTGTTGATCAGCGTCAGTAGTGATGTATTGGGAGCCACTAGGAAATTTCGGTGGACCTAAATTAAGATGTTTAATAAAATCAATTAAACTCTCACAGCATAAGAAAACGGACACACACACTTACGATCCACTCACTCTCCTAACCGCATGCTCTCCCCTTGTCTGAACTCCCTCGTGTCATAACTGGAAATGCGCATGTCTATACTTCCAGTCTGCGATTTAATAATTATTGCACGAATTCGCTTCTATATTACATCCTGTACACCTTTAGACTTGTCATTCTTTCTTGCAGTTAGATAAGCCGATTTTTTTCAAGGACAGATCATTGGAGCTCACCATGTGTTAATGGCACTAATTTAATACGTATATGCGCCTTACTAATTTATATCACCTTTTATCAAATGAGTTCCTATAAGGCATTTGTTTGAAATCGGTTTTTATTCTATTGTCACAAACCAAAATAACATTTGCAGTCATTATCATACAAAGCGCCTCCAGGCTCAAACAGATGTGATTAACTAAAACAATCTTGAGATAAACTAACATTGAAGGTAAAGTATGCAACATTATCTAAATATGAGATTTTAAAGAATAAAGCGTTTACTAACACAATACTAGGAGAGAAGATGACGCATTCCTGTCCGAACCATTTGCTTCACATCTCATTATACCGCTGTCATGGCAACTGGAAATATATAGCTCGTGTATTACAGCCCCGCTGGTCGGACTGCTATTAATTACATTACCTTGTGTGTCTAGCAAATGAACTGCTGTTGGGGGATTTCCATTTTCCCAAGAGCAATTAACTCTAACACGACTTCCAGTGGTCGCGTAATAGACACCATTGACTCTATCAATGGTAAGGCTGCGGACACTGGCTGGATCTGAAACCACGCAGATGAATAATGGTTGTGAAATGTAGACTGGCAAAGTAATGCATTAATAGAAGACTTCAAACGGGAGAGCAACATGAATATTCAAATAAAATAATATCGAAATGAAAGATAATAATTATATAACATTGAAATAAAATAGTGTGACAGAGTAAATTTGCACCTCCCTATTTAAAAAAAATTGCTAAATAAGTTGTTAAATTGTCATTTAAACTGGCTGATTGAGAGAGAATGGACCTGGAAACATTTCATACATTTTTCTATTGATATGTTACACGCTTGTGTTTATGTAAAGATGTACTATGTAAGTTGATTTATTTAGTACAAATATTTGAACTAAGCTGCGCCCATGTGGCATTGTTTGATTCATTGCATTTATTTTTCCATGTGTGTGCATTGGGCTAATAACTACTGTTGCAGGAGATTGTAAGTTTTGAGAATATATTTGAGATGAAATGGAATTATATTGTGCCAAACGATAAACTTTGGTATGCTCTTTAATTGTATGTTGCCGTGAATCAAGTGCCTTCTTTCTTTTGGTTGTGGTTGAGTCTCAGTCTGTGAGTGTGAGTTCAACCCTGGGCTTAATCTCAAGTGGCACCTCAAGTTCAACTTTCAAGTTCCTAGCTACCCTTATTTGTTTACTAGTCATGACGTTAGTGACCGGAAAAGCATGGGAAATTTACAAAGTGTGTTGCAGAGTATGTAAGCATAAGAGAGAATGCTACACCCCTACTTTTGATGTACCAAAGCAAGGATGCTAAGTACATCAGTCTAGTGAAGATAACACACTCATTGTAATTGTGTTCTGCTCAAGAAACGGACGGCAAGAGAGTGCCAGGTCGGTTGAGAGGAACGACACGTCAGTGTTTTCTTATGCATGAGGCGGGAACAGGTACTGAGCATGGACCATTTTGACATTGTGAGAATTTGACACTGTTGGAAGACCAGTGAAAGACTGTTGAAGTTTACAATAACCTATTCTAATAATTCCATTTCTGTTCCCTGATAGGACTAATCTGCAATTTGTATTGACTATTGTTGAACTGTACCCATATTTTATTATTATATAGATGAAGTGAGTGCTTGTGTAAACTATAATTACCAAATGTGGGTTCATGGAATATTGATGTCAAACTATTTATTTTATTTTAATTGTCATATGTATATTTGATTTCCTTTTAGTAAATTTATTGTTAAATTTACTGGCCTTCTTGCGCATATTGAATTTGATACTCTAGTGTTGGAGAAGAAAGTGGGTGGATGGGGGCTTGTTAAATATAGATTAAAGTTGGATTTGCCTTCTCCTTTAGTAAAAGTTTCTACCCGCATAAAACCTTATGTGACTGTACATTTTGTTTTGTGTTGTGGAACTGTGTAAACGTTTACAACGCTAAAATATCCGCCAAGTGAGAGACGGGTGGTGTCTGTTGGAGCATCATTAATAAAATAAAATTAATATTCTCATCACCTGAAATTAGTTATGAAAGATTAATTAATAATAATAATTATCTTCATTAACAAAGTGGCGCACGTGTCACAAATAGAAATATCAAACTGAAAGAAAATGTATTTCCAATTGAAAGAAAATAGTGATCGTAAGTTGAAAAATAATAATTATGTCTAATTGAAAGATAATAATTGTCTAATTGAAAGATAATTATGTCCATTTAAAAGATAATTGTTATTTCCAGTTGAAATAGCATAATTAGTCCAACTGAAATTTCAGGATGATCATTCACGAAGATTAAATGCTCTGATGGGACCATTCCTTCCAAGAAAGACATTACCAAGCATTATTAAGCCAATTGTAAACGACTATCCAAACAAAATTTAAACTTCTATTAATCGCTATCACATATACTTACACGATATGTTAAAGTGAATTATTTTCTCATCAGCACTTGCATCTTCTGTGGACCACTTCCACTCTCCAGTATCTGATCTGTGAAGTTTTTTTGTGAGTAAATACTTGGATGGTGAGAGACAACTGCATAAACTGTGTTGTGAAGACGCACATATTCCATTAATGTGAGACAGTTTGCATTTGTATTTAAAATATTTAAAACGATATTCAAACTTTGAAACTAAAATTACAATATTATCCCAGCTTCTGCAAGAATGGTTTACTAAGCCGAAAGCGACATTCACTGTTTTGTTCTCTTCACCTATTATGGACAGTGATGGAAATTCGAACGTTGTACCTAAAAGAAAGACGAAATAAAATATAGTATTACACACCAACCAGCAGGTAAAGCTTGCTGATAGGTGCTTAATTCTTATATTTCTATTTTTAAAGTTAAAGTGTGCTATTACTTATAATGTAATCAATTCAATTATATCATGACTGACACTAATATATATTGAAATCCTTACCACAGAAATTAAATGCAAATCCTGAGACATCCAAATATGTAACTAATGAAATTCTTGTGACGTGTGCACATACTTACATGCTCCATCACTTGTAATCCATCCCATCTGTAACCACAACATACAACAGGTAAAATGAAGGATTCTAATGTGCATTTCCAGTCTGATGAATGTTTCGGAATATAAAGATGAAAACCAGCAAATTGCAAATACAGAGCCAAAAATGTTCTGATACTAAACATTTGACTTCCCTGTATAATGTTAAAGAAATTAAACAAATGTTTTCGATAAATGACAAGGGGGTGGTGAGCCCATCTAAATATATCTATACAGTTTCATTTCCCTGTCTATTTCTTGTTAATAAAGCGAATGTAGTTTGCGACTGCTAATCAATAAAAGAGACAGTGTGTATATTTTTAAGTGAATTGTCTTGCACCTAAAATAAAAAACAACCCGTGCCTAGCACAGAAAGTGTGTGTGTGGGAGAGAGAGAAAAAAAAACCCCAACAAACTACGACGTAGATAACGGTACTTGAGAAATACGTATCTTTGGCAGTATATGTAATAACCCCTCCCCCACCCCATTGTAGTAGCTCTCGCACCTCTCACACTCTGCAGTCCGAAGTAAGCCAATGTCACAAGTAGTTCACAAGTAGGCGGCAACAGACTATAAGGCTTTACAAGGACACAATGGCGACACTAAATAAAGTCAGAATGTAATTAATAATGTGTGACAGTATGAAAAGCTTTTAGAATGGAGTTCGTATAAATAATGTAATGTAACAAACGTTTAATTTAATTAACATTGTCAACCAGGATGTTTGAAAAGAAGAAAATGTGTGGTTTATTTTTAATCTAAAATGAAGATATATGAAATGAAGCATTAGCTTAACGCGAAACTAATATTGTAAGGAAATAAACTGGACTTTCATCAATGTTTTAGTGCAAATGAGTACAATCACGTTTTTGTATTTGTCTTGAGGTAGTTGTGAATACTTCCTAGTATGATTGCTCTACAATTTAGGAAAATCTTTCTAGTCAGTATTTAGTTAATATTCTCGACGCAAAGACATCTAGAATAATGTAAAATTTTCCTAGTCATATATAGTTAATGTTCTCGACACAAAGACTTTCAACCATTTACCTCTTTCGCCCCTCCAGAGATTATGGAATGTAAAAGCAGAAGTAATTCTTGCAGTGATAGAATATTTGGGGAGCATAACGCCTGAATAAGAAGGCTATCTGAACAAAGTTCTGGACAGCAAAGAATTGCCCCACTAATAAAAGTAGCGCTCCTCGGGTGTTCACATCCTCCATAAAAACTTGGATCTCCCATAATCTTGGTAAGATTCCGTGACCTTGTTTCATAACAAACAGTCATCAATAAATAGGAATAAATAGATTGCACTAACAGATAATCGTGGTGCTTAACACTTAACACACTTTGCATGAAAACTTCTTAAAACATATAGCGAGACATAACATCATGAAACAGACAACTTTATTTACAAAAGGACACTCATAAATGAAATGAATTCACAACTTTGCAATTCGATGAAAGCAGCACTTAATATTTTGACTATTTCGAAAAGGTTGGCTCACCATACATAAAATATTATCAGTAGGCCTTCCTGCTAAGGGGTCACAAGTTTTACACCTTTGCTAGGAATATACTATCGCATGTGACTCGAGGTTTCGTATTTTAAAAGGATAAAATATCTTCCTTACTTCACAAGAACATATTTGTGTATTATTTTCATTCCACTGAAAAATATAATAATACAGGTAAGCTCAAGAGTACAGATAATTATTAACGTAGTCATTAAGTTGCTAACAAGTTCAATACAAATAATATTAACCTGTATGGTACCTGATCACTTTGCAAATGTAAATTTGTACAGGCGCATTTTATTAGCCATGGTGGGAGTAGCTTTATTGCTTGCAGTAAATATTCTTTCACTGATCATTGTGTTATTAGTTAAAATTGTATAAGCATGTAGACATAATGATAAAATTAACAGAATCATTTAAAATAAATGTATCGGCATTATTATATGCAGGGATGAACAGCATTTTTAAAAAGTTAAAGGGAATGCCCGGAAAGGAATTTTAAGTAACGAATCTACACATAGCGAAATCAATGGACTCTCACAACACATCCAGATAACGCATTATATGTACTTACTTTTTACTTCTATTTTATTTTTGTGTGTGTGAAAGCACATGCACCTATATAAAGCGGAAGCATTTTCATTGTCCTTTCTATTCGAATACACAAAAAAGGACTGAATAAGATCAAGTGCTAAAGTCACGTGACAGACTGTACCTAGGCCTATACAAACGCAAGCATTTTAAAATTTCATATGCAAACTAGCTCAATAAACCCACCAGCAGCTGATAATATTAAACATATTAGATTCTAGTTATGCATTAATAATATATTAAAATTTTATATATATATATGGATACGCATGATTATTTTTTGCGATTTATATTATAGTATTAACATCGGTTGGTGAAAGTGAGACGTATTTGCTGTGTCAATTCCACCTAAACCAGTATTAAGCTAGAGATTAACACATTATATGTCAAACACTTGATTTATATATCACATTATATCATGTAACTTAGATTAATTTAATTTAATTAAGTTAGTTTAATTCAGTTGATTTAATTTAATTTAAATGTAAGAAAAATACTAAGGAAAGTTGTACGGCTTCGAAAAACGATTATAATTCTTTAGGACAAATTCCAATATTATTATAATCATTTGGATTGACGCTTATTAAAGGAGTATCTATAATTTGTATTATGTATTTCTTTTCATGAACTATTTGGAAATTTTTCTTACTATATCATTTATGTGGATCTGTATTCTCTGCACGATTGGTTGTGAATAGTAAAATGAACAATGTGACAAGTAATGTATTCGTTATTGTAAGTTACTTTTTATCACGATATGTAATAATAATAATGTACGTCATTTTCAAGAATTGTACTCCTTAATTACTTTCTTTGCTTAAGTAACAAAATTCTGAAATTTGAAAAGCTTCGGATTAAAGTGTCCAGGGAAATATTATTTTAGCAGTACATGAGTTTATGTATGTGTGTTTAAGAGAGAGAGAGAGAGAGAGAGAGAGAGAGAGAGAGAGAGAGAGAGAGAGAGAGAGAGAGAGAGAGAGAGAGAGAGAGAGAGAGAGAGAGAGAGAGAGAAAGAGAGAGAGAGTATGTGTGTGTGCAACAATTGAAATTCTTCTCATTTCTTCGTATTGACATATGGTGATATGATTGGTTATTGCTCTAGCTTGCCTTGAGGGCATCTTGGTCCACCTTGTACGAGTGTTATTTTCGTGTTTATCTTTCATTCTTATGCTGCAAATTACTCGATGTTTCTCTATCTTAAAACTGTGCATACACCGTTTCCATACTCATGGATTTACAGTAAAATTATTATTCTTTGCATTAATTACCAAATAAATAAGTGTCCAAACTTTTATCAAAATGCATATGTTCAAGACAATTTGCATTTTATTCATGTGAAAAGCGTTGTGCTTATGAAAGGAACATAAAAGTGCATCAGTTAATGCCTTTGACGTGATAATTTAAGTGATAAGTTTTGCATGCTCCATTTCATACAGTCTTAGAGTGAGAAAATTAAATCACCCAAATTAATATTAGAATATGCATCCTTCCAGAGCTATTATTATGTCATGTACCTGTATACAATTGTTGAAAATATAAATTGCTGACGTATTTCTTATTTCTGTTCAAGGAAACCAGAGAAAGGACGCCAAATAATGCTGCTTCTCTTTGTGACGATTAACGTATTCATAGCTTATTCCGATGCAGGTAGCAACGTGATTTTGACAATATAATTCTGTACAGTTGTATTTTCCTCTTGTCTATAATTTCAAACTCACTGCACGTAAAGTTCTGAGTTCGAATGGATGAATATTTGTTCAGGTTTGCTTGTTACTTTTCTTCCTCACATGCACACTTTGTTGGCAGTGTGGTTAATTGTGATTGTTTTCAAAATATACATCTGGCTTTCTGTTTAAATACGTTTAGTTAGCTTGTTGTTGATTTCAATTATGATTCTTTACCTTACCTTTCACTTCTGCATTTTTAATGAGGTGCATTACTTAACATTCTCGGTTATAATAACAATTATAGATGCCATTAATAAGACTAGTATAATTTAATGTTCAAATAAACTGTATACTCTGCAAGTGAGTTGCATCTTGAATGCATTTTATTAATTTAATATGTTAAAACATTAATGAGCTCTGTATTCCTTTAAGACATGTGTATCACTATAATCTTCCAATCAAGGACACCATTTTATTTTATTTCAACATTTAGCAATAGATGCCGAACGTCAAAATACAGTGATCTATAGAATAGCATAGAACGTTCTGATATGTAGGGAGATTACCTCCCCTCCTGAAAAAACAAACAATGTAGCAAACAAACAAACAAAACAATCAACTATATATACACACGTGTGTTCTCGGTCTTGTGATAAAGTTTATCTACATGCATATATGTGTTTTTGTTTCTTCACAAATATATTCTTTTTTTAAGAGTACTTTTACCATTTTGAATATCATTGTAAGTCATGCACTATTCACCTGTACGTGTTCTCGTGATATAGGTATCACGTCATCGTGTCATTCTCCCGCAGTACATGAAGGAGACACTGCGAATATCACGTGCCAGTTTAACACTAATATCGAGTCCGAAAAACTTGACTTTCAAGTCGATCGTTACAAGATTGACAGTGTACCTAGTGTTTCAGGTGTGGACGTACCCGTTTCATGGATTTTGCTAGTTACTCTATGTGTTTTAACACTTAAAAACAATTACTAGATAAATGTACAAACACACTCATACTCAGAAACATAGGCACGCATACATGCATGCACTATGCAAAACAAAATCAATATGTCAGTATTACAAATTACTGGCTGAATTTGACAAAGAAATCACATTTAATTAGAAGATATATTTTATAATTTCACAACAGGAAGTTATGTATGCTTGAAAGTGATAAAGTGATTCTCTCTCTCTCTCTCTCTCTCTCTCTCTCTCTCTCTCTCTCTCTCTCTCTCTCTCTCTCTCTCCATATATATATATATATATATAATCGAAAGTATAAATGAATAAAAATCCATTAAACGTACGCAGTGTATTTTTAAATTAACATTAAAATGTATTGGTAATTAACATCGAAGCACTTAAAAACATATCGTAAATGTACTCTACGTGTTTGCTCTTCAGTTTTACTTTGCAATGTCTCCATAATGTGCTTACAGAACATATGACTATAACACTGACTGCAAGGACAAAACATATGACTATAACACTGACTGCAAGGACAAACATCCGTTAATTATTTTCAGCGTTGATACTTATTTCTCATAATAATTATTTTATTTCTCTAGAAATTATACGCTTATATTTAACTGTTAAATTTTATTCGCATTAGCTGTAATTGTAGAGTACTGTAAGGGTAAAGTAATATGTAGTGTTTAATATCATTGCAGTGCGTTTTGTTAATGTTGCAGCAATTTCTGATAGGGGCAAGACAGACAATAGTATAACGTAAAAAATATAATAAACAATAAGCAGTGATGCCTAATTTGATGTCTTTGTGTGTTATGTTTAATAAGTGTGAGCTAACAGAGAACAATAGACCACCCCAAGCATCCAATGATAAATAATGCCCTAACATAATATGAATATAGTATTTGGAAAGGTTCGAATATTTATCAGATACATATAGAGAAAAGATGCATTGACACACGAAACAAATGGCCGAACTAAACTTGTATGTATATGTTTATATTTTTTACATTTACTTTCAATTATATCTTACTTTGAATGTTTCCAATAAAACACAGTTGTTCTCAATAAAAAAAAAAGTACATTTAAATTATGCCATTGCAACACTTTCACTGAAAACTAAAACTTTTCGTAACTTACCCAATGCTGGTCAGTTTTGAAATAATGGAAATCCGATAGATACAATTTTTGCAAAGCATTGTGTTCACTTGTTTATTATTTACACACACTAGTCCTTGTGCAACCTGTTTCCCGTGAACTCCAATGAGATACAGTATATTGTTTTTAAAAAATACACATAGTTTTTAATAAAAAATATTTTGATCAGCCTGAATTTAATCAAAAGAGTTATTGCATGATACGATTAATTAAATTAGAAGCAATGACGTGATATAAGTTTAAAAATCAAAACACAAAACAAAACAGAAACAAATGGCGTTTCTACATCAATTTACAAATATTAACGTAAACTAAAACCATGAGCATTCTCGCCAATATTTAACACCTTCTAGAATATTTTATTTGTTTAGTTTAGTTTTTGCCTTTGACGTCAAATCAATGAAGACAATGCAGTTACATGGTGATATATTCTCACCTAAAGATAATTTTTTTATATTTACTGTCAGTTTTGAAATAAACGCTGGTAGTTGTATCATCAATGTGCGCCGTCTAGATATGAAAATTATTTACGCATAGCAATTCTAATAAAGAGTAATTCAGAGTAATCAATCAACATTTTTTAAAATGTTCATCATTTAGAGGCTTATCAATTCCATCCATATTTGCTGATTTTATATGCTTCTCTTCCAGAAACTTAATAACTTTTTATTATGAATTATTAAAAAATAACTAAGACTATATAGCGTAAGAAATCTGCATCATCTACATATCAAAACGTTTCTCACTCATGTATATTTTAATGAAATTTCATAAACATTTCAGAAATAATACTGAGCTGCTTTTGGCATTCCGGCAAGCGACAGTGCAAAATGAAAGCTAATTACACATTCGATGACAACGTCAGTGACCACATAATCATAACAGTGCCTCGTGCAACGAAAGACCATGCTGGACGATATGTGTGTCAGGTTGTAACATCAGAGGATGGGGAAATTATTCCCTGCGTCCTGTATGTGGTGGACAAGTATTCTGCATCTGAGATGGGCAAGTATTCTGCGTCTGAGATATGTGCACAATTGTGTTCCATTCCATTCAACTGTTTCGCAATTTCTACGTCATCTGTTATTAAAAGCACTTGAATCTTTCCACACAAAACATTCACTCTGTTTTGAATAAAGCCACCTTGAGCACCCTCTTTTGCTGTGTCACTTCCTTCACATAGAACAACAATTGTAACCAGAAATTCCCCAATGTAATCAGCATATATTACCACAATACAACAAAGGCGTGTTGTGTATTCCTATACAATTACAAACACTGCTTCCTGCCTCTACCACTAGCAGTTCACAATCAAGAGAATCAAATAACATGAGGAGAGAAAGTGTTGCTTATCCTGAAAAATATAATCAGGAGCAAACCTAACTTTCCAGGTTATTGCCTCATAACTCCATTCCTGTTTACATTCCAGTCTGAACTTACAGTTTCCTGCGACAGTATTTATTAGCCTGCTACATGCACACAGCACAATAAATACAGCATATCAAAACAATGTCAAGTGTTAGCACACTACATACGAGCTGCTTAGTTCAAACATTTATAAAAACAATAGTCTACTCACATAATACATCTCTATGTAAAACACAAGTATAGCAAAAGTGTGTGGAATATTGCAAAGTTCATTCTCTCCTAAACAGTTAGTCAGTTAACTCACCATTAAGCTAATGGCCGCCTTTCAAGATCAGAGTTCTTTGCCACTTCAAATTCAGGTGATCAGACAATATATTTCTCTCTAGCAGATACACTTTTAGATTTCAGCCTATTGGCTTGTCTCGTTCTCGTAAATCATAACCATAACCATTGAATAATAAAACAACTCACTGGTTTGCATTACATCTGCAATTTCTAGCACATTCTGAGAGTTATTTACTTCCAACTCTGATACTTTCCAATAGTCCCTTATAAGGAGTGCCCAAGGTCGGATTACTCTGACAATTTAAAATTTTATATAACAATTAATTTTTAAAATAGAGATCTATTTATCTATGACATACATGGGAAATTAAACACGATGACAAGGGTTTATAACAACGAAATACAAGTAAGAGAAACTAGTCAAAGAATGTTGCTTAACAATTAAATACTTAAGTGATTAACCATCAGAAAAGACTTTTAAGTAACCAATCCGACAAGAATGTTAAGGAATGAAATGTTGTTAAACAATCAAATACATGTGAGAGAAACTAGTTAAAAAAAGAACTATTAAACAATGAAATATATACTCAGAAAAGAATGTTGAAAAAGTGAAAAGCAAATGAAAGTAACTACACCGACAAGACTTTAACAATAAAATACAAGGGAGATTAATCACTCAGACAAACTGTAAACCAACGAAATACATGCAAGAATAATCCTTTCAAGGCAAATATTTGAAGGCGTTTAAATGTGAAAATGATGAAAATGAGAAAGAAAATGTACAATTACTAAAGATACTCAATATATATTTATTCCATTTGAAATGAATAAATAAAACAATTTCTTAATTAATTGGTTTTGCATTTCGTGCTACGCTTCAAAGCAATTACTGTGCAACAGCGTACTATCATCTATTTTTAAAAGTTATCAATATATGTATCGTTTATTCCAAATCAACAGCATCAAAACCACACGCATTTTAATGTAGTTTAGATCAAACACTTCAGCAATAGATTTTAACTATCTGCTCTTTATTGTAATTTCCTTCTTGTAATTGTTAGTATTTCATTCTGTAAGCTTATTCGGTCTAACTGTATTATATGTGTACCATTAACTTTTGTTTCGAATGATCGAATGTGCAAACAAAGTAGTCACTGAAACACACGATATCAACATCCCGAAAATTACTAACTTGATTTTAATTTTATTAAAGTGATCACTTTAAAGTGATTAAAGTGATATTAACAGACACATTGTGGATAGGATACAAACATACACTTGTAAGAATTTAATACTTTTGCAATTAATTAAATTGTGCATTTTAGTGCGTGCAGAATACCTCAAGGTTGATAACACACCACTGCATGTTGCCATAGCAGTAATTGTTGTGTTGATCATCGTCCTTCTGCTGCTGGAGGTCCCACGATGTTTCAACACTGATTTAAAGTAAGTAATGCATTCAGTTGCCAGCATGTTTCAACACTGATTTAAAGTAAGTAATGCGTTCAGTTTCCAGCATGTTTCAACACTGATTTAAAGTAAGTAATGCATTCAGTTGCCAGCATGTTTCAACACTGATTTAAAGTAAGTAATGCGTTCAATTTCCAGCATGTTTCAATACTGATTTAAAGTAAGTCCCCTGCATAATTTTGAACGGCACTGGACAAGACTATAATTTTTGATAGTGACACCATCATTATTATCTTCCATTCCGATGTAAAGTTACATCAATAAGCTGAATGTTACGTGACCAATCAGATGTTTAAACCCAATGTTACTTTTGATCCAATATGCTAAAGAAAAGTATTCAAGGGGAGATTACATGGATTCACATGCATGTCTTGTAATGAAATAACGTACAGCATTTCGTTTGCTCTAGTCACTACCGCGTCCAGGTTTAGCGCTCGCATTTTTATATTCCTATAGAAAGGGGAATATTAACTAATTTTTTCAAAGTAATTACATGCACGCACGCACGCACGCACGCACACACACACACACACACACACATCACACACATACATACAACGTATCTAAGTATTTAATTTTATCACTGCTACTACTGCTACTGTTACTACTACTACTTCAACTACTAAGATGATGGTGATGGTGATGCTGCTGATTATTATTATGTCGACGATGATAGTGGTGGTGGTGACGACGACGATGTTGTTGTTGCTGCTGCTGATGATGATTAGGATGATGGTGATGATGATGATGATGATGATGATGATGATGATGATGATGATGATATGATTGTTTCAGGATTCTTTTGCGAAAATACTGGCCAAATCTGTTTCAAAGAAATGAATCCAGAAACAATGAAAAGACCACGTCACTATCTGATGCGATAAAGAAAGAGGAAGTAAAATACCTTTTACCTAAACATGAACAAGTGCAAGAAATGGAAGTGGAAAATATTGAGAAACATAAATCCCAACGCAGTAAGAGGTCTCCGTCACTCTCTGAAGTGGTAACTGCAGGGAAGGTAAACCGCCTTGTTTCTGAAAACGAACAAGAGTTAGAACTACAAGATGTAGCGACTGCACTTGAAAAACATACGAGAAATAGCAAGCAGTCAATGCATTTAGGCAGAAACAGTCGTCATTACGAACATCGTAAAAATATATTACCTAGAAGAAGATGTGTAAGTGAATCTGCAAGCATGTTTTATGAAGATGTCTCATCATTAAAATAATAAATTAATTAGGTATATCGATATATCGTTTTAAATTTTGTAACTGTTTAACTTTTATCTATAATAATATAGGACACGTATTGCGCACTTTTAATTACAAATTGGGGAAGCTATTTCACTCATGATTGTTAATAGATAAGAGATACATAGTAAATAAAGAAAATACAGCATTCAACAGATACAAGTATGATATCAAAGCTTATTTTTATCATGTCTATTCTTGCAATTAAAGAAACATACCAATGTAAATTGAGAGAGTAGATTTATATTTGTAGTGTAGTGTTCATTTTCTCAATATAGTCTTCATCTTTCTCTTTTTTCCTTTAACTCTCTCTCTCTCTCTCTCTCTCTCTCTCTCTCTCTCTCTCTCTCTCTCTCTCTGTGTCTTTTTCTGTCTCTTAGCCTCTCAACTGAAAGATTCATTGTGTGTAATTAAGTCTCTTCTCTGCTTGTCCATATACCAAATATAAGTTTCTCCGGGAAAAAAAAACAGTTAGATTGATGTGAGCAAGTAGCCTTTCTTGTTGCCTATTTTCACGTGTTATATGAATCTCCTTGTTTACTGTTTGTAAATCGGTACGACTGACCCGGTAAAGGAGTGAATGGCGTGTAAGTGAGAGAATACACTGCATTTTACTGATCTCTGGTTACAAGATTTGTTGACTGTCCCAACACTTTCTAGTGTTCAGAAATTGTTGGACATAGCTACATTTATTGTTTTGTTTCAAAGAGTTGACTCAGTGAAAAGAAGCGCCCAGTCTAACTCTAAGTAGCAGAACAGTGTTTTTTCACGTGAGTGACACATGTGGAACTCATGATATTGATCTGAACTATAAATGGTTACATTGTGGCAAAATGTGGGAAGACTGCATTAAATCAGCTTACATAGATACTATTATTACTTATCTCTAATAACTCAATATCTCTCATCTGATAAGTCTTATCTTGTGATTCTATTAATTCTATAGTTGAAATGTATTTATGATAGAATGTGTAAGTATAAAATTATCAGAACGTGGGTTCGTGGAAATACTGATGTCAAGTAATTATTTCATTTAATTTTTAAATGTATATATGAATGTTGATTAATAAATTTATTGACCTTATGCATATTGATAATCTTATGTTGGAGAAGAAAGAGTGTGGATGGGAGTTCGATAAAAATAGATTAAAGACGCAGTTGTCTTCTCCTTTAGTATGACGGAGTGACAGAAGATGCTTATCTTAAAAGTTGTGGAAGAGAGAAAATGTTTACAGCGCCCGGATATTCGCCAAGTGAGAGAGATGAGTGGAGTCTGTTGGAGGATCATTAATAAAATAAATTAAGATTCTCATCAAGTGTAACTAGTTTTGATAATTAATTAATAAAATATTCAATAACTAAGTGGCTTTTCTATCACACTATTCAACAAATTGTTTTGCAGTAAATAGTTCATAACAATTAAAATGTTTTAAAATACAACTAAAGAAGATTTACTCCTTGTATACATTTTCCATTTGAAACAAACTCATTATTCCTACATCCGAATTTGTAATAATAAATTCATCAACTTCATTCAAATAAATGAAATAAAATAATAATAAATGTGGACACACTTGTAGTGGCGATTCGTATTATTTAAATTCACTAACCCTGTACAAATACGGCGTCATTTGTCATCGGCAAATCCTTGTCTTAGGTGTTTGCACCGGAACATCACCAACTACAATAACTGGCTGGGTGAATCTCCAACTCCAGTCATCAGTATTGTGAGACCAGAGCTAATCTTGATAAATATATGTTTAAAAAAAAACCATGAAAGTGTTTTATTGTAAATGGCAAATTTAAAAAAGCAATATTTCATATTTGAAAGCAATTAACAACGAAGATATCTGCATTACTGATCTGATTCTTCAGAGGACAGTGCATGCTTCCACCATATGTCTTCCAGCATTCATGTTAGGTGGGGTCGTGGTCAGTGCCTTTTTTAATATTTAATGTACATTATTTTCTCTCTTAAACAAGGAAAGGGGGATGACATAAAATGATAACGACGACAACAATAATAATTTTGCAATCACATTGGGTATTTGCTACTAATACAGAGTTGAGGGACTTTACTGTTTACATCTCATACACAGTAACCCAGGCTTGGTTGGTATCCTGGGTGGTTGGCAAAACTTAATAACATTCTAGTGCCATAGATAGATAAGTATTGTTTTTGTGATCCGTGTATAATTGGCAACCTAATATAACATTTATACTTGTTATGATACTTCGTATACAATTTCACCAATTATAATTACTAATCAAAATACTTTATTAATTTTTCATAAATATTACTTGTGAGAACTAAAAATGAATGCACAATCATAAAACCCTTCAGCTAAAAGTATTGTTTCTTAAACCCAAAACGAGGCTCTAGTCAGTCTAGTGATTGTACTAAACTGTTTACATCTACTGAACAATGCAGAGAGAAGATTTAAGAGACAGCAGTGATCCTTTGATTCGGCGGTGATAACAGCACGTAATAGTCAAACTAAATGAAAATCTGTCTATCTTCCTGAACACACACTCATACAATATATATTTATATTTCGAAAGCAAGCTTAGACTTCTTCAAGTTTATAAGATTGAGTTTTGTAACCTTTTCTGAGTAAATTTAGAAAACGAAAGTAGAAACGATCTCAATGGTCACTAAGCTCAATCTTGCTTTGTGAGACTCGTGGGCAGTCGAGATTTGTAAGTGGATTAGATATATAAATAGAATGCGGTGTCGAAGGAAGTGGAATATGCATGGTTACTTGTCGTGAAGATCATAACAGTTCCTACTGAGGGCTGAATTACCGATCAACGTCACCATTATACAGCGTGAGTTATGACGTATTTGTAAACCTCATCCGTGTTTTACAGCATAAATACGTGTTCCTTTGTTTGTATTATCCGCTGTAGTGTCACTCATCTACTTACCTATCGCCGGTATGTGAATCTATTTAAGTATGTATGTAGAGTATCAAATGCATGCAAAGCTATCTTGTAAGATTTAAATGCATACAAAGCTATCTTGTAAGATTTAAATGCGTACAAAGCTATCTTGTAAGATTTAAATGCGTACAAAGCTATCTTGTAAGATTTAAATGCGTACAAAGCTATCTTGTAAGATTTAAATGCGTAAAAGAGAAGAATGAGCGACATCCGAGCGCGCTGTAAAAAGAGAATAATGAACATCCCACTACAGACTGATCTACCAACAAGATGGCAGGCGAGCTCTCTGTTTAACATTGTGCACAATGGCATTCGCTTTACACAATATGGCCGCTTACATTTTTCCCGACGATCATTCCACTGTTAAACATTGATTTACATGAAATCAATAATACATCTGTATAATTGTGATCTTAAATACTCAACTGGCTGGTAAATTAACACTCAATACTCAATATCCAGCTCGACAAAATGGATTTTGAAAACCTTAGCTTATGCAATCTTGACAATAATACACGTTCATTCATACCACTTTGTCGTATTTCTGAAAAAAACGGAGAAATCCGATATGACGATTGCTATTATATAACGGTACTTTCAATTATATATTTAATTACTTCAATACACCACTGCAATTCTGATTTTGTGTGCTACTTAATGTTTGTTGGTGCTTACATTATGCTTTGAGTGACGAACTATTCAATGCAAGTCCATTATCCATTATACTATTGCATGTATAAAACAGAAGAGAAATCAAAGGATTCGCCACTCCATTACTCTCGAGTTGGCTTCATCTATATATCGTTATCTTTCATAAGCATTCGTTATTTTGTCCATCCATCCATCTTTTAAATGTATATTTACCGTGCACTTGACAATCAGGAAAGTTCACGTAAAGTTTGTTAATAAAGAAACAGTTATGTATTCTTATAATTGGTAAAGGAACAATTATTTATAATTAATTTACTAATTCAATTTGTGAACGTAATTTTATAAATATTATGTCGTCTGTATAAGTGCTGAAATTTCTGTTCATTGAGGGGATTTGAACACTTCTTATCAATGTTATTGAATATATAAAACGTATAATTTAAACTCCATTCTAGTTCTTTTTTCTCTGAAAAAAATCTATCATAGTTGTGCTTGTTGACACTTCAATGTTGGTGCATCTTTTATTTTGTTAGTTTGCCGTCAACGTTTTCTTTTAAAATAATTGGAATGTCATAAGTGGAATGTACGAACATATTTATCTATCTTGTGTAACAGTTCATGCGCAGTGGTAATATTTGTAAAAGAAGTAGTATTAGTAGTAATATTAGTTGTAGCAGCAGCAATAGTAGAAGTAGCAGTAGAGTAACATTTGTAGTAGTATTTGAATCAATATTGATATTCAGTGTCAAAGTGATATACACTCGGACCAAAAAGGTTGTAAAATAATAATTTATTAATTATGCATTAAACATTGCAAACATAATATAATATTTATGTTAGTCACACAATAAGCATTGCAAACAAAATATTATATTATTGTTAGTTACACATTAAACATTAGAAACATGATATTTTGTCAGCGCTTTTATAAACTGATGTGCTTTTCCTCAGTTTTGATTTAGGTAATACAAACATTCTTCACCATCTTCAAACTGTTATTGAATGCATTTAAAGCAGCATTATAATCATGGATCACGTCTGCAATCATGTATACAATTCACGTATCTCACCAAACGAACCGACCACATCGTCATATTGTGAGACACACCCTAAATTGCTGTTTACTTCCAAGAACGAAATAAGTGATACCGTAAGTGATACCATCCCCAAAACCCCAACATCTCAACAAAATAGGGACGTGAGCAGTTCAAACTTCCTGCATCGTTCACATGTCTGTTCACATTCTGAAACTCATGAAGAGAAAACATCTGCAGATTCCAGACCACAGATCCGCCCAACAAACTTTTCTAGCGTCGAGAAAGACATCGAAGTATGCATTCGGATGTTGCATGAAGTCCAAGAAAATTTCAGAAGAAATCGTGAGAATTTGAGCTCAAATGAAATGAAGGAAAGCGGACTTGATGTTAATTGTAATACAACGTTATCAAGCAGACCAGGCACCAATATCTCAGAGGAGAATTATGGGCCGGACACAGTTCACCAACTGGCAATTTTGAAAAGCTGCATTAAAAAACTGCGACGTGTAAGTACTGATTATTTTATGCTGCATATACACGTATACTAGAATACTTTTATAGTTGTTTGCCCCTTGTACACGTATACTAACTACGTTTATAGTTCTCTGCTCCTTGTACACGTATACTAACTACGTTTATAGTTCTCTGCTCCTTGTACAAGTATACTAACTACGTTTATAGTTCTCTGCTCGTTGTACAAGTATACTAGACTATGTTTATAGTTTGTTGCCGCGTGTAAACATGTTTACGACACAACGTTTATTGTACACTATTTCAATGTTTAATCCTAACGAACATTTCTAAAATATTCGTCCTTGACAGTTATCTTTACCTTACGAAATACATTTATAAACACATAAAGGTACTCTGCAACATTTCAACTGCTTATTAAAATGATATACTGATTAGATAATTTGCTACCTGTATTAATAGGCTTTCTTATATACAAAGGCTTGCTTAATGTAGTTGTTTAAAATGTGGAGAGATAGAAAAGGAGAACGCCTGAGAGAAATATGAGAAGTAGGGGCAAACGGGAAGAGAGAGAGAGAGAGAGAGAGAGAGAGAGAGAGAGAGAGAGAGAGAGAGAGAGAGAGAGAGAGAGAGAGAGAGAGAGAGAGAGAGAGAGAGAGAGAGAGCTTTTGACAAGTTATATATTTTTAAACAATATTTTGTGTGCACATTACAATAAGAGAGTCGATCTGTGTGATGACACTGGCTTTTTTGAATATTTATTTCCTTCGTTCTGTGACGTCTACGCGACATTAGTTATTGGTATGATGATGATTATTATTAAATCATCCATAACTAATTAATAGTGTTGACATTTACATGACTTCACAACAAATGTTCAATTAAATATGAATGATCATTGACTTTATCCTAGCATAGACATTATCAGTCAATTAACATAAATATATAATCAAGTTCATGGATATCATCACGCAAATGAGAGTAGAGTTTCAGAGAAATAATGAAAGTCAATGACATAACTTTTACAAGGATGGTGCTGTTACCAGCACGTGTTCACAATCAAGGGGTTTGCAAAAAGTCACTGTCTTTCTTATTCAGGCCACAGCCTCATGTGTCCCTTCTAGGCATGTTGCAAAACTGTTTCATAATCCTCAATGAGCTCACACAGCACACCATCCTGAATTTCACATGCACTATCAAGCACATCAGGCTCATTCCTAAGGATTGTGTATGGAACATGAGAGGTCCATTATGGCAGATGCCTTCACTCACCAAATAAATGACCTCTAAAATGAGAAGTATAGAGATCTGAGATTAGACAATACAGAATAGTTAATATCGATTTATATACGTTTATATAATTTTATACTAATTACGCTTTTGTCATTCTTTATTCCTAATTATATTTTTTCAATTAGCTTTTGCACTTCTTATGTTGTTTTGTTTTTGTTTCAATTACATATATTTCTTACGTACAAATCCATTTGTATGAAAGCTAGAGTTCAGATTATGAAATATAATAAAGAGAATTCTTTACTTATAGAAATGCAATGCAATATATTTAACGCAAAGCGTTCTCTTTCAAAAATGTTGTGCTGTAATGTGCAACTCTCTGAATTTTGATAGAACAAACCAGCTGCCGTTCACTTGGACAAGGTGCAGGAAGTTGAGTGTGCAGGTGAAATGGTGGAGATCGACATTTTTAGCAAGAGAGACACTCCTGAAGGTATAAGTCAATTGTGTGATACTTTGGGCTTGTTAAAGTAACACTTTGGGCTTGTTAAAGTAAGACTTTGGGCTTGTTAAAGTAACACTTTGGGCTTGTTAAGTAACACTCTGGGCTTGTTAAAGTAACGCTTAGGGCTTTTAAAGTAACACTTAGGGCTTGTTAAAGTAACACTTAGGGCTTCTTAAAGTAACATTTAGGAAGATGTGCAATGAGACAGCTGTAGTATACAAGTGCTAAAATGTCCTGTTGTAAATCTCAAATAAAAATATAAATATGTCTTAAAAGAACTGCTACACACTTGTTCGAATAGCTTAAGTGTGGACATACCTAATGTAAACGTACTAGTAATAGCTAATGTAAAACTCCAGAATATATACTTGTGGATATCATTTGCTTGGACGAGCTAGTATAATACACAGTCAGACAAACTGTGCATAGAGCTAATTGGCGTTAGAAAGTATAATACTCCTGAAAATAACTCTATGGCCTAGCTAACTAACACTCGTAATACATTTTTATTTCTTTTTATTTTAACAGTTCTCAAGGTATTCGCGTGTACTGAACTATTTTGAAATAATGCAAGGCGTAACACTCCTAAAAAGATTATCATGAACAGATCGAGCAAATATGCTGTAAGGTTAAGTTTGAAGAAAGCTAGTTTAGACCAGATAGGTCACACACTCGTGAAGACTTTACTAATGTTGCAGACATATTAATACAATTCGAAGGTACAGAAAGGTAAAAGATCGACTGTTAAAATAATAAAATGCATTCAAATAAAGTGGAATAAGCAAATACAAAATCATTATTTATTAATAATTAATATAAGATTGGCACAATTAATGCTCAGTGTAAACTACTAGCTATAGCTATTCTAATTGTAATTAAGTGTGTTTGGTTAAGAAAAGAAAGGAAAAATATAGAAAAAGAGAAAAAAATATAAATAGGCGTATGCACACGCACTGGAACGAAATGGAGCAAGCTAGACACGGTCTCCAGTTAGTCGAAGTTTACTACCCATAAGCTATTCCATAGTATCCATGAGCTATTCAAGGAGAATAATATATTTAGACATTGCATGGATAAAATAATTAAGAAAATACACACGGTTTGGTATCCCTAAATCACAAAACGCTAGCTGATTTATAAAAAGGTCTGCTTCCCGAAACAATAGTAGCATATGATCCATTGTTTATTTTGAAGGAGATGACGTAATTATATCTAATGGTGACTGGTACCGCCTTCAGACTTTGTGAGATGTGTATGTTGTCATCAGTGACATATCCCAAGCAAGTTATCAAAAATGTATTTTGACATTTGAAGACACGTTTTAATTCATTATTGGGTGACCAAGGGGTGCATGAATGTATGAGATCAGTCAGGCACTTTGGACTGGAACCAGACAGAGAAGTGTAACAATGAGAGTGAATGTTGTGTTGCGCTGTGTTCAGATAAAAAAAGTGAAGACTATAAAGTATTGGAGTGACATCATCCGTTTTTTGAACATTCAAAGCAACCACGATTTGAACCTTTTATAATGCCTTCACTAGACACAATGGAATACTATAGAGACAATAATTATAATAATCACGTCTCCAGAATATTAACGAACATTAAAGTTTTATGTAGGGTCAACATATTAACTAAGTAAATATGAATACGTAAATATTGTTGTTGCTCTAGCAATACTGAAGATGGTGTGCCGTGCTGGGGGAGAGAGAATCGTCAATAGGAACCTGGAAATGGTAAAGATTTCGAAACATTTCAAGAGCAAGAATATCGAGATATGTCATCATAATACACATAATCGTAGACAATTAAAAAAAAAGACATTTCTCCAAAAGTTGAATTGCGAATGCGGTTTCATTCGGAAATCCTGATTTGCACAGTTGAACATCAATGAGAACATATTGAGATAAATGAAGGCGATCAATAACGCTAGATCGGGACTAGACATATATTATGGAAAATACTGATCCTATGAGAGAATCCTTTCGGACGACATAACTAAGATTATTTAAACTCTAATGATTACCGTTTCTTAAGACCACGTTTATTGGTTTTCTGACTGATATATTGATAATAATAAGTATGTGTGTGTGTGTGTGTGTGTGTGTGTGAGAGAGAGAGAGAGAGAGAGAGAGAGAGAGAGAGAGGAGAGAGAGAGAGAGAGAGAGAGAGAGAGAGAGAGAGAGAGAGAGAGAGAGACGTAACAATGTGTTTTGAACTTATCCTTTACTGTACTAATTTTTATTTCTTACAGCTGATGTACGCGTCTTAGACTCACCAAAACAATACAACATTAACGAAGTGGAACGAGTCATACTCACACCTCGTTCTACAATAATTAAATTTGACATCGGAACTGTTCGAGAAGCCAAAGCTGACATGATAACAGACCACAGAGTGCTTCGAGCAGGTAAATTTTCCTTATTTTAAAGGAAATATTTTATTGGCTTATTACATCATTTTGACTTTTACCCAGAGGACCAGTCGACATTTATAATGGGGTACTTGATGAAATTGTGTTTTATCTTATCTTTTTAAATACTGTTATTTCTCGTAATATATGCACGATGTAGCCTATTTGTAATCTTGATTGTTGTTACATTTAAAATACGTATGCATAGCAAATTTAAAAGTAATGTAACTACAAACCTGAAAGAACACAATTTCATTTGTGTTCATTGTACTACTAAGCAGTACAAATACATAGCAGATACTTTAACCACGGTATGGCTTTGTGTGCTTGACATAGCCATGTTTTAATAACTTCATTACATTGTAGAGTTCCACTTGTTTATGTCTTTTCAGCTGAAAATATTTTACTTGCTAAAATTGACTGGAGCAGAGACTATAACATCAGATCTTTATTGTCGGAGAAGAGGAAATTAGATCACAAGATGGAGATTATTAAAAATAAAAAGAAAACTTATAGAAACACGACTCCTCGAAGAAAGGAAACTGAGGGATGAAGAAAAGGAAACAAATCCATAATGCAAACATCAGAGAAAAGTTAGAGGAACAGGCAAAAGTAGAAAGGTTTGTGCTGCATTTAGAAAAAAGAGATGACACTCTTGAAGGCGTTCTTGACCAACTCAAGGCTGGCCGTCTGTCTGATGTGGTAAAACGTTTGCTCCACAACTTTGACGTTCGCCTCTTGGGCGTGGATTGCGGTCTGAACTTCCTGCTTGAGGGTCCAGTAACTCTGAAGAATGTGTCGATGTTGCGTCAGCTAGAAGAAATTCTGGAAGAGTTGTTGCCAGAAAACCAGAGACGCGATACGAAGTGGGAAAATGGAGAATGGGATCTCTCTCACACCAAGGATTTGGAAGTTGGTAAAGTGTCACCGGCTATGATGAAGGTTATTACAGTTTGTTTTCTGCTTTACCGACTATAAACGTACATTAAGCGCACTACGTCGTGATTTTAATTTCATTACGTCCAGAATATAAGTGTTAAATGTTAATATCTTTAAAACGTATTTCGTATATAAACAATATCAATTATAATGTTAACATTTTTAGCCGATGAGTGCGTTTGAGGCAACATTTTATTTTAAAGTAATTGTTTCCTTGTGTTGTCGCCATATATAAATTACATCCTTATAGTTTAAAACATGGATTACTTCTATGTAACCCTGAGAAATTATTTCGTGTTCAACCAGTCATGAGCGATGACCTATCTTGTTAAAGGGTAAGTTCACGTACTTTAAATTCCCAACTTTAAAGGTAAAATGACAAAACGATCGCAGACAACAATTTCAAAACATATTTCTGGATTGACGACAACACCTGCTTTGAGTTATAAGTCGATATTTGTGTTTGTTTTAATGTGGTCTATATTTTGCTTCATTAGAAATATATTACCTTGGATCTCATTACGTTAATATTGTATTGTTCATGAATGACTTAGATTTTATTTTAAATATTATTTTTATTCAGGATACGTACAGAGAATAAATTTCAAACTGTACTTTAGTACTTCTTATTTAAATACAAAACCATTATGTACAGTAAATTTCTTCTGATTACAACATGAAAGCAGGCTTTAATTCAACAACTAGGAATGTATTTACTACAACCGATGTTTTACTTGGCAAACGTATATACCAATCCGCAACTGTAGATAGCAGTGTCATGGACTAATGTGGAAAAAGTTAAGTAACAGACAATGGTCATTAAAACTACTAATTATAATATTTATATACATTTTAGACAAATGCCGTGGGAAAAGCAAATACATTTAAATAAATAGAATGTGTTGTCTTTTATATCAGATTTAGGTGAAGTTTGATTTTCGGTTGTTATGGGTGCAACAACACTTTTTTTAATTTATAAATAAAGGAATCCAAATATAATTTCTGTAAAGAATACAGAAGTAAATACACTGACTAAAATTGTTCTCACGTGTTTACCCAGGTCGCTGCCGATGACAGAGCACTTGAAAATGTAGATTTGTCCAATGGACCTAACTGGACGCCACCACAATTTATTCAAAGACAGGTCTGGCAGTGAGAAATGATAATTATTTTTTCTTAGTCATGACAGAGGGCTATGCACCCCATAGTATAAGTGTAGTTTGTTGGATTTAAATGTGTGTGTGTGTGTCTTTGTGTGTGTGTGTGTGTGTGTGTGTATGTGTGTGTGTTTGTACGTGCGTGTGAGAGAGAGAGAGGATGATTAAGGCTTGAGTGTGTTTGTGTGTGTGTGTGTGTGTGTGTGTGTGAGAGAGAGAGAGAGAGAGAGAGAGAGAGAGAGAGAGAGAGAGAGAGAGAGAGAGAGAGAGAGAGAGAGGATTAAGGCTGGTGTCATTATGGCATTCCATGCATCAGTATATCCAGTTAAAATCCACCCGCCCCCTCTACCATTTATCATATGGGAGCGGATTCAAAGACACATGGATGATAAACATTGTGATTGAGTAGTGAGCCCCAAATACGAACGTTATAAAATAAATTGGCACAAAGATGAGATGGTAGAATTTAACAATGTGATGAACCGAAAATTAACAAAGACTGTATATTAGAAACATAAAATTAGAGAAATATTTTTAAAAGGATGTAGAACACAGCCCGGTTAATGCTATAACGAGGGAAGTAACCTAGTTAATATATAGAGTACAGTTAAAATACTGAATAACAGTTCATACGAATGTGTGAGCACTGTTCATAACAGTTTGAAGCTGTTTTCTCTCATGAGTACAGTCACTGTGTAACTGTATATCACTCCATATTTTCAATTAATTTCTTACTAAAAGTTTATAACAAAGTTTCGGACGAAAAAATCAGTTTCTGAATAGATAAATTTGTACAGCCTATATCATATGAAATTTTAAATTGTAAATAAATCAAACTACATTCATATCTAATATTATACATACAAATTACTTCTAAGCATAATCAGATTCACTGCAAATTGCACTCATAGTTTTATAGTCTTCATTCTGTCTACTAGTTTCCCCTGATCCACGGATGCCATACTGTTACATAATGTTTTTTTCCCATTTTCTGAAGCAGAAGTGTTTACTTGTATAACATAATCAATCACGAGAGCTGGTAATCTGTAATGCATGCTCACACTTACACTTAAAA
Source organism: Sinotaia quadrata (assembly GCA_028829895.1). Classification (NCBI taxonomy): domain Eukaryota; kingdom Metazoa; phylum Mollusca; class Gastropoda; order Architaenioglossa; family Viviparidae; genus Sinotaia; species Sinotaia quadrata. Next base: position 138,239,749 of record CM054179.1, read on the forward strand.
CCAGCCACAAACCTTCTCTTTAATTATATTGGCTCTCAATACAAACATGAAGAAATAGGAATTTTCCTTTTCTAATTTTCTTTTCTCAGTCAATTCATTTGACTAATTAAAACACCACTGTTCTGTAGTGTAACGGTCCTTCTCTTCCACAGGTGACTTCTTTTAGTGTAGGTCTGTAAAAATAGTTACTAAAAAGATGCTGACAATTTGCAGGTACAAATTTCCATTAATTGAGATGGTTCTACCCCCCCCCCCCCTCTAAAGAATCTCAGAAGTGATGGCAGGCTTTCACCTCCATTCTTCAGGTGAAGCCTGCATATGACATCGTCTCTAGTCTGGTCTGTTGTTTTCACACAATGGTCTTATTCTCATGGCTGACTTTCCAGTCAATGCGGAACCATTTAGTTCTGACTGTTTTTGGTCACACTAACATGAACATAAATTAAAACTTAAATGGCCCCGTGAGCGCATTATATTGACAATAAAATGCCACAATTTCAAGACTTCAGTACGTCTGCTATTTTTCTACTTTATAAATTAATTATATATGTATGAACCTAATTTTAATTACCTTTTATGTACACACCTGATAATATTTAGTTATGTATGAACCTACTTCCTTTAATTATCCTTTATTTACACACCTGATCATTATTACTTATGCATGAAACTGCTTCATTCAATTACCCTTTATTGACACACCTGATCATTTTTAGTTATTTATTAATTTTTCATTTATTATTTAATTATACAAAGGTGCCGATGCAAACATTACAGATTTAATTAAAATATACATTTTAGATAATACAAAATATTTTTTTCTGCTAAAGGAGCCCAGTGTTTTGAACACAAGACACCCCTTCACGAGACACTTGAGTGACAGACTAGATGAAGTAGTTGAAAAAGAGAAAAAGAGATCCAAAAGCACATCCAGTATGTGGGACAAAATTAAAGGTACTTATACATTATAGTTGTGATACTCTAGACAATTATTACAAAAGATATTGCATACATAACTTGAATAATTAATACTGTACGAATTGAAACAAATCTTTCTTCATAACTTTCGCATTATACTTTTGCAAATATATTGCATTATGCATGAAAATTGTACAACATACACATTGATAAACGACTTATGCATGTGGTATGAGCAAAATGTACGTGTGTATTCCCTGCACATTATGACTATGTGAAGATAGATAGATAGACATATAGATAGATAGAGAGATAGATAGACAGACAGATAGACATATAGATAGATAGACAGACAGATAGGTAGATAGATAGATAGATAGATAGATAGATAGATAAATAGATAGATAGATAGATAGATAGATAGATAGATAGATAGATAGATAGATAGATAGATAGATAGATAGATAGATAGATGGATAGCAATGCTTCAAATGATGGATTAAATAAAAATACAAAGTTGTCCACCAAATATAAGGGATATAGAGAAGTATATTACTTATATTTATTTTATTTATTTCAGATGCGGTCGGGAAAATAAACAAGCCTTCAACTCCTACCCAAGATGCCATGAGAAAGAGAGTTAAAGAATACACGCAACAATTAAAACCCAAAGACTAGTCTCAGAATTCACATTCATACAATTTAATTTGAATCTGTAAAATAATTAATTAATTATGCTGCTCAATCTAGTTATATAGGTCTGATATCTGCACAAAAACTGACCTTTGCACGTCCCAATAACCAGCCATGGGAATACTCACATTAAAGATTTGATGTACGGCTTATTAGTTATTAGATGACGCCCCCCACACGCTATTGCAAACCTCTCTCTTAATTATGTCGCTCAGAGAACGTGGGTGTTTAAAAAGAAATAGTACATTTTATTAAAAATACAAATTAAATACACACTACACAAAAAAATAAGATTGGTCAAGCACACGTAATGACATACACAGCAAACGCATACAGAAAAATATTTGGAAAAATATATATATCAACAGTTTAAAATGGTCCAAGTCCAAAATTTCTCTTGTTATTTGTATATAGTTGTTTGCTTAAATTATCTCCAGTCCTCCGAGAACTCTCCTGAAGTGAACAATATTAATTAACAATGTTACTTCAGTGAAATTATGTTTAGACAACACAAATAATGTACATCAGGAGAGATAAGGACACTTAGTTAGCAGAGTATAATACGAGAACCTGGATATATGTGTAAACAAATTCCTGATAGAAAAAACCTTTTTTTTCTCGAACATTTCAACAAAGAGTGAAGTGAACAGACTTTCCAAGTGCGCTAATCTGTAACCAGCATTGTTCACCAGTCGACCGTGCCAGGCAGTAGACAGAGGACAGTGATCACAAATACATCAGGTGAATGCATACTTATTCTTGCGTCACATGATTCTGATCCTTTCTTTATATTCTATTTTATTGTGATTATAACGTAGATACATTCTTCTTAATTTTTTAACTCCTCGTAATTGTTCTAGGCAATGTACTGAAACTATTCATTTTTTTTTAGTGTATTATTGTTCTAGGAAATTAACTCTTGATTAATAGTCCTAATTTAAAGTTTAGTGTGATAAGATTTTGAGAGATCTGTGAATCTCTGATATCTCGCCTTGAGTGTAATTTAATTATTATTCTATTAGTAGCTGATGGATTATTGTTCGTTTCTTTTAATAAATTGTTATTAGTTTACCTATCCACTCTTGTCATTTCTTAAGAGGGGTAAATGTGTAAATGACGGTAGGGGCAGCCAACGACGTAATAACGACGACAAAAACGGTCTAAAGACACATTTCTTAGGGTAGGTCCGTCATCGAATGGGGAGATAAATGTGGAGACAACGACTCTTAGACTGACAAGAATAGTTCAGCTAGGGCCGGTTGCCTTGGACGAGTAACACTTGGGGAAAGGAGGTAATTAGTGACGTATCCCAGGGCTTGACTTAGTCACTCCCCGACCGCGAAAGACAAAGACCCTGTCGTGGACGTAGTGTATGATTGCAGGAGAAATTGAATGTGGCGAGATAACAATTAAAATATGAATTTTATCACACATTAAGCAATCAGAGACACAATATCCATCCACAATATATTATGTATAGTTGTCATTACCACATCATACAATAAGTCACAATAATACACAGCAGTCAGATAAATATAGATGACTGAATAAGTTTATTGGTAGGCACGGTGATAGATAGATGGATGATACAGAATGCACCTGGGGGGTACAAAATTTTAAGTCCCACCTAGGGTTCAAACCTTTAGAATACTAATTTGTATTATATTATCGTTTTAACATGCAATATAACATTTTCGGGATTTAATCAGACACAGGTATACATTGAATCAATAAAACTTTTGTTATTTATGTACATGTGTGCCTCTATTATGTTAAATGCTTCCTTTCTGTTTGTTTTTTCCTTCTAAAATGATAAAAATGGAGCTGTAACTAGTTAAAGTTGGGTAAAACGGAGAAAGCATAATGATGAATAAATACTAGAATTATCGTATTTTAAAGGTTTTACCTTGAAAAATTCTTTCTTTAGAATTACATTGCTTTCATGTTTATAGAACTTTTAGATTTGATTTTGCCATTAATTCAGCTTTATTTTTTCTATATACTAAATAATGATTTTTAATAATGTAACTTAACCATTTACATTCTCAGTGTCTTAAACCAGTATTATTATTGACCAGATCCTATACTACGCCTATATAATTAATATACCTAGTTAATAAATAAAGTACATGTACATGTACCATATCTCTCATGAAGCATCAAAACATGTAAGGAAACAAAACAAAAGTAAACCCAGTATTAATTTCTAAAACAGTACTCCTGGAGAGAAACTTTCTATCACTGCCTGGGAATTAATGTTCGATCAGTGGCAACCAGGAAATATCTTACAAATGCCCTTCATTGTTCTTTGTTAAAGTCAGTTCACTACCCAACAGGTAGGATTCCTACATATATTTAGGAGACAACAGAAAAAAATACAATTAATTTCACATCACAAACAGAGGAGGAAAATAGGACAGGTATTTAAAAAAACGGATTGTGACCGTATTCACCAAATTACCTCCCATGCATCGATCTGCTCAACACCTACATTCATCTTTTGGTCAAAGTATATGAAGATTGAACTGCAGATATATCTCGAGTTCCAAATCGCCTCAAGATGAATTGGGACAGAAACATTGAGAACATATTTTGTAATAGCATGCTTGAAATTAAGACAGTCTTTTAAATTTCATAATTTGATATTGATTTTATATTTGAAATGAGTATGCTTATCAAATTATTTATTTTCTGTGAATTATGCTTTTATCTGAGTTGAAAGGTCCTCAAATTAATGAGCTATACCTTTCTTTCAAATTAATATGTTTGCTGCTGAAATACGTTTTCTTTATTTTAAAATATTCACTTACAAACTTCTGCATATTGTACCAGTATTAAGTAAATTAATCATGTATGAATCTTATGATTGTATGGTTTACCTATATTTTTGAAGGGTATAAAACAGTAAACACAAAACCTATTATGTTCACTAATGGACTGAGAATATCTGCTATGTAACAGTTTGGATATGCTTTCATAACTTCCTATTTTATTCATTTTATTCATGTGTAATTTATTTTTACAAGCATGCTTGATGTTGAGATGTTTTGTTAATATTGTGTCATGTGCCTATTCAACAGAATGTCACTGCCTATAAATTCATATTTATCCTGGTTGAAGATCTTGAAGATCTATGGAATCTCTCTCATCTCTATCTCATATCTCTCTCACTCTCTCTCTCTTTCTCTCTCTCTCTCTCTCTCTCTCTCTCTCTCTCTCTCTCTCTCTCTCTCTCTCTCTCTCTCTCTCTCTCGTCTGCCTAATGATAGGGGTCGACCTAAAGATGGTTTTCTAAGCTTGTTTGGTCCGCTTGTCTGGAAATAGGGTTATATAATAGTTATGGAGTGCTTGTCCACATTCTATCGGTAATTACATTGTCTCTAAATCTGTTCGTCTTTTGTAGTTTGTTTGGGTCGGAAACCGTGTTGGAAGGGGGGACAGGAGATGGTTTGTTTCTAGTGATATGTGAGCCTTTTGTTAATGATTATAGGATTTTAGCTAGTGTAGGGAGGGAGGACATGAGATGGTTTGTTTCTAGTGATATGCGAGCCTTTGGTAATGATTACAAGGATTTTTGCTAGTGTAGGGAGGAGTTCTAAGGCTCTTTGTGGTACTGTTAGGGATGGGTCATTTTTCCGTTTGACTATATGGATAGGGCTTATGGCTGCATGTTGTGGTGGTATGTTTCTCATTGTGTCCTCTCCATAAATGGAACTCAGTGGGTCAATTCAAAGAGGAGGGGGGGTGGTATTTCTGACTATGGCCTTTTATAATTTCCCATAAAACGTTAAAAGACTTGTTTTCTCATCCTAACTATTATTGTCAAATAGTTAAAAAAATAATACATCAGCAAAGAAGTCAATACTATTATTCACTCTTCATATAATATTTATTTAAAATTAGATTGATCATTGAATACATTTTTGGAAGAAAATAGTCAAACTATCGGTAGCCAGGGTTTAACTTCGTTGCTTCATGGAGTGATTGTATCAGGATTACTATTACGTTTTAATTTATTACTTCTGTGTTTAATTAATCTAATAAAACTTTGAACTGTATTATGATTTTTTTTCTTTGGGTGTTCTTCCTCTTCTTTGTTGTTGCCTCATGTCCTCCAGTTTGCGTTTACTTTTCATTTGGACTTTATTCAAGTACCAATAATTAGATACTTCCTTCTGGATCCAAAAGAACCACTTCAGTTGTGTTCTGCTGTGACATCATGGCTAGAAGCCCTGCAGGATATTTCCTTGTTATAAAAGAAAAACAAAGCACAATCACCAACCATCATCTACAGCACATAAATGATCTTGCAATTGAAAAACATGCAATGTAGTATTTTTTTGCAAATTTTGATTTGATGCATGTTTATTGACACACACTTTGTTTTTACTTGTTTGTTGAGTTGTAATTTAATTTGTAATGTTTGCTTGACTGATTTTGTGTGTCTGTGTGTGTTGAATACTTTTCCTGTCATGAGAATGAAAAATGCCAGTTATCATGAATAAATACAGAGTTAAGAAAATGATAAAATATTTATTGTCACACACAAGGACTAGACGTATATAAAGGGCATACTAGTGCTTTATTGTCATTGTGGTGACTGCGAAAAACAATTAAACAACAGAAAAGAAGGTAAAATAATAAAATAAAGTGAACATTACCTGATGATTTAGTTTGAAGAATTAACTGGGGAAAGACAAGAAAAAAAAAACAGATCAAAACGCAAATCATTATATTAACTCATTCTTAATCCTTATTTTATCAGTAAGGCAACTATGGCATCTGTCCAAGTACACTGGGATGTGAAGAATGTAAAAGTAACATCTTTTTAAATGAAAGTAAAACAATACTTCTTTTACATGCACAAGTTGATGTGGCATTATTTAAATCTCTATAAACAAACATCATTGAAAGTACTACCACGTGTTGATATATTATCTCCTTTTGACGTCTTACGGAAGAATAATAATGGAAGTAGTAAACTTTTTGCTAATTAACATAATAATGGAAAGACTATACTTTGGTTAATTAACATACCTCAATGTATAGCAATATACCAGCGATTTATAAGGACACCTCTACAAATAATCCTGTGCTCGCATACAGCACATCACTTTTAGATATTCTAAAGTTTTCTATTTATATCAATATTGGTTAATCAAATTAGGTCCATTAATATATATTCATCTTTATTCCTTCTTAAATATTATTTAAAGATTAATTAATAAAATCAGTCCTTTAATATCTGTTCATTTTTATCCTTTCTCAAATAATATTTAATGATTAATTAATAACACCAGTTCCTTTAACATCTATACAAGTTTATAGTTATATCAATATTATTTAGTGGTAAATAAACTCAGTTCTTTTAATAGCTTTATTATAATGTTTTAAAAGTACAACTTCATCAGTGCTAATCTTAGCATCTTATAAAAAGCCAAGAAAATAATGTGGTTGTTACATATATCTCTATCTTCTTCTGTAACCGTATGTTCACGTGCACATAACTATGTTAGCGCACATGTATATACCTAGATTTTTTCATGAAATAAAACGTGCACCTTAGAGAAAAGACAATTTTAATGTGTTTGTCGCATTAGCAAAACACGCAAATTCCACTTTATTAAACATACATTAGCAAAATGTTGAAATTCCACTTTAACAAACATGTAATGACCATTAGACTATTGAAATGATTGAAAAAAAAGACATAGAAAAGATACTTCCAGCCAATGTTCCCTCTAGTGTGCGCGGCCGCGGAATTCATTAGAAAATGCTGCGCAGCAGTTTCAAATTTCCGTGTACAAGTTTGTTTAACAAGCTCAAACATCCGCCAGTTCCGTGCACACAGGAAAAATATTAGAGGGAACATTGCTTCCAGCTTGCAAACACAATAAACTCGTCCGTACAACCTATTTTCTAATAGTAAGGGGAAGCAGACATATGTATAGAGACCAGTTCTTTTCTTGTTCATTTATTGTGTGTGTTTGTAAAATGAACGTGCGTTCTGAAACAATATACACTTACCGTGCACATTTCTTCGACTTCGTTTGACCCAGGAAATTCCTTTTAGCACGCCAACAAGACCCACCACCAGAAGCAAAACTACACAAACTACGGCTACCGAATTAACGTCTGCAGTCTTGTCTGCAGCTGAAAGTAATAACGATTAACCGTATTGAGAAATAAATACACCAATACCAAAATCAATGATTTGAACACATTTCTATGCTATATCATGAATGAGGAAATGGGAAACATAATTAGGCAAGCCATTGGGCCCTATGAAGGGCTATTGAACATTGTGAAAAAAAACGCAAAATAAAATGGTATGGACATGTCACACGATCAACTGGGCTTGGCAAAACAATCATGCAAGGTACTGTGTAAGGAGGGCGAAGGAAAGGAAGACAGGAAAGGAGTGGACAGGACTGGAATTGAGCAATACAGTAAGATTAGCAGAGAGTAAAATGGAATGGAGGAAACTGGTTGTCAGTTCATCAGTGGTGCCTCAACGGTCGACAAGACTAACGGATAGATAGATTACAATCGTAGAGACAAAACATGAATTAATTTGTAAAACGGTTCCTTACCTTTTGATACTGTTAGAAAAAAATCAGCAAAGTCGTAGCCATGTTGATTGGTAACAGACACGCACCAGTGACCATCATCAGCCATTGTTACGTCATAAATTTCCATTGTCACATTCAGCTTGGGGAGAGAGCCTTGTATGACACAGGTACATTTTTTAGGGTAGCTTTGGGGTACTTCTGTGAAGGATATTTTTCCGTTTGTATTAAAGGTCATGTTACACTGATGGTGTGCGTCCTTGCGTGAGGTGATGGTCATTTTTGATACAGATGATGGTGAGGAGAAGTGACTAATCGCACATCTAGTAATATTTGTTGAAGACACTGTTACGAACAACTGCAGTGTAGCTATTTCGCCAACGGTGACATTTGGAAATTTCTTTAAAATGTTCCCTAGTTCTGGAGGACCTGAAAAGAACATGCCATGGGCTTGCAGCGCTGTTTCAACTAGCAATGCATTGGACATCTTTCTGTTTGATAATGCTAAATATATAATGTATATTGAAATCTATTTATGGCTTCAGATTATTATTGAGACTACTTGACAAAGATGTCATTAATCTATCATCATATCTTTGGAGGTGTGATTCTAATATCAACACATTACTGACGTCGTCTTGTGTATGTCATTGTGAAAGACATACAGTCTGATACAAGAAATGCATCCTGATACAATACTGAGAACCATGACGTTAAATTATCCAGTAAATTAAACTGTTATGAATATGGGAACTTTACACTAAAAACAAAAAGGTGGGGAAAAATTAAATCACACAATCCAACAGCAATTAATGAAAAATATTCGTGGATATTGTTTATGAAGTAAGAATTATTTTATTTCAAATATTAAGCGTACATAAAGGTGTACTTATATGTACATGAACGAAACAAAAATAAATTGCGGTTATACAACAAATGTGTTCCGTGATATGTATGCAAAACGTATCCAATCTCATTAATCGGATTATATTTCATAGTGAACATTAGTTTTCTTAATTTCCCTGCAGAGTAAATATCCACAGGTGACGTTAACGTCCACTTCAAGTCTTGATTCATGTCGGAACAATAAGAAAACAATAATCTTGAATAACGACAATAAACTATCCCTCTGTGTTGTTTTGTATGGCTCTTATATGGCATACTTTAAAAAAGTTTCCGTTACTTGTTTTCGTTAGAGCGGTAGAGGATGAAATAAGATGGAGCTTTTAGACACTCGGGTTTATAGTAGTAAAAATTAATAATAATTGCCAGGCAATGTGATTCAAAGACTCTTATTCATGAAGTCATGATTTTATAACCTACAGCGTATCTCTATGTTGACTGTATTATTAGGTAACTGCCTACGTGTTTGTCTGAAATATGTATTCTTGTTATTTGTTATCATTGTCGTATCTTGAATGAATGCTAGTTGAATTATTTTTAAAGCGCTTTTCAGTATAATAATATGCGAGTATCGTAATAATGATATTTGCTTTTTACAAATCAAATATCAACTATATATGTGGTTTCTCGTTAAGTAAACACAACAAAGCATGCTCATTGTTCTGAAGTGTTTGCAGTACAACACGTTTTACTCATTGCTAGGAAAAAAGCAAACTGCCTGCCATGAGATGATACGGGGTTTTCTTTTCATCTTACAATATAGTCTCTGTATATAAAAAAAATCTTTTAAGTAATTTTATGTTATATCATCACTGTACCATGCGTCAGTCATATAGTGCGCTAAGCTAGATTATGAGACAAAACATTTTGGTAAGTTTTCTTTTCTTTTATTTAGACTCATAATGTCAGTAATAAAACGTGCCAGTCAGAATTTGATAGCAAAGGTTTGATCGGAATGAAGCACACACAGAGCATGTCCTGATTATTGTCATCAGCTTAAATAATATTATTGGAGTGCTTCATAAAAACAAAAGAATATCAATCAGAAAACCCACCCACCCCACAATCATAAGTTGCTTTTAACGACAATGTTTGAGATAATAAATTCATACCTTCCTTGAGTTCAATAGCAAAGTCGTGTGACCCTTCACTGCCCGTTTCACTGACTAAAGTCAAATGCCAGGTGCCGAAGTCTGTTTCCAGGACCTCATAGACACGAAGAGCGAGTGTTACGTTTGGCGGCTTGCCAATTAACACACACCAGCAGAACTCTTCATTTAAGTTCTCTGACGTCTCAGTAACTCTGCAATGACGTACACTCCTGGATGACATATCTCTGATGTGTTCTTTGAAGTGGTTGAATGATCTTTGCAATTGACGTAGTTTGCACTGAGTAATATTTGATGTGACTCCATGAACAGGAAGCACGAGTTCCATATTGTCGCCGAGTAAGATGTTTTTAAATTTTCTCGGGGCGTTCTCAAACTCAAGACTGACTGGAGTGAAAGTGGTGTCTGGATGAAATTCTAACGGTTCTATAACACAATAATTATAGTTAATATTAAAACATAATAAGGCAAGAAGCAATCATGCGTAGCTACTCAATAAACAGGATGACGATAGTGATTTAAAATTTCAATCATTCCATATCAGTAATTCTGTCAAAGAAAGTCAATCATGGACAAATGAGACACTGCCAAAAGGACAGTATTGATGGAAAAAGTATGTACTTGATTAAGCACACGTAATAAGAACAATGTTCAATCCATTCAAATAAATGCATGGGAATTACTTCTACCTTCAGTGCGACGTTCGTTAAGTCCGCTTCCTCCTTCACCACTGAACTGCAGAAAACTTTCATTATTTAACATGCCGCTGAAATCCGATGTGTCATTGTCAACCGCAGAAAGGTCTAAAGCATGGGAAACAACTCGTGTAATCCAGTGCGAAATGTAGTTTGCGTTAAAACAGGTAAAAGGCTTAAGGAAATAATTCACGAACTCGTATTGGTTTATAAAATAAAGTATATAAGAAGAGAGATACAGTCAGACAAACAAAAGGATAAAGAATGCCAGCTTAGAGAGTCAACAAGATGCAGACAAAGGGAGTTAGCAATCACTGACAAAGACGGTCAGACAAAGGGAGAGACATCTACACAGGGGAGAGAGAGAGAGAGAGAGAGAGAGAGAGAGAGAGAGAGAGAGAGAGAGAGAGAGAGAGAGAGAGAGAGAGAGAGAGAGAGAGAGAGAGAGAGAGATGTGCACGAAAAAAAAAAGAAAGAAAGGAGAGACTACTAAATGTTATTTGTGCTTAAAACATTTAAATTTTAAAATATGTTTTATATTTGAAAATATCATTTAATGCTTCCAAAGGCATGTCTGTCATGTACAGAAAAGAGGGATGCACTCATTCTGAGAATAATTTGTGTGAATTTAAATATTAATGCAGATAACATTTGAATCTTTTGTACCCGAAATGTGATAACAAAATGAAAGCTTACTTCGACGAATAAAAATTCTGTCGACATGAACATTATGATTTTAATGAGTCATATGCTATTATATAAACAATCAAATCAATGGCTACTTTTGTTTTATACAATTTGCTATAGTGTTATTTTAAACTAAATTATTTTAAGTTTACCTTTCGGCATTAATTTAAGTATGATATGAACTTAAACTTACACATTCCTGAGTAAGTAGCTCTGGACAGTAAGATCCGTGTATACATACAGAAGATGGCACAATCAAGAAAATAATATGTTTTTCTATTTAGTGTGACCATCTTCCCTTGATAATGCGGAAATCTCTACTGAACAATAAAAGTACGGAACACTTTTACATTTAATATAGTTTCGCACGATATATTTCCCGAATGTAGGCGATTTAGCGACCTCATCTTAAATATAAAAAACAAAGCAGTTTAATTAACTGATATGTTTCATGAATATGAAACGTTATCTGTTCAAATGGAAACAAAACCACTTATTTAAAATAAATTATATTTGGCACTATTTGTTCTAATTAAGTACTTATATGTAAATTATATATTTTCTTTATAAATCAGATAATAAACCGGGTGCACTATATGTTTGTAGCACACACAGTACTAGTTGTGTTTCTAATTACCAAATAATATATATGGATCAATGCTCATATCATTTATTTCAGACTTGTAATTTAAGAAATGCCTAATGTATATATGCTATATTCAGTCGAGCCTTACATGAACCTCTTGTAGTTTAAGAAATGCCTAATGAATATATGCTATATTCAGTCGAGCCTTACATTAACCTCTTGTAATTTAAGAAATGCCTAATGAATATATGTTATATTCAGTCGAGCCTTACATTGACCTCTTGTAATATAAGTGCATGAAAAGTGCATGCGAGCTGAGATTTGGAAATTTGTTAGTAAACTCTTCTCACACTGTATCATTTGTAAAATGCGTCACTGTGACATCCGCGGCAGGCATTGCAAAAATTGCTGAAAGAATGACTACGTTGCAGGATTTAATTTGTTATTATGTATTATACAAAATCTCTGGTGGACACTCCTTGAATACTGTCACGTCAATCCAAGATGAATTTGCAACGCCTTTCGAACATGTAGGATTGACTCGAATGCTGCCACGTCACGTTACCAGTAATTAATGGACGTGTAGGCACGCCTTGCATATTGCCACGTCACGTTACCAGTGACTTATGGACGTGTAGGCAAGCCTTGCATATTGCCACGTCACGTTACCAGTGACTTATGGACGTGTAGGCACGCCTTGCATATTGCCACGTCACGTTACCAGTGACTTATGGACGTGTAGGCACGCCTTGCATATTGCCACGTCACGTTACCAGTGACTTATGGACGTGTAGGCACGCCTTGCATATTGCCACGTCACGTTACCAGTGACTTATGGACGTGTAGGCACGCCTTGCATATTGCCACGTTATCCCAAGCTAGAAACATCTGATGGACGTGTTGAAAGTCTGTAAACAGCGCCACCTTCTCTCAAGTGAAGTCGCAATAAACCTTTACCATGGTATAATATAATTACCATAAGTAGTTGCAGTGCCATCCGTCCATAATAAGCTCATTTAAAACCATAAATATATATGATTTACCTCAAATTCCCGCACGTCCTGCAAAATGTACCTTCGCCTCTTGATGACTGTCTAGTGTTATGCATGGTGTTACCTTCTTCTCGTTCTTTAACCCACAAGTATATGGTCAGGGTGGTTATGACGTCTAAGTGCAAACAACACAAGCGGATCAAGGGAGTGAACCTTGCACACACTGCGTCTCGAGACATAAGTGCTTGGATACGTTACATACCATGATACAGTAATAAATATATCGAAATGTTGTCACTTTTAAGGACATATGTTCCTCTGTTGGTTATGTAACTACTTATGACTCTACCGTTTATAAATACACCTGACAGAAATGACGTGTAGTGTTCACTTATAGTGTACAAATAAATGCATATAGCGAAAACTATTCAGTATTTGAGAACACTTTACTACTTTGTGGAAATCTGTATTACTCTTTTAAATAGTTACTGTTATTTGCACTTTAATAAATATGGGTGTTGTTTATCCATTGTAAAATTGCAATACACCTTAACGATGTAGTAGTCACTTTATGCTGTCTACAAAGTCTCCATCTTGTAGATATATTTTACGAGAACACGTACTTGACTGAAGTACTGTGTGTATTACGAGATATACCATTTTCCCGTTTTATATAGTATGTTAAAACTGCACTAAACTTAAGTTGAAGGCAGTTTTGAAATCAATTAAAATTTCAGGTGTTCAGTAAAAGCAATATAAGGTAGCTAACAGTCTTAAAACAAAATAAATAATTAGACCTCAGAACATTATTTCTTCTTAAACTTCACTGAATGTCTGTCTTACTTTTAAAGTGACAAACGAGAATTGCACGTACACTCTCCCATTGGATACATGAGATAAACCATTTGAATATTTTATCAAAAGGGGGACTACGAAGTAGGTGACTATATAACAATATAAATAGAACTCAAGAAGAAAGGACGTGATTAATTTATCATCTTGTACTGTTAGGCAAACAAGGTCTGGCACTGTATTGTAGTTGTATACTTTTGCAAGATTTAATCATTATGAAAATACATGACACACAAATGCATACAAACGCTCATATAACACACATAACTGACAAAAGAACATAACTAATGATGACTGAACAGGAGAAAAACATTTGTTTATGCAAAAACATTTTTACACTCATTTATTGAGATACTAAGGATTTATATTATATGGTCAATCGACTGTTTCATATTGAGAATCACCATCAAAACTGATCGCTGAAACACAAGGCAATGTTTCAAATTGAGTGCTTTCCTTTTCACACATTGCTGCCAACACAGTTCCGTCCTTAATACAGACTGTTTCTGTAATGTCTCCAGGATTGTGAAGCCGATTACCGTATTCAGGAGGAAAAGACGAGAATTCTTCGACATCTGAAGACGAATGATGTGATGTTTTGCTAGCCATAGAGCGCAGTTCTCTAACTGTATTTAGAGAGAGGCAAGGTTTCAGATAGTCGCAATCACGTGGACGACTTCCAACAACAGTGTCATTATATTTGCTGCGTTCCAGTACAGTGGGTGGCACCATTGCTAATGGGTGGGAAACTGGTAATGTGTGATTTTTTCTTAAAGAGAAATCTTTCGTTTCAGAATCAGGAATTTCTACGCCAGGTGAACATCCTTTTACATAAAATACGAATTTCATGTCTCCGTTTTGGCGATAAACATTAAAGATGGCCTCCTTATCCTTCAGGTCACAATCCTCGTTTACACCACAAACTGTTCCAGCAATTGTGCGTGAGTGCTCTAATAATGAGTGGTCAGATTTAAATGACGATTGAAGTCTCTCTGCTTTAAATGTTGGTGCGGATTCGACGGAAGGAAGCATCTGCTTCTTGTTTGGAATACATTGTATTTGTTCTCGGTCACTCGGTCTGGAACAGGTCAAAACAAACATTACGATATTTGTGTTCATACTGGTAACCTTGTATATATATATATATATATATATATATATAACCCTATTTCCAGCGTTAGGTAGACCATGCTTAAAAACCAGCATTAGGTGGACACAGTGTATATCCCATAATAATAATAAAATTAACATTTTTTTTTCACATTCTGCTTTTAGACATCACTAATAGCAAACGTACTTAATTTGAAGAAAAAATATCAAATAACAAAAAATATACATGTTTTGTGGTCTGCCTAATTCCTATAACCCTAAAACCAGCATTATGTAGACAAACACATACACTTAAAAACCAGCATTATGGGACTCGTACTTAAAAACCAGCATTATGTGGACACTTAGTTAAAATGGTCAATTTTATAGTTGTAAACAAATGAATCTTTTTAAAAACCATGACTCTGCATAAATAAATGTATTGGTTATAAATATAAATCAAAAGTAGAAGAATACATTTGCTTTAATAGATATTTGTATAGATGTATCTCATTTTATAATCTAAAAGTCCACAATTTGGTATGAATAAAAATATATTGTTGAGTTTTTATATTGATTTATTACTATTTAAATCAGGATATACATTTAGAATCATGTTAAAGGACTCCAAACTCAATTAAATCTTGAGTTTGGAAAAATATATGTTTATACTTAAAAACCAGCCTTAAGTAGACATCATTTGCTTAAAAACCAGCCTTAAGTAGACATCATTTGCTTAAAAACCAGCCTTAAGCAGACATCATTTGCTTAAAAACCAGCCTTAAGCAGACATCATTTGCTTAAAAACCAGCAATATGTGGACATATATGTCATTCTAATAAATGAAGCTATATTTCATTATTTAATGCCATTGTCTCATTATTTAATAAATTGTTCAAATTTAAAAGCATGTTAAAAGGTCCAAAATTTAATTTGGTATTAAAATTGGAAAGTAAATGTTTTAAAAACAGCCTTAGGTGGACATTATGTGCTTACATACCAGCAATATGCAGACAACATATATGTTACTCAAATAAATAAAGGAAAGCAAGGTTTCCTTAATTTATCACTATTTCATACAGGTTTAAAGTCAAAATTAAATTAAAGGACCACAAAATCAATATAGTGTTGACTTACAAAAATAAAAGCTTTTTTCTTTTAAAAACAACCTTATGTGAGCATAATTTGCTATTAAAAAATTTAAAAAGTAATCATACCTGTAAGTTAATTTTGGAAATAACTTGATTTTTCTATATTTTTTCTATATTTACTATTAATTTCTCACCATTTAAAAAAAGATTCAAACTCAGAATCATGTTTAAGGACCCCAAATTTAATTTGGTATTAAAGTTGGAAAGTAAAAGTGTTATGCTTATAAAACACCCTTACTTGTACAATGTAAACTTTGAAACCAGCAATGCAGCAATATGCAGGCAACTTAAACATTATTGTAATAAATAAAGCAACGTTTCTTAAATTTATTTCTATTTAATGCAGGATTCAAATGCAAAATCATTTTAAAGGACCACAGTTTCTATTTAGTGTTGAATTTGTGAAAAATAAGTGTATGCTTAAAAATCAGCCTTACGTAGACATTATTTGCTTAAAAACCAGCAATACGCAGACATTATTTGCTTAAAAACCAGCAATACGCAGACATGTATATGTCATTCTAATAAATAAAGCTAAGTTTCTTTATTTAACATTATTGTATCACTATTTAATAAATTGTTCAAATTTTAAAGTATGTTGAAAAGTCCCATATTTAATTTGGTATTAAAATTGGAAAGTAAAAGGTTTATGCTTTAAAACCATCCTTTGGTGGACATTAAGTGCTTAAAAACCAGCAACATGCAGACCGCATACATGTCACTCAAATAAATAAAGTAATGCTTCTTTAATTTATCACTATTTAATACAAGATTTAGATTCAAATTCATGTTATACGAGACACTAAATCAGTAAATGTAATTTAGTGATGAGTTTGGAAAATTAATGTTTAATGCAACTAGAGGTACGTGGACAATATTTGCTTAAAACCAGTGCTATGCAGATAAGCATATATTATACTCTAATAAATAATGTACATGTTTCTTTATTTAAAATTATTTTCAATAAACTAAAGAAACATAGTGTGTAAAAAGTGTATTATCATTTTGGGGAAGAGTTCGCATATTACGTTTAATATAAAACGATCCGAAATGTAAGGATTTCACCAGGTTCTTGAAGTGTTATTCCAAAATAAACATTATCGGATATGTTACTTATTACTGATCCATGAGTAAGGCCAGTAAGTAGTTTAGTGATTATATTTAATTAATTATTATACAATTGTTGCACAAAACCAAACAGCAGACAATGCGGTGGTTGATAAAATATTTTCACAATTTAATAAACATCAAAGAACTAAAGCCGCAAACATGTTGGCTGGGCTTGGCGGTGTTGTAATACAGTGTAACCTAATTCGTGATATTACGTCACTCGGGGTATTATGGGACAATGTGTATTATCGTACAAACAAATAAAAATTAGTAAAACTATTTAACGCAAAGTAAAAACCTATAGATATTATATCCGTCCATTATTTTGAATATATCTTAATAATGCATTCCATTTAATATTCGTCCCATAATAACCCAACCTTTTACATTAGACATGAATAGACGTATATGTTCACAGAAAAAAGTCAAATATTGTAAAAAGCCCACTATTAATGCAATCCGATTTTATGGACCCCAATTATCGCCTTATAGCGATATTTCACTGTACTTAGATTTATTTATGTAACAGCGGTGATGAATTAAATTATAACTATAAAGAGCTGTCTTTAAGTACGATTATAATTTAGAACGATAAGGCTTGGGGCGACACTTGTTTATGGGTGAAGGCCGAATGAACACGTAAATTATACTGTCCATAGATAGAAACTGTCCAGTGCTCTTGCACTATAAAACAGTAAAGTCTCAAGTCTAAAATAAAAATTGAGTAATGTAGAATGGACTCCTCAAGATCCATTCTGTTAAAACTTATAAAATGAAGTGGATTTTGAATTAAAATTTCCATTTAAGAAATACTCTGTCATAAATTGAAGGACTTAATTAGTGTCTGAAGCAATATTATTGAACTGAAGAACAACCGCAAAGGCACAGCAATTCTTGCTTAATTCAGGGGCTGAGTTCGATTCGTGCCAGGATGGATAGTGTGATTCTTACCCCATCCCCAGATAAGGTTCTAGGCTTTGTATCTAGTCCATCAAATAGGACAAACAAAATGGTTAGTTTACTAAAACAGTTACGTTTACTAAAGCTCGTGCAAGCCTGGCAATTAAAGAGCGAAGAATGTCTCCGTTGGTTACTCACTGCCTGACATAATTGCACATAAAATTGATACCCCTCCGCCTCGTAAAAGATGAAGAAAAGAACAGAAGTATTTGCTCTTGCCATCAATCAGTGCCACCGACTATTTCTCTCTATTAAGAAAGCTAACATGTAAATGATAAAGTAATCAAAATAAATGATCTCTTACCTTATTTTGTAGACAGTACTGCAGAGATTAGCTGAAAAACATCGATCTGCAGTGTACATGCTTTCTGTTTCAGAAATAAGTACAGTCACAGATCCTTTATCTTTTTTTTTTTTTAAGTGTGAGAACTGAATGATGAAAACCGCTGATCTTCGAAAGACTGGAAATAAAGTCTGATAAGTTCGGGTCTACTCAGTCATTTTCTCTTTTTTTACATTCATTTAATGCCCTCCCTATTCAGAGCGAAACATGATGACAAATTTAAACTCCTTTATCTCACCCTTTCCCACAGACTCAGATGAGACTTTTAGAGAGAGAACAGATAGATCGTGGTAACAATTAAAAAGAAAGGTGTGGTTTGGATGGAACAAAGGTTCACTGTGCATTCAACCATCAATCAATCAATGCCAAATCCCTAGGACTGAAAACGCCTGAATTTTATTGGTAGGTATTGCTTGGTACTGCGGACTGGATAACAAAAAGATGTATAGTTTGAAAGGAAGAGAAATAATAGCATGGAGTTTAATTGTTGAGTTTAAGCCCAAACTCTGGTATATCGTTTTCTCTTTCCGATTTTTAACTATCAAGGGTTCATCAGCGTGAGTGGTACCACTCGGGAAACAGTTTATTGTTTTTATTGAATTATAATACTATTAAAAATATGAATGAATTATAATTTTATTTGACTGATGAAACTTGAAAATGCAGATATATACGAATATAGACTTAGTTATATTAAGTCGTCTGTGTTGTTTATGAACGGACGCGTAGTTCCTGTTAGCAAGTGAACGCATAAGGATGTGAACTGTAAAGCATGCCTTTAGGGATTAGGGATTAAGATTATTGGTCTTTCGCGTTGGCGTGCTGTTCAAGACGCTGTGAAGCGTGAACAGAAGGTACTCGGACAAAGCAGAGAGTAGGACTGATTGATTGATTGATTGAGTGTAGGGGGGGGGGGGCGCTTCCGGCTTCCGCCACTTTCGCGAGCGTAGGCCTGAGTGTGCCTAACTCTACATCAAAGTTATACAAAGTACCGCCAGCTAGACTTGCTACCTTAGGTGATTGTTGACACAGAAACTTAGATAATCAAAGAGATTAGATTCTCTCTTCTCTTGTTAATTTCTTTTCTGTCTCTGTCTTTTTGTTCTCTCTCTCTCTCTCTCTCTCTCTCTCTCTCTTACACACACACACACACACACACACACCATAACTTGCCCATTTGAAACATATTCACGTTTTCACAGAATGAAGTCTTAGGAAATAAAGTCACAATGAAAAATGTCACCGGAAGTAAAGTCACAATATATGTTTAATATAAAGTCGTAAGTCAGTGTGATTGTGTTATACTGTTTATTAACTGTAAGTGAAGGACGAAATGTCACGGAGGTTAACAGCTCGCTGAAGATGTGCGTGGTTCAAATACAGTTCGGGGTGAAAAAACGTTAATAATTATAATGTATGCGTGTATGTCCGCTATTGTCTTTGGTGTGCACGTGCGTGTATTTTATATACCGTATAAATGCATTCTAAATCATACATTTAGTTCTGTTTGTATTAATTTTATTTGTAAGTCCATATATATGTTCATTATTTACTGAATAACAGTAAAAGGAAGTAAGCGGCGGCTCTGTTGGATCGCGGTTCGATTCTCCCTCGGGATTAAATGTGTGTGTGTGTGTGTGTGTGTGTGTGTGTGTGTGTGTGTGTGTGTGTGTGTGTGTGTGTGTGTGTATGTGTGTGTGATTTGTCCGTCGTATACATATTATAATCCATATTATAATTCACAATTTTAATAAAATGATTTATTCATACATAGTCATGTTTTATGCCTATAGTCCATAAACACGTATATTATTGACTGAATAACAATAAATGACAGTTAGCGATTGCGCAGATTAACATATCGCCCAAGAGGATCGTGGTTGTGATTCTCGCTCAGAGTAAAATATGTTTTATTTTGTTTTTGTTTGTGTACGTATGTTTGAGTGTGCTCGCGCGCGCGAGTGTGTGTGTGTGTATGTGTGTGACTGTAAATTAAAAGAATGTGCCTCTTATCTCTCCGACACAACTTACATAGTAAATATGACTTAAACTTTAGCAGTGGATATTACTGACAGTAATAAGAGCGGTTCATAATTGTGCTTCGATGAATTTATGTATACCAAGCATGCAGCTCGCAAAACCAATGTATTCCTTTTTTTTTTTTAGAAACTTCAATCTGACGTGCATTGTTCGACAACTCTTTACTTGTTTAATACATACGGCTGGTAACTGTGAATAAAATGTTCTTTAAAATATCACCTAACAAACATTACCAACAGATGTTTAGTGTGATATGACTGCTTGAAACATGATTTCATTGATACATTTTTATTTAGTTTCATTTTATGTAAATACGTCAGATTCTTTTCACTTCTGGAAATTATTTCTCGATCGAGATAAAAGAAAATTGAACTGTGTTAGCCGTATTATTGATAGTGTTCTATTGTTCTTGTACTAGTGGGCGATTATAAAGTTGAAATATATAGTACTAATTGATCAAAACGGTCGGCATATCTGTAAGATATAGTAACTATAAATTTGAACGGTGACATGCAATATTAATAAAACTCACCTACCATACAACTATCTAACATGTTTATATTCCATTGAATGCTATAACCATATGATTGCATTGGTGTCTTATTTTGTTTTAGCGTAGTTCTTTGGCGTTTCTTGGAATTACACTTGTAGTATTGGGTTACACATAGAGCTATAGTTTAAATCTTATTTACTATGTGAGTTGTGTCGGAGAGATTAGAGGCAGATTCTTTTAAATTACAATCACACACACACATACACACAGTCTCTCTCTCTCTCTCTCTCTCTCTCTCTCACACACACACACACACACACACACACACACACACACACACAAACAAAACATCTTTAATTCAGAGAGAGAATCACACCACGATCTTCTTGGGCGAGAGGTTAGTTTCTGCACAATCACTTATTTCCATTCACTGTTATTCTATCTATAATTTACTTGTTTATGGACTTCAAGCATAACAATATAACTAAGTATGAAAAAATCATATAATTAAATGCGTGAATTATAATATGTTCCGATATACAAGTCACACACACACACACACACATACTTGGCCCGACTCACTTCTGAAGACTTTAAGTCTAGACCATACTTTTGAAGACTTCTATAATATTGTAGTTAAATAAAAATCAAAACTATATTTAGGGTTAGAATAATACTGAGAGCTAAATTATGTGTTTAAAAATGAAATATAATAATAAATTAAAACTTAACATTACACATACAAAGTGGAGACCACATGTGTATACATTTCTGCAGACAGTGTGTATGGAGAACTGAAGACCACATATTTAAAGTAATACTAACTAATGAGGACATTCATTTCAAATGACTCTGTAAGTATTATTTAGATGTAAGCAAAGCATTTAACATGTAATGTTAATATGAATAAGTGATTTGTAAGTTTTAAAAGATAACAGAATTATTATTCATTTAAATGGTAATAAAAAATATAATCTGTCACTGCTCATACATAGCTATAGTAGATGATAATGAATTGAAGTCAGCAGTGTATTATTAGTCAAATATTCTCAGAGATGATAAATTCCAAATTCTCTCCTTATTGAATAGTTGTAAGTAATCACTGTGACATAAAATACAATACACGTATTTTGTGTTTCTAGTTACTAAGACATAGGGTAAACAATGAAATATATAGCCACACACAGTTTTATTGCATGCACTTGATAGAAAAGAAAAACTAACATAAATCTCTGATATGAAAAACATTTATTAACCTATATTAATACTTTAATTTTCTTGAAATGCAAACAGAAAATGCACTAAAATCAACTACTTTTTTTTTGTTTTTCCCAATTCAAAGATTTACACTACATAATAAGTAATAGTAATAAAACTAATATGAAACAGTTCAACTTAACATAATTTGAAAGAAAGAAATGAAATGTAAAATCCTTACATTGTCCTATATGTTGAAACTAATCTCTCCAACAGTATATCAAACATTAAAAAATGAACACATTTAATTCCATTAAAAATTTGCATTTATTTCTTGCTGTTTAAAGAACTAAAAGTATGCAACAACAAAATTTTTAAAATACTTTTTCATATAGTGCCAGAAATTATGTTGAAATGAACATGGATATGATAGTCCTACCATTTATTACAATCTATTACTTTTTAACATTTACTAATGTACAGAATCAAAGATAATCTTTAAGATAGTTATTTAATATATATAACCCTACCTCCAGACTTAAGGAGACCAAACATGCTTAAAATCCAGCCTTAAGTCGACCAACAGTATTAGGCAGACATGTGTGGTCTGCCTAAGTCTTGTACTATTTATTTGTATAAATAAAACCTCATTTTGCCAATTTTCTCTCTTTCTATTATCTTTATTGTAGTTACCTATGACATATTTCATATTTAATATATTATATAACCCTACCTCCAGACTTAAGGAGACTAAACATGCTTAAAATCCAGCCCTTAAATCGACCAACAGCATTAGGCAGATATGTGTGGTCTGCCTAAGTCTTGTACTATTTATTTGTATAAATAAAACCTCATTTTGCCAATTTTCTCTCTTTCTATTATCTTTATTGTAGTTACCTTTATCATATTTCATATTTCAATAGATTTTCCTGTGAATTTGAGTATAGTTTACAAAATCTCTAAGTTAAGAGTCACACTAGTTTTGACACAACACCATCATTAAGTACCATAGATGATAGAAATGTACTTGGCAGAAATTCAAACTAAATGAATGCAATAAAAACTTAGCTATTTAATTACATTTTAAAATAAATAAATCTGTTGTCATGTTACACACACTTAGTTTTCAAGTATCTGTTCATATTATTGTATTAATTTGACTTTAAAAAAGTGTTTGTGTCTTCTTAGATGTTATAGTGTTTCTAATAAAGTCCTTGATTTGTTTCCAAGTTCTTGTATTTAAGGCATGTTCATCAGCTTTGCACTTGTCAATTTCCTTCTTCCCAGGCAGTTTTTTCAGAGCAATATGCTTACTGAAATGTTTCATCACTGCCACTTTCTCTTCTTCTTTCCAAGATCTCTTAACAATGACTTTTGATTTGGATAATCCTGAAATTCAAAATTACATAATTGTTTGACTCTGCAAGTCTTAAAAATAATTTAGAGAGACAGTCCACAAATAAATTCATGAATATGTCTTACTTGAACAAATCAATAATAATTCTTTATTTATAAAATTTGAGAGATTATTTTTACACTAAAAACTATAATAAATATATGTAATCTCAAGCTTTAAACTTTGAGTGAGCACTGAGAAAAATCATTCTTTAAGACTAAGGCAATTTTGGATGGGATACTCAAATACTTCACTCATATGCTTCTTCAGATGTTTTATAATTACAGTGTCACCCAATTTATAAATAGTAAAACAGTAAATAAAAAGTGACATTTTAATTTTGAATGAGTAGCAAAAGAACATTTTCAAGATATAATATTCAAAGAAGTGGCTTAAAATACATTCTTTCAATCCCAATTTTTTTCCAGACACCTGTCTACAAGCTAATGATATGATAGGTTTAAAAAAATCATCAAACAAGCAAATTTAACATATTCAGACTGAAGACAAAGAAAATCTTAAAGATGAAATTGTAAATACATGTAGACATATCTGTGAAACTATATGTCTTACACTTAGAGACAGGGTTCAGATATTAAAAGAAAGGAATATGTATACAATCCAATCATTTTAAGATTGCTGTTAAGTTAGTCCTGCAAACCCTTGAATACTTTCCCCATTCAACCCCCGCCCCCAACAACAAACTAGTAGTGCATTGAAACCTGTTTGCCCTGTCTGGTAAAGCCTTCAAATACAATTTCTAAACAAATAAAGAGATTGGTTTGAGGGTGGTCTCAAACCATTAGCCAATCATTTACTTTATAGAATCATGGTAAAATATAATTTTGTTACAACACTTTTAGTGCGAAGCTTCTATGCAGTTTCTGAGATTATAGAGAAACAGTAATTTTATTTTAATAAAATTAAAACATTATGCAACTAAATTAGTAAAAAAATAGAAACATAATTCTGAATGGGGAGAAGAACTTACGAACTACAATAAAGGAAAGAATTATAATGATTAAAAAGTACTTCATCTGGAAACCAAAATGTACATTTAAAAACACTTTTAGATAACAGTACTATATGTATTTAGCTATTAATTTACTATCAGCAGTCAGTTTTTTAATATTTCAGAGAAAAGTTGTAAAAATAATTAATACATGTGCAAGTAAATTATTAAATAAATACTAATATTATTTTTCATAATATATATTAAATGTAATATTTGTAAAGCCAAGACCCTGAAAATATAATTGCTGGATTAAATTTTATTGCTAAATTAATGTGTGCACACATTTTTTTACTTTTTTTAATGAAAATAAGTTGCAGGAGACTTCAGCTTGATTGTCAACATTTTGTTGAAAACATAGCATCAGTAAAATCTGATTAGAAACCGAGGAGAGTTGTTTCAAAGTAACTACAAAATTGAGGATTGGACAATCGATCTTGATACTTTAATCCAGAGTTTTAAACTCATTAGAAACAGAGTAGGGTTGTCACAAAGTAACTACAAAATTGAAGATTGGACAATCAATCTTGATACTTTAATCCAGACCTTAATACTTAATAGTGAAAGCGTAATTCAGAATATGTCTTTATAAATCTTTATCACCATGTACAGTTTAATGAATGGAAAGTTGTCAAATTACCCTTATTCATGCTTTATTTTCATTTCTGCCTGTACTTATTTAAAACTAAATAAAAGCACATACATAAGTAGTAATACTGATTTTGCTTATGTTCTCAATTAACCTAGATTCTTATTTACTGTCTTTAATCCTCACACTTAATAAATAAATAGTAACTATCTAAATTCCAAAATATCAATCCATCACAGAATGAAAAGGAACTGAAGTGAGTGATGCCATACATAAAACATTCACTTTTAAAACCATGTATTTGTGTATGTTCAGCACTTAAAACAAAGTTTAAATTGAACAATATTTAATTTTGTGGTAAACAAAAATTAGTGTGGCTTACCCAATGGCTGAGCTTTTGTGGCAACGCCACTCAAATGAACTTGAACAGACTGGCTCACACTACTGGGATCTGATCTTACTGTCAACAAAATACAATAGTCATACTGAATTTTAATATACTGATATTCTGCTTTTGTAGATTTTCATTCAATAGCAAAAAACCCAAAGAGAATTACTCCCATTAAAACTTAACCAATAGTCTGATGCATATTTTATAAATCTGACAATGCATGATTGCAAAATGTGTTTTAAAGTTTATTTGAGCTTTATTTCAAAATATTATAATACTAAGAGTTATTAATCAGTAAGTACCCAAAGCAACACCACCCCCTAATTACTATTATGGTATACTATATTACAACAACACAAAGTAGTCTCCATGTAAACTAAGACACTCTGATTAATAAATTGGCATTACTTTACAATTTTTTTGTTAAAAGAGTGAAAGTCTTTTAAAACATGAAATGTTACTCACTGGTTCCTTCTTCAGATTCATCCTCAGAAGTGTCTACACTATCATCTTCGCTGACTTCTTCTAGAACTGAAAGTAATATGCAATTGGATCTGAATTGGCAAGTTAAAAACACTGGTAGTGAATTATTTTGAGTACAAAAACATGCAAAATTTAAATATGACATTTTTCACAAACTTTTTCAGGATATAATGTGTGCATTCAGTATATGTACAGTTTTGCCCTATAATTTTATATTAGTCAAGATAACTAATATTTCTCACTTGAGGATCAAGTTATATTCAATGTGCAAGACTGAAAATGGTTGCTCATTACTAATAACATTAAATAGTTATTCTATTTCTTTAAAAAAAAAATGTTATTTCTTACATTTAAAGTGTGAGAAATCTCTTTTGATACTATAATAAGTACAAGGCAAACTTTATTTGTACTAAATAAAACTGTTTACATATTAAAAATATGGAAGAAAAGAAATTTCAGTACCTTCATCTGCATTGACAGTGATGGTATCTAGAGTCAATCCCTGAGCTGCAGTTAGTGTCCCAGTTTCCATTCCCATTAGCAGTTTTGCTATTTTGGCTGCCTGGAAGGTAGCTTCTGGAAGTCTGTAAAAATTCCTATGAACCCGGATATCATGCCCCATAAAATCTGCCAAAACATCCAACTCGTTGTCTTTTAGGTTTATTACTTGTGAAATTGTAGCAATATGCTTTCGTAATGCAGTTGACTTCATCTGGTCAGGATTTTTCACATTGCTTTTATTTGCAAATAAACGCAGGCATTTATCACCTCTTAAATGTCTCACTGAAATGTTGTTTGTTACTGGGAATAGAAAATTGTTGTCATGGGAAACATTCATATTCTGTCTATGACTTATTAACGTTTCAAGAGATTCATTCATTTCTTTTGTCAGCAGAACAGGTACAGTACGACCTCTTTTCCCACAAATTTCAATTCGAGTTAGTGTTGTACACAACTTTTGTTCAAATACAGAGAGTGACTGTAGTACATCATTATCGTGCACACTGTTTCTAGACTGAAAGTCTGCGATTGTCATTTTTGATACTTCTCCCTGTCTTCTGCGATTAAACATTATAGTCTGTACCAACAAACATTGATTTAATTCATCCCATGCTGACCTTTTCTCATTTTCATCTGCTGATTCTGTCCTAAGGACTTTTATACAGTTGGAAGCTGTTTCCTGGATATAGGTAGACATCTTGACTACATCTTCTGTGAGGGGAAGAAGTTTGGGTTTGTTCCGTTTGACTTTATGAATTGTTCTCAAAGCATGGTGAGATACTTCTTCAGTCCATTTGATATTCATCAAGTCAATGAACCGTTGGGTCTCTTTTTCATCTTCAATACAATTATTCTGAATTCTGCTGGCTTTTAAGAGCAATGCACATTTTTTTAAATTGTGTCCTAACTTAAGAGCAAGAGACGGTATTCCAAATTCCTGTGTGACTGGTTTAAAACCACAAAGTGACTTTACTCCCTCAGTGACAGTTTCATACATTGATGGTGTAAGAAAATCTTCAAGTCTGGCAGAGGGTCTGTTGCTAATCTCACGCATCTTAATCAGTAATCTAGTAGTCTCTCTCAGTTTGGTTCTTATGTAATTGTGTTGTTCACTGTCATGTCCATTCTTTCTAAATTCTTTCTGCAAAAGTTGAACAATTAAGGAATCATTCCTTGCAACAAGGACCACTGCATCAGTGCGGAAAGTATGAAAAAACATGTGCATTTCATCGCTTACAGAAATGTCAGAATTAGGCAGTAAAAGCATACCATGGGCTACCTTTTTTCGTCCTTTGATGTGCAATAAAGATTTATCTTGTAATGTACATTTATGTTTCCATAAATCTGTTTTTAAGAAATAGCCATAACAAAAAGAACATGGCACATACCTCTTGTAAGATGTTTTATCTTTTTTTCTAGGTCGGTGAACAACAATTAAATTACCTTCATTTTTCTGAAGGACTTGAATGTTGTGCATATGGTTTCCTAGATTCCTGATTTTTGTCAAAATATTACTCTTTATAAGATGGTCTTTCTCTTCCATGTACTCAATAACTTCCTTTTCTGTGCTGTGCCTTGTTGTAAGGTGTCTAGGAAGCTTCTTCTGAGGTATTTTACAAAATAAACAATAAAACGTTTTGTGCACTCCTGAATCTTGTACAACAATACTCTCTTGCTTATCAAAATCTCTGGTTTTGTTAGGAATAGGAGTTAAATTTAAAGATGATGTGGTGGTACTAGCATTTGAAATATTCAAAATTAGAGATGAATCTAACATCAGCTTTGGAAAGACAGTTGATGATGAAGAGTCACTATCTACCACCATATTATTATCAAGAATGCTCAAGGAATCAAATTTACTGTCTTCACCACTGCCAGAAGAACCTTCTTGTGAGCTTATTTCAGGAAAGTATTCAATATCAGTTCCTGTATCTGTCTCAAATGTATCCTCACAGTCACTTTCTTGCTAAAAAATTAAAAAACAAAACACATAAATGTACTAGTATTAGTACTAAGAAATAAATGTGTATATATATCTGTGTGAGTGTGAATGTGTGTGTGCAAAACAATACATAAATACAAGTTTACATTTCTATGCCCAATGAAAAAAGCAAGATTTGTTAACAAATATGTAAAAAGAACAATATTTTCTAAACTTTCTGATAAATAGTATGCAGTAAGTCAGTTTATCCTCATCCCTATAATAATACATAGCTATTCCTAAAAGCAAATGCATCCAAGATTTAAAAAAAAAAAATGTATGTGCCAATCTTTGGTTGATGAATTGTTTTTTTCAAAATTCTGGTATTATGACATGATCAACTGACATGTTTATAAATATATCAAACTCCCCCTCCCCCCAGCTTTAGTATAACTATAATTTAAAACATAAAATGATCCAATGGCAAGATGTTTGTATAGCAATATAGCAATTCAGTCTGTCATTCAATTCAAGAAATTAATTCCTGTTTAGCAATACTTTTTCTTTGATGAAAAAATAGATAACATTAACAAACAATTTGTATGTGAATTTCATGAACAATGATTCTGTGCTGCAGAGAGATGCCTTGTGCCTAGCAGAGAATGATTGCTGCTACTGCAGTGCGGGTTTTATAGCATATCTTTGTCTTTCATACTAAAATTTTAAGTTTAAAAGATATATCATTTATATGGGCTCTAAAAGTACTTCTAACAATCACCAGATATTGCCCAGTATTTAAAGTAATTTTACTTTGAAATGAACTATGAAGATCAAACATATTCCAAATTCCTCCGTTATGGACATTTCTTGCATTTATAATATGAGCATATATAATTATAATCAGACAGGAGACTTGCTTTCATTGTTAATATGAACAGAATATGTCAATTGTCCTCTAGTATGACAACACATTATCCAAACAAAAAAAATGAGGCAACAGAATGTGCAAGTTATATACTAAATAAGAGTTTAAAAAATGATTATGTCATTGTGAGAATATATTGATAAACTGGAGTAGATCATGCAATGAACATCATTTATCTATAAGATAAATAAGATCTAAGAGCTAGATTATATAGTGTCACACACAGCAGGTGTATTCAGGTGTAATTATGTACCTGACATAATTAATACTACTAGCAGTCTTACATTCAAATGCCTATCCTTTGATAAAATTGCTACTACTAGTACTAGTACTTAGTAGTCTTTTACCAAGCCTTTTTCTACAACAAATAAATGAGAGATGTTATTGTTTTTTTAGTTTTGAGACAATTAAAGTACTCCTATCATCTGCATGAAAGCAAACAAACAAATGCAGCCAGCATAAGAAAATTTAAATTTGTTAATATGACACAGATACATACATTTCAAATGAATTAATACATATAGACTAATAGAGTCTAGACTGTCTATGCGTCCCAATTAGAAAGACGTTTGTATCACTCACTGGCTAATCCTTCTAATTTCTGTTACAATAACAATCCACTAAATTAGCCTACATTACGCGCGATATACAGTTTCGATAATGTTATTCCATTCAGATAATTAAAATTAATCAACAACCGCGTGCTTCCTAATTTACATCTGTGACTTTTAAATTTCAATCACTTTTAATGCCTTCATAGTTCAGAGTGGCCGAAGTTTTACGGGAACTATACAGAAGTTAAAGTGCAGTACAAATGGCATCGGTGAATTTTATTAATTATGGATATAAACTAATAAAGTATATAAGTATACTTACATAATTATGAACATATCGGTCTGGATCTCTCTTCTCCATTATCGCTTGAGTGGTACCTGTACTCCGAGAATATTCTGTCGCAAGTGTTTGTAGCAAGGCTTGATCGAGTATTTATTAACTCAAGCCTCAATTGAGCGGATTCGTTCATTTACATCCTTTTTAACACCTTTTCTAATCTTTTTGGTGCTCTAACTTCTTCCGGTCTGGGCGGAAATACTGTAAAAGGAGGCGTGGGCATCCGAATCGCCGACTGGAACAAACCCCTTCCGTTAGTAAAGAGTGAAAAATCAAATACCTATTAACACCTAGGACTTAACTAGGCAGGGGCGATTTCATGACGACCTAATTTCGTAAACCTGCCAAAAGTTTGAAAATATCCCAAAGTCAATTCTGACAAATTGGGGCAATATTACAAATGCCTCTTTGAACAAATAAACTGTTTTCTAGTGTGCTGAACCCGAATTTGAAGTTAGTTTTAAGAAATATCTCGTAGTTTAGGAAATACTTGCATGTTCATTGAATAAATACGTTTTGCCCCTAAATTAATAACTAGAGACGTATCGAATATTTCCCCTTCAAAATTAAACCCAGCAGGGTCAAATATACACATGACAATGAAAGAAATTGTATTTTGGATCGATATTTGCAACTTTTTAATTGATATTTAAATAACTACAAATCAGAAAAAGGCCATCCGTGGTGGCTCGCAGGAGAAATAATTTCTGAGTCATAAGGAAATGTCGAAATTCACATATCTTTAGAACTTCTGGACGGATCGACATCCTTGTACCCCCACCCACCATAAAATAGAATTCATATTTTTTGACGCGTTTGAATTTATATCTCGTGAACGCTTTCTCTGAGGTATACGAATTTCTAGCACCTCGTGCATACCTACTTGTTCTACAGGCTCTATTTTTTTTAATCTTGTGATTAAATTGCTTTCGGAAATAATCATGTTGAAACTGCTAAAAATCGAAGACGAACTACTTTCGAAGTTTGGGAAGGCCAAAGTCATCTGCAACTGTACGCGTCGGTTCCTATATCTGTAATGCATTCGAAAGAGTCATCCAATAGCTATTTCTGAGTGTTAACTGTACGCTCCTATGCGCAACAGTTTGAGTACACGGATGAGTTAAGAGAGGTGACCCATTATTGCAGTCCGCACAAAATGCAAAAACTTCAAACTTCCATTGTGACCAATTCGTGCAAAATTGTGAATGGTCCTTTGAGACAATAAAGTGATTTCTAGTGCGGTGAACACGAATTCGAAGTCAGTTTTAATAAATGCCTCGTACTTTAGGAGATATGCGCATAATTAGAAAAATAAATTTTTCACAAAAAAATTCATAATTCGGGAAATATGAAATATTATCGTTTCAAAATAAGCCACGTGTCTTCCTGTATCATCCTGCAAAATCTATCAAAATTTCAGCGACTTTAGTAGAAAACGCGATTTGGCGCCAAAATTTCTTTGTCTCGAAAAATCCACTAACACATTAATGCAAGGCACTAGACTATTGTGTTGAAGTGTTGACATTTTGACCCCAAAAGCTGAATTTCTACAAAACTAATTGTCAGAAAAGGACTAAAATTGGTAGGCATGAAGCTAAATCATTTGTGACTCCGAATATAAAATAAAAAGTCAGATATTCCAAAAACCTCTAGAGAAAAACACGTTTCTGCAACCCTCCTGCAAAAATGGAATTTTCTTGATTTTTCGAAGCGTTCGTCTTTTTATCTGACGAACGCTTTACTCTACATGCATTGAATCCAGGTACATAATGCACAACAATGGGTCCTATGACCTCTAATTATTGAGTAATTTTAGAGTAATCCATGTCGGAAATAATTAGGTTCAAACTACTTAAAATGGCATATTTCCCGCTTCGGCTCGTTCGGATGGCCACAGTCACCTGTAATGTTACTCCTCAGCTCCGTTCTCAGGGATGATTTCGAAAGAGGAATCTATGGGCTACGTCCAGAAGTTAAGTGTATGATTGTATGTCTAAAACTGCGCGTGCAACAATACAATAATCATGATGACCTAACTTCGCAAATCGGTCAAAAGTGCGAAAATATCCAAACGTCAATTCTGACAAATTGGCGCAATATTACAAATAGCCCTTTGAACAAATAAACTGTTTCCACGTGTGCTGAACCCGAATCTGAAGTTAGTTTTATTAAATTCCTCGTACTTTAAGAGATATGCGCATAATTAGAAAAATAAAATTTTCACAAAAAAATTCATAATTCGAGAAATATGAAATATTTTCGTTTCAAAATAAGCCACGTGTCTTCCTGTATCATCCTGCAAAATCTATCAAAATTTCAGCGACTTTAGTAGAAAACGCGATTTGGCGCCAAAATTCCTTTGTCTCGAAAAATCGACTTTACGTACTAATAATGCAAAGCACTATATTGACAGAAGTCTTGACATTTTGACAAAAGCTGAATTTCTACAAAACTAATTGTCAGAAAAGGACTAAAATTGGTAGGCATGAAGCTAAATCATTTGTGACTCCGAATATAAAATAAAAAGTCAGATATTCCAAAAACCTCTAGAGAAAAACACGTTTCTGCAACCCTCCTGCAAAAATGGAATTTTCTTGATTTTTCGAAGCGTTCGTCTTTTTATCTGACGAACGCTTTACTCTACATGCATTGAATCCAGGTACATAATGCACAACAATGGGTCCTATGACCTCTAATTATTGAGTAATTTTAGAGTAATCCATGTCGGAAATAATTAGGTTCAAACTACTTAAAATGGCATATTTCCCGCTTCGGCTCGTTCGGATGGCCACAGTCACCTGTAATGTTACTCCTCAGCTCCGTTCTCAGGGATGATTTCGAAAGAGGAATCTATGGGCTACGTCCAGAAGTTAAGTGTATGATTGTATGTCTAAAACTGCGCGTGCAACAATACAATAATCATGATGACCTAACTTCGCAAATCGGTCAAAAGTGCGAAAATATCCAAACGTCAATTCTGACAAATTGGCGCAATATTACAAATAGCCCTTTGAACAAATAAACTGTTTCCACGTGTGCTGAACCCGAATCTGAAGTTAGTTTTATTAAATTCCTCGTACTTTAAGAGATATGCGCATAATTAGAAAAATAAAATTTTCACAAAAAAATTCATAATTCGAGAAATATGAAATATTTTCGTTTCAAAATAAGCCACGTGTCTTCCTGTATCATCCTGCAAAATCTATCAAAATTTCAGCGACTTTAGTAGAAAACGCGATTTGGCGCCAAAATTCCTTTGTCTCGAAAAATCGACTTTACGTACTAATAATGCAAAGCACTATATTGACAGAAGTCTTGACATTTTGACAAAAGCTGAATTTCTACAAAACTAATTGTCAGAAAAGGACTAAAATTGGTAGGCATGAAGCTAAATCATTTGTGACTCCGAATATAAAATAAAAAGTCAGATATTCCAAAAACCTCTAGAGAAAAACACGTTTCTGCAACCCTCCTGCAAAAATGGAATTTTCTTGATTTTTCGAAGCGTTCGTCTTTTTATCTGACGAACGCTTTACTCTACATGCATTGAATCCAGGTACATAATGCACAACAATGGGTCCTATGACCTCTAATTATTGAGTAATTTTAGAGTAATCCATGTCGGAAATAATTAGGTTCAAACTACTTAAAATGGCATATTTCCCGCTTCGGCTCGTTCGGATGGCCACAGTCACCTGTAATGTTACTCCTCAGCTCCGTTCTCAGGGATGATTTCGAAAGAGGAATCTATGGGCTACGTCCAGAAGTTAAGTGTATGATTGTATGTCTAAAACTGCGCGTGCAACAATACAATAATCATGATGACCTAACTTCGCAAATCGGTCAAAAGTGCGAAAATATCCAAACGTCAATTCTGACAAATTGGCGCAATATTACAAATAGCCCTTTGAACAAATAAACTGTTTCCACGTGTGCTGAACCCGAATCTGAAGTTAGTTTTATTAAATTCCTCGTACTTTAAGAGATATGCGCATAATTAGAAAAATAAAATTTTCACAAAAAAATTCATAATTCGAGAAATATGAAATATTTTCGTTTCAAAATAAGCCACGTGTCTTCCTGTATCATCCTGCAAAATCTATCAAAATTTCAGCGACTTTAGTAGAAAACGCGATTTGGCGCCAAAATTCCTTTGTCTCGAAAAATCGACTTTACGTACTAATAATGCAAAGCACTATATTGACAGAAGTCTTGACATTTTGACAAAAGCTGAATTTCTACAAAACTAATTGTCAGAAAAGGACTAAAATTGGTAGGCATGAAGCTAAATCATTTGTGACTCCGAATATAAAATAAAAAGTCAGATATTCCAAAAACCTCTAGAGAAAAACACGTTTCTGCAACCCTCCTGCAAAAATGGAATTTTCTTGATTTTTCGAAGCGTTCGTCTTTTTATCTGACGAACGCTTTACTCTACATGCATTGAATCCAGGTACATAATGCACAACAATGGGTCCTATGACCTCTAATTATTGAGTAATTTTAGAGTAATCCATGTCGGAAATAATTAGGTTCAAACTACTTAAAATGGCATATTTCCCGCTTCGGCTCGTTCGGATGGCCACAGTCACCTGTAATGTTACTCCTCAGCTCCGTTCTCAGGGATGATTTCGAAAGAGGAATCTATGGGCTACGTCCAGAAGTTAAGTGTATGATTGTATGTCTAAAACTGCGCGTGCAACAATACAATAATCATGATAACCTAACTTCGCAAATCAGTCAAAAGTGCGAAAATATCCAAACGTCAATTCTGACAAATTGGCGCAATATTACAAATAGCCCTTTGAACAAATAAACTGTTTCCACGTGTGCTGAACCCGAATCTGAAGTTAGTTTTATTAAATTCCTCGTACTTTAAGAGATATGCGCATAATTAGAAAAATAAAATTTTCACAAAAAAATTCATAATTCGAGAAATATGAAATATTTTCGTTTCAAAATAAGCCACGTGTCTTCCTGTATCATCCTGCAAAATCTATCAAAATTTCAGCGACTTTAGTAGAAAACGCGATTTGGCGCCAAAATTCCTTTGTCTCGAAAAATCGACTTTACGTACTAATAATGCAAAGCACTATATTGACAGAAGTCTTGACATTTTGACAAAAGCTGAATTTCTACAAAACTAATTGTCAGAAAAGGACTAAAATTGGTAGGCATGAAGCTAAATCATTTGTGACTCCGAATATAAAATAAAAAGTCAGATATTCCAAAAACCTCTAGAGAAAAACACGTTTCTGCAACCCTCCTGCAAAAATGGAATTTTCTTGATTTTTCGAAGCGTTCGTCTTTTTATCTGACGAACGCTTTACTCTACATGCATTGAATCCAGGTACATAATGCACAACAATGGGTCCTATGACCTCTAATTATTGAGTAATTTTAGAATAATCCATGTCGGAAATAATTAGGTTCAAACTACTTAAAATGGCACACATCCCGCTTCGGCTCGTTCGGATGGCCACAGTCACCTGTAATGTTACTCCTTAGCTCCAACGACAACAACAACACCACTGGTGAACATTACAGGGTGGGGAGTGAACATCCTGGGCGCACATACACACTAAGTACAGACGATGTGGTATTATCCTGGGCTCTGTAAACCCCACACACACACACACACACACCTGCCAATACAACAACGGCCACCACAGCCTTAAATATGTATTGCCATTTCCGAATCCTATTTGTGTGAAGCGGGGTTTTCTGCAGTGACAGCAACCAAAACAAAACAACGGATGGACATAAGCAACTCACTTCGGGTGTAATTGTCTCCTATTACCCCCAGATGGAACCTTCTCGTTGCAAAGAAACAAGCTCAGGATTCTCGCTGATTTAGCGTTCTAGTGAGTTAAAATGTTAAATCACTTTATATTCATTTTTTGGTGAAACTGTATTTTAATTTGAAGGCACGTTTAAATACAATTAAATTTAGATTATTAAATCAAAACACTCTAAAATATAAACAATCAACGTCCCCCCCACATCATCGGGCCGCGATAAAATTATCAAGCGTTGACCGGTCCGCGGCGATGAAAAGGTTGGGGACCACTGTTGTATGCCACTGTTCAAATTTATAGTTATTATAACTTACAGAAATGACGACCGTTTTGATCAATTAGTACTATATATTTCAACTTTATTATCGCCCACTAGTACAAGAACATTAGAACACTATCAATATTACGGTTAACACGGCTCATTTTTTTCTTTCGATCGGGAAAAAATTTCCAGAAGTGAAAAGAATCTGACGTATTGACATAAAATGAAACTAAATAAAAAGTTATCAATGAAATCCTGTTTTAAGCAGTCATATCACACTAAACATCTGTTGGTAGTGTTTTTAGGTGATATTTTAAAGAACATTTTATTCTACAGATTCCAGCCGTATGTATTAAACAAGAAAAGAGTTGTCGAACAATGCTCGTCAGACTGAAGTTTCTAAAAAAAAAAAATACACTTAACCCTGATCGGGAATCGAACCACGATCCAAATGAGCCGTCACTTACTTCCACTTAACATATATTGTGACTTTCTTTCCTATGCGTGGCTTTTTTCTTGTGACTTTATTTCCCGTGAATTTTTTCCCCGCTCATCCACGAAACCATCCCAATCGTGGTTTAGTTATTTTTGTACTTAGTTCATCCGTCATACACTTTGCTCACTGGGAGAACCTCTCCTCAGGCAAACATGATCTCTTGATCGCAGGTGGAAAGGACTATCTATCTATCTATCTATCTATCTATCTATCTATCTATCTATCTATCTATCTATCTATCTATCTATCTATCTATCTATCCATGCATCCATCCTTCTCTCCAACCATCCATCCATCCATCCCTCTCTCCAACAATCCATCCATCCATCTGTCTGTTTTTATATTTGACAGTATATTGGTATGCCCGATGTTTAACTATTTGTCTTTTCATATGCAATTTCTCAGTCTTTCTCTATTACTTTTTGCTGCTTTCTGAGTGCAATAAAATATCCACTCTGCTTATGCGTATCAATCGCAAGATTGATGGAGACGTGTGATGTACCAATTCGCTTCTCTGTAAAATCAGCTTACATTAGAAAGAGACATTAAATTAAAAATAAATTCTAATGAAGAAAATACCTATATAAATCATTCTTTAATTACGTAATTTTATGTTTCTTACCACACATCTATCATAACAAAAACACGTTTTTAGTTTCGGTCTTATTAAATGTATTACAATAATCCAAGTGACCGGAAAGAGCCTAGTTTAAATTAACCTTTTCATTTGTTAGCTCAAAGTCAGAGTATGGGTGTGATTGGTTTTAATGGATGAATATCGAAACAAATACCTCGCAAATCACTCATAGATTTTCGCTTTTGGTGAAAGCAACTTGAGGGTGAACTTTAACTTCCAACTATATACACATCATCGAGCTCAAGTTGTTCCCCTAATACAAAAGACTATGTGTAAGGAGCCGTGCACAACATGCCCCAACTTCATGCTACTGGACTATAAGGTATCAATTTAGAAACGAAATTTTCATTATCACCCTGGCTCTCGAAATCCAACACTTGGCGATGTGAATGTCCATGCATATTGAGTCAATTTCGAATTCTAAATATAATTCGTTGTTTATTAATTATCGATTTATTTATTAGTTAGTGGATGAACAGTGGTTTGTGATGTTGATTCAAAGAGTGTTTAGATTTTTCAGATATTTCTGTGCATCAAGTGCATCTTTTGTCCAAAATAATTGTTCGCTCCACGACAATAAAAACTTTTGGGGAAGTAAATGGTTTTCTCCAAGTCGTCCTGTAAGTGTAGTAAAGGAGAAATAACGAAGGGTTGGGAGGGGGGGAGAGCTGCTCGTCGGATATTTGTCAGTGATTGTTGTGTACGCGTGGCACGCGCTAATCTGTCTGGATGCAGCTTAGGATTGGGAATACCCACTGAACACAGGTGGGAAATTGTTAGCGAGTATTCAGTGACTGAGTGCTGATCTTCAATCAACTTGAATCAAAACTTAAGGGAGGGATGTGAATATGTCTGAATTTTCCAGATAGAGCGATGACCACTCTGGACGTGTTGAAATTGTGTGTGTGTGTGTGTGTGTGTGTGTACGTACTTGCGAAGATTCGGTTCTGCGGTACATTGCTTTATATGCAAGTTTGGCTCTGACGACTGTAAAAGTTACTGGAGTCCTTTCAAGTCTTCTATAAATGTTTCAAACTTGTTCTACCAAAATTGATCAGAGGCTCCCACTTTATACAGTTTATCAGCTATTAATTATTCACTATGTTAAATTTGTAACCAGAAAACATTGTTAGTTTGCCTTCACTCGTGCGTATAGTCCAGCTAATCAAACGTAGGCATGACATTTTAAGGAGTGTGGCATCTTGGAAGAGCAAAGAGCACTTACTTCGCGATCAATCGATTCACCGCACTCCCTCAAAGGACTATGTGCTCTGTGTACATAGAAGCCTACATAACTTTTTCTTGTTTTCAGTGTTTCAAGCCGTAAGTAAGAAGGAAATACGCAATGTAATAACCAAACTGAAACTGAAACAAATAAGCAAACTGAAACTTCTTAAAATCATGTGAAATATTGAAACTCGATTTGACAGTTATTTCAAAACTTTAATTAAACTAGTTTATTTGATTTTAGGAAAAATATTAAAAGTTTAAACTTGTTTCATATATCCTGAAATAATAAGAAAGCTTCAATTAATACATATTTCTATATGTGCCTTTGTATTTAGTAAGAAGTGGCAAGAGAATGACCTGCAGTTTATTAGTCATATGCTTGAATCATGAATCTATTTTTATTAATGCTATCATCCTTTTAGTTCATTCATATGTAATGCTTGTCTGTAAATGAGGTCGTGTGGTTTGCGTGGAATGTGTACACGTTAATAAAACAAACAGATAGAGAAAAATGAAAGAGAGTGAAAGAGAGTAGTAATTTACTAGATTATATTGTAATAATAATTCAGTGAATATACAAATGCGTTCATCATGACACAAATGCCATATTATCTTGCTAATCAGTATTGGCATACAGCTTAATTGTCGCCAAACAGTTTTATCTATCTCTCTATTGATTTGACGTTAAATTGCTCCTAACAGAGAGTAAGCAGATGCATTTCGATACGTGAAGAAATTCATTTAAAAAATGTATAGTTTGTTTGTTTCCATTCTATTGGTTATTTTTTCTTTTTTAAGGAAGATTAAATCGGCAAACATTTTTTTGTTTCTAAAGTGAGTATGGAATTTTTTAATAAAAAAAAGTCAAGAGAATGACCTTACAATAATTTTAGATAACATTTTAACTTTATGCGCCCAATTATGAAAAAACAACATTGTCTTCTTCTGCTTTGGTTTACGGAGTGACCAATAATATTTTAAAGATATCAAACGTAATACTAATTTACACCATCTCTGTTTTAGAAAAATAAATATGGAAATACAGAATCTGAATACAGTGAAACACGACTAAAAAGAATAGAGTAAGCGATATCTTTTACACAAATAAAAGTGATCATTGCTTAGAGAAACCTCTTAAAGGATTCTAAAAGGAAATAAGCATTATTTAAATTTTTATTATGTTAATTAAGTAATTGATTTAATTAAAGAAAATAAAGGCACTCTGATAGGTTAATTATTTTGATTTGTTGATTCTGCTTAACAATATTATTATTTTAAAAATCCTCCTGCTTTTATAGAAAGCAACGCTAGCGAATTGCGTATAACGTACTAGCTAGACTCGCTGAGATCCTACATTCAAACAAAGCGACAACCAGTACGAATAATATAAAAACAATCAGATAGACGAGTATATATGGATAGGTAGATTGGTAACTAGTAAGATAAATAGATGGATAGAATTTGGATGTGAGAGTAGACAGTTCCATCGAAAGACAGATGCACGTACAGATCGACAGACAAATAGGCAGAAAGATAGATAGATAGACAAACAGACAGACAGACGGGTGGATGGATGGATAG
This sequence comes from Sinotaia quadrata, assembly GCA_028829895.1. Classification (NCBI taxonomy): domain Eukaryota; kingdom Metazoa; phylum Mollusca; class Gastropoda; order Architaenioglossa; family Viviparidae; genus Sinotaia; species Sinotaia quadrata. The sequence goes on from CM054179.1 coordinate 138,280,249, forward strand.
AAAAGAAAAGGAAAGAAACAGATAGACGGGTGGACGGACGGGCAGGCAGATAGAGAGGGGATTTTGACATTGATAGGAGACAAATATATAACGTTAATGATAAGAATAGATAGATAGATAGATAGATAGATAGCGTGGACTACTCGCTCTCAGAATTGGAATGCATTCATGCAGAGATTCATTCTGTTGTCGTATTTTTCCAACATCACTTTCACGCCTTGTGTGCCACTTAAAATCCTTAGACAAAAGACGCTGGCTAAACAACCCTTCCTTGGTGTGAGTGAAATCAACTTTCAGTAAAGAAGAGACTTAGTGAGCTTGGAGGGAGGTTTCTCGCTGGCGGTACTTTGTATAACTTTGATGTACAGTTAGGCAATGCAGCTTGAAGAACAGCACGCCACGCGAATAATCCCCAATCGTCATTCCCCCCAAGCTGACAGGAACTACGCGTCCGTTCATAAACAACACGGACACCTTACTATAAACTAAGTCTTATATTCGTATACATCTGCATTTTCAAGTTTCATCAGTCAAATAAAATTATAATTCATTCATATTTTTAATAGTATAGTTCATTCGAAGTGAGCTTACTTCATGACATAATATACTCACAGTTACCAATCATAGTTATCAAACAAAAAAACCCTGCTTTTAAAATAAGTAAAGCAATGAGAGCCTTGTTTAAAACATACAATAAAATAGTACAGTATTTTCAAATACACTCAACAACATTAGCAAAACATACCTGGTAAATTTATGAGGTTTCTATATCTGCATAATTAAGTTATATGTGCTATTGAACACCTGAAGATTCTAAGATTTAAAACAATTTTCATTTACTTATGGTTACCATTATGCGTTTGCTAGGATGATTTATGAATGATTTTAGTGTTTGATATTTTGTTTCTGATAAAATATTCATGATTAAGGCGAATGTTCCAAACGACTCCTCAAAGAAAGTATGGCTCTATATTCAGAGTTTCTTGTCGGGCTAAACACAAATTTTGAACCGCTCTTATTATTGTCAATAATATCCATGGCTAAAAAAATTCTCTTTTACAAAACTCACATATAAAATTAATGTTCTACAGTGGTACGGTCGTGCTCCCACAGTTCAAATTAACTACACCGTTTCGCTTCTCTATTTATCAAGTCATTGTCTCTTAAAAGATGGTCTCACACTTAAAATGCTCATATAAACTTAATATCTGCATCTTTAGAATTAAAGTCGAGGCTTGTATATTAGTTTTTCATGGACATTTCTTTTTCAGCAATGAAATGGTGATGATGAAATAGTCTATTAAAAAGAGCTACTCAAATCGAGATATCTATACTACTAATAATGAAGTCGCAAATTTATACCAAATAGCTGCAGTAATATTATTTAGAGTTCGCTATGCCAGAATGTCACTTACAGAAAATCAGTAATAAAAATAACGTCATACGATCTAGTCCAATCTAAGGGTGAGCGGAAAAAGTCACAGGAAAAAAAGTCACGGGAAAAAAGGCGTGCGTGCGATTTGTATATCGTGTACATATAATAATTCATATTATAATTCACACATTTAATAATATATTTTATTCATACTCAGATATGTTGTTATGATTGTGTCCATAAACACGTATATTATAGACTGAATAACAGGAAATGGAAGTAAGTGATTGTGCAGAAATTAATAACCTCTCCCCCAAGAGTATCATGGTGTAATTCTCGTTCGGAGTAAAAGATGTTTTTATTTTGTTTGTGAGTGTGTGTGTGTGTGTGTGTGTGTGTGTGTGTGTGCGCGCGCGCGCGTGTGTGTGTGAGTGTGTGTGTGTGTGTGTGTGTGTGTGTGTGTGTTTGTTTGTAATTTTTTGTGGTGGGTGGGGTACAAGGATGTTGATCCGTCGGGAAGTTCTAAAGTTATATGAATTTCCACATTTCCTTATGACTCAGGAATTATTTCTCCTGCGATCCACCAGGTGTGTCCTTTTTCTGATTTGCAGTTATTTAAATATGAATTAAAAACTAACCCCTCCCTCTACCGTTAGCTAAGAGTGGCCCTTTGATCCCCTGACCGCTTCCTGTACCCTAGCCCATAGCTCAGTGTGAGTCTATCAGTTAGCTACAAGTGACCCTTGGATCCCTAACCATTTCCTGTGCCCTAGCCATGTGTGGTCAGTCTTGTATAACTCTAACATCCTGCTAATGTCTTGGAGTGGTTGGTCAGTCTTGTAATTTGTGTCTTGGTTGAATGATTTGAATGTGTATTTTGTGCTATTGTTCCTATACCCCTTGTGTATCTATATTTTACTATTTAAAATTTTTAATGTTTATGGAGTGATGCCGGGCTAAGTTTTGTTTTCGCCTGACACGCACTTTGGGCCGATTTGCGAAATTGGGTCATCATGATTACCGTATTGTTGCGCGCGCAGTTTTGGACATACAATTATACACTTAACTTCTGGACGTAGTCCGTAGATTCCTCTTTCGAAATCATCCCTGAGAACAGAGCTGAGGAGTAAAATTACGAGGTTGTAAATTCATTATAATTATCTCAATGCAATAACTTTATTGCAACCATATATTGAATTTGATGGATTCAGATGGATTTTGTTGTTTAAAATATATTTCACACAAAAAAAATAGCAGGATTGATCATTGACTGATAAAAACGACTTTCTAATTAGGGTCAATAAATATTCTTTATGCATGAACTGATTAATATTGCTTTCTAAATCAGAGTAACTATTTCAGTTGTTTGATAGTGTCTTTTTATATTAAAAATATGTATAAAATTCTATTTACAGATATAAAGTCAAGCAAATAAAAAATCGAAAAAAAGAAATTTGGGGGTCAGGTGCACGAATTTTATTATCTCAAGAGATATTGCGAATATCCGACTTTTTATTTTATATTCAGAGTCACAAATTATTTTGCTTCATGCCCACCAATTTTAGTCCTTTTCTAACAATTAGAGGAGTAGAATTACAGGTGACCACGGCCATCCGAACGAGCCGAAGCGGGAAATGGGCCATTTTAAGTAGTTTGAACCTAATTATTTCCGACATGGATTACTCTAAAAATACTCAATAAATACAGATCATAGGACCCGTGGTTGTGCATTAGGTACCTGAATTCAATGCATGTAGAGTAAAGCGTTCGTCAGATAAAAAGTCAAACGCTTCGAAAAATCAAGAAAACTCAATTTTTGCAGGAGGGTTGCAGGAACGGGTTTTTCTCTAGAGTTCTTTGGAATATCAGACTTTTTATTTTACATTCCGAGTCACAAAGGATTTAGTTTCATGCCTACCAATTTTAGTCCTTTTCTGACAATTAGTTTTGTAGAAATTCAGCTTTTGTCAAAATGTCGACTTCAGTTAGCGCCTTGCATTATTAGTAGGTAAAGTCGATTTTTTGAGACAAAGAAATTTTGGCGCCAAATCGCGTTTTCTACTAAAGTCGCTGAAATTTTGATAGATTTTGCAGGATGATACAGGAAGACACGTGGCTTATTTTGAAACGATAATATTTCATATTTCTCGAAATATGAATTTTTTTGTGAAAATTTTATTTTTCTAATTATGCGCATTTCTCTTAAAGTACGAGGAATTTAATAAAACTAACTTCAGATTCGGTTTCAGCACACGCGGATACAGTTTATTTGTTCAAAGAGGTATTTGTAATATTGCGCCAATTTGTCAGAATTGACGTTTGGATATTTTCGCACCTTTGGCCGATTTGCAAAGTTTGGTCATCGTGATTACCCTATTGTGGTGCGCGCAGTTATAGACATACAATCATACACTTAACTTCTGGACGTAGCCCATAGATTCCTCTTTCGAAATCATCCCTGAGAACGGAGCTGAGGAGTAACATTACAGGTGACTGTGGCCATCCGAACGAGCCGAAGCGGGAAATGGGCCATTTTAAGTAGTTTGAACCTAATTATTTCCGACATGGATTACTCTAAAAATACTCAATAAATAGAGGTCATAGGACCCATGGTTGTGCATTAGGTACCTGAATTTAATGCATGTAGAGTAAAGCGTTCGTCAGATAAAAAGACGAACGCTTCGAAAAATCAAGAAAACTCAATTTTTGCAGGAACGGGTTTTTCTCTAGAGTTCTTTGGAATATCAGACTTTTTATTTTACATTCCGAGTCACAAAGGATTTAGTTTCATGCCTACCAATTTTAGTCCTTTTCTGACAATTAGTTTTGTAGAAATTCAGCTTTTGTCAAAATGTCGACTTCAGTTAGCGCCTTGCATTATTAGTAGGTAAAGTAGATTTTTTGAGACAAAGAAATTTTGGCGCCAAATCGCGTTTTCTACTAAAGTCGCTGAAATTTTGATAGATTTTGCAGGATAATACAGGAAGACACGTGGCTTATTTTGAAACGATAATATTTCATATTTCTCGAAATATGAATTTTTTTGTGAAAATTTTATTTTTCTAATTATGCGGAATAGTACGAGGAATTTAATAAAACTAACTTCAGATTCGGGTTCAGCACACGCAGAAACATTTTGTTTGTTCAAAGAGGTATTTGTAATATTGCTCCATTTTGTCAGAATCAGAATCAACAAAAGAAGACAATTAACCTATCAGAGTGCCTTAATATTCTTTAATTAAATCAATTACTTAATTAACATAATAAAAGTTTAAATAATGTTTATTTCCTTTTAGAACGCTTTAAGAGGTTTCTCTAAGCAATGATCACTTTTATTTGAATAAAAGATATCGCTTACTCTATTCTTTATAGTCGTGTTTCACTGATTTCAGATTCTGTATTTCCATATTTATTTTTCTATAACAGAGATGGTGTAAATTAGTATTACGTTTGATATCTTTAAAATATTATTGGTCACTCTGTAAACCAAAGCAGAAGAAGACAATGTAGTTTTTTTCATAATTGGGCGCATAAAGTTAAAATATTATACTAAAGTTATTGTAAGGTCATTCTCTTGCCATTTTTTATTAAATACAAAGACGACATTCCATACTCACTTTATAAACAAAAAAATGTTTGCTGATTTAATCTTCCTTAAGAAAAGAAAAAATAACCAATAGAATGGAAACAAACAAACTACACATTTAATTTTTTTTTTTCTTCACGTATCGAAATGCACCTGCTTACTCAATGTTACGAGCAATTTAACGTCAAATCAATAGAGAGATAGATAAAAATGTTTGGCGAAAATTAAGCTGTATGCCAATACTGATTAGCAAGATAATATGTCATTTGTGTCTTTAAAAATGAACGCATTTGTGTATTCACTGAATTATTACAATATAATCTAGTAAATTACTACTCTGTTTCTCTCTATCTGTTTGTTTTATTAACGTGTACACATTCCACGCAAACCACACGACCTCATTTACAGACAAGCATTACATATGAATGAACTAAAAGGATGATAGCATTAATAAAAATAGATTCATGATTCAAGCATATGACTAATAAACAGCAGGTCATTCTCCTGCCACTTCTTCTTACTAAGTACAAAGGCACATATAGAAATGTTTATTAATTGAAGCTTTCTTATTATTTGATGATATATGAAACTAGTTTAAACTTTTAATATTTTTCCTAATATCAAATAAACTAGTTTAATTAAAGTTTTGAAATAACTGTCAAATCGAGTTTCAATATTTCACATGATTTTAAGTAAGTTTCAGTTTGCTTGTTTCAGTTTCAGTTTGGTTTTTACATTGCGTATTTCCTTCTTACTTACGGCTTGAAACACTGAAAACAAGAAAAAGTTATGTAGGCTTCTATGTACACAGAGCACATACTACTTTGCAGGGAGTGCGGTGAATCGATTGATCGCGAAGTAAGTGCTCTTTGCTCTTCCAAGATGCCACACTCCTTAAAATGTCATGCCTACGTTTGATTAGCTGGATTATACGCACGAGTGAAGGCAAACTAACGTTTTCTGGTTACAAATTTAACACAGTGAATAATTAATAGCTGATAAACTGTATAAAGTGGGAGCCTCTGATCAATTTTGGTAGAACAAGTTTGAAACATTTATAGAAGACTTGAAAGGACTCCAGCAACTTGCATATAAAGCAATTTACTGCAGAACTGAAACTTCGCAAGTACGTACACACACACACACACACACACACACACACACACACACACACACACACACACACACACACACACACACATTTACCCTCAACGAGCGAGAATCGAACGAGGATCCTAATGAGCCGTCGCTTACTTCCATTTACTGTTATTCACTCAATAATAAGCAAGCATACCGACTTACACTGAAAATTAATTAACTAAATGTATGTATTACAAAGCTTTTATACGGTATATAAAATACACTTGAATCACACACATTTTGAGCGAGCAGTTAACCTCCTTGCCTTTTCCTGCTTCACTTACTGTTAATAAGTATTATAACATATACACTCTGACACTTTTGACTTTATATTGTGAATTTATTTCCTGTAACTTTTTTCTTGTGATTTTATTTCCTATGACTTTTTTTTTTTCCTGTGACTTTTTTCCTGATATTTTCCCGCTCATTGCTCACCGTTGATTAGAAGCGACTCAATACACAACTCTCTTGTTTTAGGTTAGAGAAAAAATATGGTTAGGGAATTTTAGAGATAGTTTTGGTGTTTTTTTTAAAGAGAAATGTTAGGGTTAGGATTAGCTGTAAATAAAAAAAACGAATATAAATTTTAGAATATATCTTTTATTCCTGATTTAGATTTTGTTTCTGTTAAATTTTGTGTTTTAATAACTTAAATATTACAGTAAAAATAGCATCGAGTAACACTTTGCATCTAGATATATGTCATATAACTTCTCTCCTTCGATATTACGTATAATGACCCCCTTGTTTTTAAACACGACAATTGTGTATGGAGCTGTTGGGTCTACCGTACACACCTTTGTGTACATAAATGTGTGCAGTGTTGATTTGATGGAAGTACGAAAGAATGCGTAGCCATTCACTAACACTGCTAAGAAGAAAAAAATGTTTGCACAACAATCGCCAGTCAGTAGTAAAGATAGGTACTGTTGTTCTCACGTGTACGAGTGTAGGCGAGGAGGAAGGATTAACTTTTGATATAAGCCACCTGGCTGTTAGGAAGACGACAGGGGTCCGGGTGTTTGGAAAACCCACTATAAACCGTTAAGATACGAACAATAGGGATGGTCTCTTTGAGTTGACAAAAGAAAGCCCATTATCTCCACTACGACAGAGTTGAGGGAATTAGCTCTCCACGTGACAAAAGGGGCAGTGCAATTCGAATGAAAACTTTTAATTACTATTCGTGCAAAACTGACACAAGAAAGTTCGTAGCACCTATATGGCAGTGCTAAATGTTGATAGTCAAATAATTTGGCTAAGAGAAAAAAGATAGAAAGGAGTATTCTATTTTTCTTTCATTTTTGTGCGAGTCAAAAACCACAAGGAGAAGTATTTTATTTATCTATAAAAATAAATCAATTTTCATTTCATTCACAATGCTCTATATCTTTTCTATTTCACTTTTAAACTACCAGTATAAATATTACTTTAAATACTACCACACAGTTTTGAATAACGTTATGGACTGCAAAAAATAGCACACATTGTCATTTCTTTTTGTAGTGAAATTAAATCTAACTATAGTTTCCACATAAGTTACTCTATTGCATCAGCTACTGTAAATACACAGTCTTGAGACTAATACAGTTATTGTTCAAAGTTGTAAAGGATTTGAAGAAGTAAAGAAATATTCATTGCATCTCTGTACACAGTTGTGTTTCCAATCATCCTAAACTTGAACCGAATTGAAATTTTTCTTTTTACTTTTGGATGAAATAATACTTGCTGCACACCCTTACTCTAAATTACATTTGAAATAAATATATATGTATATACATAAGTTATATTAATACAGTACTAGTTTTTGCAGCTAATTTAAAGAAAACATTTAGTTTTCATAAATGTATAAATCAATTATAGCATAGTGATCCATAGAGCAAATTAAAAAATATAAGATTTAAAAAGTTTCTTTGTGACCAGTAGAGATACAGCCACTTTAAAATGATAATTATTGTTTTAATTTCTCATGTAGGCATATATTATTAATAGCTCTCATGTATCTTTTAGTTTATCCAATGTGCATATGTAAGATTTGAAATGCTGAACTTGGCATTTTTGCTAGTGAATTTTGTTGTTTAGTGTGAAATTTTGTAATATACTATTATTATTATCAATTTCTTATAATCAATTCATATCTTAGAACTGACATTCTGGAACACTAAAATATATTCCAAATTAAATTATTATTTATTTGTATATTGCTGGATATCCTTTACATTAAAATACATTATATCTGTACCTCATCCCTCATTAAAGTCACTAGCCTAATAATAGTCTCATAATCCAATATGTGTCAGTTCTACTATTAAGAAAATATTTCATATGTATTTGCAACATTACATATTTTTAATAGTCTCATAATCCAATCTGAGTCAGTTCTATTATTAAGAAAATATTTCATATGTATTCACAAGATTAGTGATTTTTAATAGTGGATCAGTGAGTGAGAGTCTAAAGTGTTGTATACAACACAAGCTGAAAACATAATGGATTTGTCACTTTAGTGCTACTTTATTTGCTTCATACAATGCAACAATCTTATTATTTATGTTTTATTTTTTTTATTAGTGTATTTAACTATTAACTGAATAACTGAATATAAGGTAGTTGTCTTATTTCAGGTTATCTATTATATGTCTGGTAGTATGTTCTATTATTTTTTAACAACTTTCCTAATCCATGATCATTTTGTAGCTATATAAGCTGTATTAACTGTATATAATATTGCCCTGTAACTTTCAGTTATACATTATGAACATGTTAACTATCACTATCACTATTCAAACAGTTTTGTTAAATGGAAACAGTAAATATTCAGTTTTTCTATTGACATATCTTTCTTCAGTTTCTTGGACTTCAGTATTATTACTACTGTTAGAAATTATTATATTTACATAGCAGTAATAATCGCACTCCTGCTATAAACATAGCAGAGTGTGTTTTTTCAAGACCTGGAAATATATAAGAGCTTAATAACTGAGTAGTGCATCTTACAAGCTGAATGATATTTACGTATCTATAATTTAGTATAATAATCAAATCCATCATTTCACAGTAAAATGAATGATGGAATGTATTATTATGGTGCAGAAATGGATTTACAACATACATCTATAAATTAGAGAGCTTAACAACTGAGTAGTGCATTTTACAAGCTGAATGATATTTATAAATTTATGACAATGTATAACAAGTCAAATCCATCAGTACACAGTTAAATGAATGGTGGAATGTATTATTATGATGCAGAAATTGATTTACAAACATGCATGTATAAATTAGAATTAATTACAAAGAAGTGGGATAGCTATTCTTGTTGGTAAGAACATATTATCTTGAAAGGAATTTTGAATATTACACAGGTCTCTCACTATCCTCCTTGTAAAAGTCAATATTTAATAAAAGTGTTGCATAGAAATTAATTATTTTTTCCAAATAAATACCAGTTAGAAGTGTATTTCAGAGGCAAGTAATATCCACTAGGAAAAATGTCAACTGCTGTAAACAAGATTTCAGAGTACCAAATGGGTCTGACTTAATGAAATTTGCAGTGTTAAAATTATACTAATATTAATATATTATGTATAAATCTGAAAAATATTTCAAAGTATCACATGGTTTAATTTTGTTTTGAATAGTAGTTTTACTTCTAGTGCTTTCACAATTCTTTAAATGGAAATAACTTGTATTACAAGAGTATTAATTAGATAAACATATAAAAAAAATAAAAATAAATAGTTAATGTTACATTTAATTCTATTGTTCATATGATGTTGATTTATAAAATCTAATATATTTCCACAACTTATTTAATCAATAATTTTGCAAAATCTATATAGCTAATGGTGATTTCAAGAAAATAAACTCTGAAAATTATGCAAATAATCCTCTACTGATTTCTAAGCAGACTTTTTAATGTAACAGTTTATTCGTTTTGAAAATACAATAATTGTTAAAATTTAAACCAAACAATTAATTTGCTCTTTGTTGTTTACATGCATAACTAATATAGGCTGTCATTGTACATTGAGATCGAGTTCAGAATAAAATACTTAAATAATGCTTCTTAAAATGTGTAGCTTTTTCCTTTGAAAAATTAAATATCATTATTAATATCAAATTTAAGTAAGCCTTTAGCCTTTATTTTAGTTTATATTGTTCGTGTGCAACCTACTTAAATACTAGACACTCGTAAGCCGCCATTTTGAAAAAAAGCAGTTCTTCGATTGAGCGAGTTTAAGCAATATTCTAATCTTTAAACCACAAAAGCGGCATTCTATTTGTTTATAATAGATGTAAAAGTAATTTCTTAACCTAGAGAAAGGCCACTTGAATCGTTAATTTAAGCCAGTTTGTAGAAAATAAAAATATACATTTTGGTCCCTTAAACAGTGATACAGGAAAAGGGAAGCAATCCAATTTAACGTGTTCGAGTCGAGTTACAAAAAATATGTTTTAAAATTATTTTAAAGTGTATGGAGATTCTAATTTGATTATTATGACTTTAATATACACATTATATCAGCCAGTTTCAGTTTTACCTTTCCAGAGCATTCTTTTCACTTCCATATTGTGTTTAATTAGGTACGTAGTGTGACCATAAAATCGTTGTCAACAGGGTACCTTAACCTCACGCTTAATTAAATGTAGAAATAAACTGAATTTAGTAAAATTAATCAGTTATATCGATGAAAGACATTCTTTTCTAAACGATGACATTTAGGGAGTATATAGTATACACGCAAACTACATAGTTACAACCACTTTTTCAACGGTCTACATAACTCTGGATTTTAAGCATATCAATAATTCCCGAAGTATACAACCTTCAAAATCGCACCCGAATTTCGATGAAAACTCACAGGAAAAACTATTAAAATATGAAATTTAGTGGTTTATGTCAAAGATAATAACAACAAAGATAAAACTATGAGAGAAAAATGGCAAAATTAAGCTTTATTTATAAGAATGAACAATCTGAAACTTAGGCAGACCAAGAGGCGGTCTGCCTATTGCTGTAGGTCGACATAAGTCTGGTTTTTAAGCTTATTTGGTCCGCTTAAGTCTGGGAATAGGGTTATATATATATATATATATATATATATATATATATATATATATATATATATATATATATATATATATATATACACGCACACAATCTTGCATACAGTCAACATAAACACAAAAACAGATATACATATATGAACAGATATATAGATATAGAAATAGAGAGATAGACTGGAAGGATGAAAATCACCGAACCTGACTGCTAATAAAAGCAATAATGCTAACATCATTTATCAGAACTACTTGCAATTCTCCCTTTACCTTGCTATTTATATTTTTATTGCCATACTAGTGCTAGCAATGGGTTGATTTTTCTGATACATTCTATTACTTAGTGTTAACATCCACTGTATTATGAAAAAAACATATTCGTTAACAAACTAATCTCCACCGCCAGTCATGTAACAAACATCATCTCGCTTTTGTTTGACTGGAAGTTTATCGGAAAAGGATTTTAAAAACTTCTGAGTCATATTTATATTTACAAACAGGAATATGAAAGCAACAGCAAGATATTAATTGTTCAACATTTCCTTTTGAAATAAAGATTTTTTGTTTGTGTCGCTTCCGGATGGATGTAGGGCCAGTAGTTGTACTCTTTTGTTTACAGAAAGACTATTGAAAACACACACACACACACACACACACACACACACACACACACACACACACACACACAGACACACACACACACACACTGACACACACAGACACACACACAGATACACAGACGTGCACATTTACATATTCATGTACATATATATGCTCGTATAAAAATGCATGATTACATGCACCCGCATATACAGATATGCCCACGGATTTATAGACGTTTAATCGCGCGTCACTTAAACGCACCACATTTAATCGCTGTCACTTAAACTCGAACCACTTAAACGGTACGACATATAATCGCGAAAACAGTTAATCGCATGACAGTTAATCGCCATCAGTTAAACGTGTTTTGTCACAAAAAAGTATATAAAATCACGTACACAGTATCCACTAGGTCAGCAAATAGAATATTCTTCCCTTAGGCTGTTTACTTCAATTCAGACACTTTGAAACTAACAACATGAGTGCACAAGGACGGGTCACTCTGACAGTTTAGCAACTTATATAACAATTAAAATTAAAAATAGGAAGGGGCAAATTTTCTGTGTCACGCTATTATTATATTGTTACTCCAAGCTGTTGTTTGCTTTTCTTAACGTGCAGGACCTGTCGCCTCTGTCACCTCTCGCAGCGTGGAAGTGTCGTGCGATTAAAAGTACGTTCGTTTAGTTGTCGCGCGGTGAATTTAGTGTTGAACTGTTTCTGCGGTTATCTGTCTGCGCACCATGCACACGAATATAATTATATTATTGTAATGTCATGAATTGTTACAAAATCGACCTTTGAAATAAGTTGGAAACCCCACAATATTCGTGACGTGACCTACACTAAAATTATCCAATATTGTTACTCCACAATATTAAGCATCAAGTTTATTACTCTCATTGGCTTGATTTAATTGGAAGGAAAATCTCAAGCATACGTTTCAATGAAGATAGTGATGTATAGATCACTAGTAATTTAGGAAAAGCCAAGAAATTCAGGTGCGTACAGTATGCACTAGAGGAACTTAAGAAGAAATAATTGTTCGTAAATATGTTTACCTGGTGTTTGTTGTCTCGGAATTAGCTGTGAAAAAAACAGTGAAATGTTATTATAAATTATAAAATGAACATTAGTGTTTAAACAATAAGCAAAATATAATCTCCAATCTTAGCTTAAGTAACATGAATTATACTAATTTTATAACTATTTACTCAACAGTATTAACTTACCTCCATTGCTGTTAGTTCAACTGCAAATTTTTCAATTGCCAAATTCAATGGCATGGTGAGACCTTAGGAGTTCATATGTCGCCGCCAGGGTTTGTATTCAATAATTAATTTACAATTCACATTTTAATTCAAATACTTTGTTATAGTACATATAAGCCATTTATTACTAACACCCCCACCCCCCAAACAGTTGATTAAGCAATGTTCGATTAAGGAAGTTTAACGTAAATACCGTTAATGCAATAAAGCTTCAGAATGGCTCAGAATACACTAGTATTTAATTTTCAGTGAATATTCTGCCATTTGAATAAGCTTTGTACTTTGACATTTTATTACGTACAACAAGTTGTTAAGGAAATAAACACGTATCGTCGTACGTAAAGCACACGTACAACTGTTGCATGAATGATACCTCCATGCAACTTCAATGACTGTCCACAAAGTATCATCACTACTTACACCAGGAACGCTTTCGCAAAAGCTTGGTAATGACAACCACCACACCAGCGAGGACAACGGTTGTCTAGCGTTAATATGGTCATTGCTGTGTGATGTAAATGTCAATGCTCTTTTGATTATATTCATATATTGCATATTTGTTGATTTAATAAATTTATTAGTAAATATATTGACCTTCTTACACATATTGATAACCATGTGCTGGAGAGATAGTGGGTAGATAGGGGCTCGCTAAATACAGATTGATAAACGGATTTATCTTCTCTTTTGGTAAAGACGTTTTCCACCTAAGGAAATATTGTGTAACGATAAATGTTTGGCTTTAATGTTGTGGAAGAGAGAAAACGTTTACAGTAAATGTTTTTATGCGCCAAGTGAGAGAGACGAGTGGTGATTTTGAAGAATTATTAATAACATAAATTAGTATTCTCATCACTTGTAATTAGTTATGGGTGATTAAATAATACTACTAATAATAAACATAACCTATAACAACGGTAAAGTTTGTGCCTAAAAATGGCATTGCATGAATGAAAGATTATTGACGACGAAGACAAGGAGATAGATTAATTAAATAACGTAATTAATTATTTTAAAAAAACGACATAATTCTGCTCTATTAATTTAAACAGATGAAGCGAATACCTTCCGTGACATTCAGGACAAGATCGAGAGAACCAGTGCCTGCTGCATTACTTAAATGGATTCTCCATTTACCACTGTCATTTTCTCTGACGTCATAACTATGCACAGAAAGGAGAAGTCCTGGAACCTGTCCAGTTGTCACACATAAACACTTTTCATGAATTCTTTCGCTGAACATTTGACTCAATTTGCAGTCATGTTTAGTGATACGGGTACTAGTGACATTTTGCATATTAAAGGGAGTGACAGCTTGCTCAGGCCCACTTATGGAGCACTCATTAAAACTGTGAGTATATGAGCGAACGGAATGGATGGCATGGACATTTTCACCACTTAAGACATTTTTGAAATTGGTCGACATGTTGACAAAGTCAGGTGCACCTAAATGGACAACAAACGAAACAAAATGTTAAGTTAGTACATTTAATTATTGTAAATATTAAAAAAATACAGCCAATTTAACGAAATATATATTTGAAAATGAACCTTAATCTAAAATGTTTTTAATGAATTATACAGTTAAAGGAGGAAGTCAGAGTGGTCGAAAATGTATATAAATTAAGAAGGGTATAAACTTGGCATAAAATAGAGGAGAGTGAGAGAAAACAGGCACGTGGTCAAAGTAAATGCAAAAGACCCACGCTCCCGATGACACAAGTTCTTCTGAACCAATTTACATTGTGGATGGACATCCCATATATTAGCCCATAATGTCCAACTTATTTCGCTACTTTGGCTAGGCTGAGACTTAATTAGTCTGGCACGTGCTGCTCATCCAATTATCCCTACTTTGCCTTCTTGTGTCTGGCTGTAAGCAGGCGGGTATGTGTCTGGCTGTAAGCAGGCGGGTATGTGTCTGGCTGTAAGCAGGCGGGTATGTGTCTGGCTGTAAGCAGGCGGGTATGTCTGGCTGTAAGCAGGCGGGTATGTGTCTGGCTGTAAAGCAGGCGGGTGTCTGTCTGTCTGTAAAGCAGGCGGGTATGTGTCATCTTTCACAGAAATGTCTTCTACAGACACTTGTGATGATAACACCCTTGGGAGAGCTCAGTAGAAAAAGGAAGGCTACACAGCTCCTATGGCGAACAATTGCTGACAATGAAGATTCTGTTCAGAGACTGGAAAACAGTGAAAAGGAGGATAACCGACTGTCCACTGTACTCAGTATCAGAACTGATGTATGAAAGATAATTTTCGCAAACTGCGAAACTGACTGCATAAATGAATAAATAGTGCACCTTTAACTGATTAGCAAAGTAAAAGCGCTAAAATAAGAAAATAACGCAATGTACATTTGAACTGTAATACAATTATTATGTCATTCAATTGTTATTTTTGCGGTTTAATTACTACTTAGGGTAATGAACCATAAATTGTATTTGACATCACTCCTCCATTTTCGATTACGTCGTTAGCTACAACACATTTGGCAAATGAATTAAATTGGCAGTGAAACGAAGGAGAATTCGTTATTAATACATTTACTATATATCTCATGCAGCCGTCAATGAAATGCTACTTACGAAAAGCAATTACAAGAAATGCAAAAGAGATAGTTTTTTGGGGGTTAGAACATCTCCTTTCACTTAAAATACAAAACATGTCCTTTGTGTATTTGAAGACGCATGCGATTGGACCATGCAAATAAAGGTTAAAGGTAAGTGCTTACAGAAGGAGAAGTTATGATAACACAACTTGCTGGCTGTGCCTACGAATTACAGCTGTACACAATTCAAACAGTTTCTTTTACTAACAAGCAAAGTTTTGAATTTAAGGTCCCATTGAAAGTACTTAAAGCTGCATAGTTCACAATGTAAATAAATGAATGTAGATGACTTGTCAATGTGAGCACCACAAGCAAGGTAACGATATATCTGTTTCACTATTAATTGTTAAGGACAAAATGACACACAAATCTACAAACATATGCAAATATGATTATGAAAAATGTAGTTAAGTAACTAAAAAATAAAAACACAAAATGGTACAAATATAGTCCGAAAAAGTTTCTTATGCACATTTCTACAGCTATAGACTAATAGTCTTACATTTCACAAGCAACGTCACGGATCTGTTTCTCTTCGCACCGTCAGCCATGCAATGAACCACACCAGTATTATGGCACTGAACATCTCGCAATAGATATGCAAATATGCCGCCGGTTGTATTGCTTAGAAGTATGTTTCCCTTTCCATCAATCAGTGCCATGCTTGTAGGAGGGTTGCCGTTTTCCCAAGAACATGAAATTCTTACGTTTTGATTTGTTAGTATAAGTAAACTATTCTCTTCTCCATTCAATGTGAGGCTTGTGACTTGGGCAGAATCTATAACATCAAATAAAATAAAATTACGTGTGATTCGTACCTCTCCATATCTTATGTTTTTGTATGTGTTGAAAATGTTATTAACTGAACGTTGATTAAACTTAAAATATTTTAGCATCACTCTGATTCTTGTTCAAACAGACATGTGCACCATTCTTTTCGTTTTATGTTATACTTGTTGCATTTCTATTGTCTGTTTATGTGCATTTCTATAGTCTGTGCATACAGTAATTGTGAGATAAGCAAAGCTATGTATATGAGATGCGTAATGTTCATTAATCAATTACAACAAAAATAATACATAGAATAGAAACAACTTCCAATCGTTAATTATGTGCATGCTTTTAGAGGTAATAAAGCAATAATGTAAAGCTCTGACACAGCTGTATTATGGATATATGAATATATTTTCCATTTCCCACTTACAAATGAGGAAAGAAATGCATCGACGTTTAAATTAAAGCAGCGTATGTAATTTTCTAAGCAGATATCAAACCTTTTGTCTTATGAGCTCTTTATTAAATATATTTGACCTTCATTACTTACTGCATAATATGTAGTGTAATGTTTGCTTTAAAATTATTAACATTGCATTGGGCATATTGACAACTTACATGTAATATTGAATGTGATTCGCTCCACTGCAGTAGGAAGAATGTTTTCGTAAGCATACCAGATCCACACTAGACTATCAGTACGGTCCAGTGCTTTTGTAAAGAGAAATGGCCCAAACGGAGTAATGCAGCTACACCGAAGAATGTTTCCAGAACTGCAGGAGCCATTCTTCATCCAAAGCTCACAATAAGGTGACGTGCTTTTGTACACTCGTATGTGGACGTCACTGAGAGTGCTGCACGTCATGTTCCGAAGTGCAAAGGTCATATTTGTCAATGAGTTCTCTGTCCAGGTGACCTTCAGATCAGTGAACGTCGGAAACTCAAACTCTGCACCTGCAAAAATTATACTCACGTTACAAAGTTGTACAAACACAAAAATACACGTGCATAAAATTGTGTAATGCATTCTGACTACATTCCGAATTCTCAAAGATGACTGTATTCATTAACATTAAAAAAAAACAACCTTACACATTTCAGTCATAAATGACTTCACATTAATCTTCGAAAGCACGAAATTCAAAATGTCAAAATATCAGGAGTATTGAATGCTGATAATTGTTAACTGGGAAAGGCGTGATACATAACAGGTGATTGGCGAATTTGTAAAATGAAAGTGTCAGTACTCACTTTCTCGTTTGGTACTTTTAACTCTCCTGAAATTTCTGACGCTTAAATTTCTAATACAGTATAACACAAGACCAAATTATACGTTTTATTCATTTATGCATACATACATTCGCTTAATTAATCAATCGTTCAAAATTGTATAGTTATGATGTCAAGTTGCGACACTCTTTTATTTTTTAATGGACCTACATTTTAATCTGGAAATTAATATAAATTAGTAGAAATGTGTAAGTAATTAATACATTTTTGCTTACATTTTAAAATTTTACTTTAAAATACATCATTATGCTTTTGCCTGCATTATCGTTTTGGAGCAGTTAAGTTCAGTCTTCTTTACTGAATGGAACCATACGCCTTAAGTTCTGTAGAGTTCTAATACCTGAAGTACCGATTGTGATGACCTGAAGTCGTTACTAAGGTAAACAAGAATATATTGAACTTGCCACTTAGTTCATAGTGGAGTTGTACGACAAGTGATGTACTTACATAAGAATTAAAATATCACGAAAATTTAGCAATGAATTTCTAGAATAATTTGCTGTAATCTAACATGTTAATTTGGAGAATGAAGTCTTAGTTATTGTGAACATGCAGTCGATTTGGTGAGGCTTTAGGTCTCATACTGTCTAAACTAGAGGTTACGTAAGCATCCATTATTTTAAGAGTATATATTACCATACAGGTATGTACACGTCCACTAGGTTAAATATAGGTATTATTTAATGGTTTGTGAACATCCATTCAGTTACGTAGTCCCACATGGTTATAAGCCCATTCAAATTGTTAGGCATGTATGTTATATGATGGCCATGTACATAATCTTTTTATGTACCATATTTACACGTGATTTTGTGCACACTCCTCCCGTTAAGTATTGTATTACTTTATGACTAGTCACATGTCCTGTATTCATAAGTAGAAATACTTCAAATAAATAGTTATTCAAATTACACTTTTCCTTGTGAAAATGAAATTATTTTCATACTGTACAAATAAATGTTCCCTTGTTTTAGAAAGAATGATTTCATAAAGATTAACGTTGCTGCAAAATTCAATTATAATTATAACTATTGGTATAATTATAAGAAATAAAATTATGTTGTAATGATTTATTGGTCTGTCAAATAATACTATTTATATTTAATATTTCTACCTCTACCGTACAGCAAATGTAATATGCACAAAAGCGTGTGAACCATGTTTACATTTGTTGTGTATCATCTCATACCAAATTACATTTTCAATTTATGGGTGTTCCAAAGATTGACTTCGAATTATGACATTTACAATTTCGCAATAACGCATTCCGCGCACACAGATTACAAGTGTTACCTTTTCCGAATGTTTTAATTGTAACTTACACATCTGTGCTGAAATGAGTTGATTTGTTGCCCATAAGAAGCAGGACACAGGCAGAAATATGTGATGTAGTGTCTTCCTCATCGTAAAAAGCTTCGACCGTTGCTTGTATAATAAAATAAATAGTCTGAAATATATTTTATGAGGAATGAATTAGTTTCGATCGAAAGTGACGTCATGTATTTCTGTAGAATAGTATTTAATCATATAACCCACTTTGTATTGATATTTTTAAAACGATTATAAACCTTACATGATGTTGTACGGTATCACCAGTGTTATGTGCATTTATATTATTTGCATATGCTCGAACGCTTGCATGTAAATGTTGTAAAATATTATTCTTTCTCAAACACTACGTTAATTAGTTGGTTGAACTAGCTCTAAAGCACTTTGTTAAGCAGGCAAAATAAAGCGTTTTGTTAATCAGGCAAAATTAAAGAGTAAAAGTACACCAGAGAAACTTGGTATGCTATCATATTTGACCAAAATGTTCTAACTATCTTTCCGTCTAATCTAAGCTTATCTTTTATCTACAGCTTTTATCATTTATCTTATCTTTAATCTCATCTCATCCACCCCATCTCCTCTTCACACCTCTCCTCTCATCACATCTCAACTCACCTCATCTGCGTTATCACAATCTATTTGAGATTGTGAACTGCATCTTTGTCATCATCGTCTTCAACTTTTTTCTTCTACTTCCTCATGTTCTTCTTTTACATCACCCTTTTCATCTTCGTCATCATAATTGTTTATAGCACATGCGCACACTTTGCACATTAGCTAATAGTAATTCTCTAATGAACACATTAAGTAATACATCCTCACTGTTACGTTTTGTTATCAGCGATAATTACTCTGTGATTTACTCGATCTTCATCTGCATGTGGACATGGTCTTGTAAAAGAAATGTCTAGCGATATATTCATATACAAATCATTTCATTATTATACGGTAACTCACAGAAATCTTTGTATATAAACCCGATTGTGACTTTCCCTGCCAGGAATCTAATGGAGCCTAACAGCCGTTCTGGAAAGTTACTGGTTACCTAAATGCACATTTTAAACTATTATTGTTTCATTCATTTTATTTCTGAAAACGCATTTATGCTTTCTCCATATTCATTAATGGTGGGTTGTAGAGGACGGCTCTAAAATTATAGTGTTTTCAATCAGTTTATTTTTACTGTTATTAACAAGAGAAGTAACAACAAGAACACCAATGTTGTCAATAGATTATCAACATCAATATTACAATTATTGATGTGATCTTCAATGTTCTCATCAATAAAGTTAACAATATCACAGTCATCCTTAACTCAATCGGTATTTTTATTAGAATGAGCAATCGACATTATCATCGACCCCTACATCACCGTTATTATCGTCTTAATACTATTTCTTTAACAATTGTTATAAATGAAGTAGGCCAAACAAATATCACCATTATTACCGTCTTAATACTATTTTTTTAACAAATGTTATAAATGAAGTAGGCCAAACAAATATCACCATTATTACCGTCTTAATACTATTTCTTTAACAATTATTATAAATGAAGTAGGCCAAACAAATATCACCATTATTATCGTCTTAATACTATTTCTTAACAATTGTTATAAATGAAGTTGGCCAAACAAATATCCCCATAAATATTTGCTAAAATCAGAAGAAGAGTTAGAGGAAACAAATGTAACCCAATTGCAAAATGTATGTTATAAAAAAAGATGTAAGAGTGCTTGAAAGAGAAAAAGTGGGAAAATCCATAAAAACTTCCGAACCTAAGATGCATTGATGTCGATTCGCAGTTCGTAACATTTGCAGAAATAAACATAAAAATTAAGAAAGTAAACACTTAGAATTTAAAATGAAAGAAATTAGAATGATATAAAATATAATGAAATAGATTTAATACAAATAGCAAGGATATCAGGTATGCAAATGCATATATTCAGTCATCCGACCGAGAGTAGTTTTCACAAAATTGATCTTTCCCAGAAATCGAACAGACATACATGGAGAGATCCTCTACTTGCAATGTGATCAAAAGGGTTAATGTGACTCATGAGAGGTTTGGATGAAGTTAGAATTATGCAAATTGATCTACACTGACCTACAACTCCACAAGGTATGATTAATGGTAAGTTTTATATTAGATAGTGATTATAGCAATGAAATGGCCATGTACATAGACTAGAGAATCACAAATGTCTGTCGACACACGTTGCACTAGCCATACACAGAGAATTACAAATGTGTCGGGATACAAGTTACAGCATTGCACTAGTCAAGTATATAGACTAGAGAAACGTGTGCATGGCACAAGGTATAGTAATGCACTAGTCATGCAGAGACTAGCGAATTACAAATGTAAGGGGACAGACGTTTATTATTAATTTCATCAGAGCCTAAAGAGTTTTTCAGATTAGATACGTACTATTAATCATCCTCATCTGAATTTTAAAATGTGTCAAGACATTCCTTGAAGCGGAGGGTTTGTAAGTTTTGATGAATAAGGATTATTGGTAGAAGTGTTAGAGTTAGAAAGATATCTAGACAACGCATTTATAGCTTTCCAAACAGGCTTACAGTTCTGTATTCAAGTATACGAAACAAAAATGCCTTTGGATATTGCCAACTCTTTAATACTTCTGATCAAACTTAGAGTATGATCTTTTTCAAAAAGAATTTAGACTTTTTTAAAATCTTTAAGGCACGACCATATATTACTGAACACTGTGTGGTCCTGCTAAATGTATTTTGATTTCCAACGGTCTCTCATGAATGTGCATCGACCTATTAAGAATTATGTTACTTAGCACTGCCTGTCTCTCATGAATTGTTACTTTGCACTGTCTGCCATGCTTT
Source organism: Sinotaia quadrata (assembly GCA_028829895.1). Classification (NCBI taxonomy): domain Eukaryota; kingdom Metazoa; phylum Mollusca; class Gastropoda; order Architaenioglossa; family Viviparidae; genus Sinotaia; species Sinotaia quadrata. Next base: position 138,302,153 of record CM054179.1, read on the forward strand.
CTGCCTGTCTCTCATGAATTGTTACTTTGCACTGTCTGCCATGCTTTCTGCCTGTCTCTCATGAATTGTTACTTTGCACTGTCTGCCATGCTTTCTGCTTGTCTCTCATGAATTGTTACTTTGCTCTTTCTGCCATACTTTCTGCCAGTTATGTGTCCACATATATCATCATTGTAAATCTTTCGAAACAGCATAAAGATTCCAGACAAAGGTTTTAGAAAATATTATAAATTATGATTCATCTAAGGAAACATGCTGGAGTATAGAGAAAGGCCAGTCATAGATTGGAGCGTTAGCCCATAATTAGTGGAGAACTACTATATTCGGTGGTAATTAAATTAGTTTTTTCTAATATTATCTTCATCTCTTGATCTCGATATAACATTTTTTTGTGTGTGTAGTTTTCTGGAGGGTTTGTTGTTGTGTCTTTGGATGCTATATAACATCGTACTAATTTTACCCTCTGCTCGCTATCATGCTATTCATTTCGTTTTATCAATATTGTTTTGATTAATATCTATCTATCTATCTATCTATCTATCTATCTATCTATCTATCTATCTATCTATCTATCTATCTATCTATCTATCTATCTATCTATCTATCTATCTATCTATCTGTCTGTCTGTCTGTCTGTCTGTCTGTCTGTCTCTCTCTCTCTTTCTCTCTCTCTCTCTCTCTCTCTCTCTCTCTCTCTCTCTCTCTCTCTCTCTCTCTCTCTCTCTCTCTCTCTCTCTCTCTCTCTCTCTCTCTCTCTCTCTCCAGAGAAATGTCCCTAAAGATGTTTCTACATTTCAAAACCAAGTAAACCCTACAAGTACTGTTAATATCAAAAGTGTACACAGAAATTAAATTCGACTCAACAGAACAGCGAATCATGGTGATACAATTTCAAGGTCAGGGCGACCCAATGCGTTATTGAGAAAGTCTACGTGCTGTCGTTTTAAGAGAACTAGTCATATTTACCGGTGTCGTGCTGTAATTGACACCTGGCAAAAATACATATTAATCAGGAATGCATGACCTTACATCAAATCAAGAGCCTATTTTTAATCTTAAATGTCATTTAAAAATAAAACGCCTTCTTTGCCTACTCCAATAAATGATTGGAATAATAAATACGTCCATTTGGTTTGCTATTTTAGCATTTTTCCTTGATATACTTTGCAGTACATATTTGTATATAATGTTCACATATTGCAGGCCTAAGTCTCAAGTAGTGTTCAACACTTTAGAATTTAACACTTTACCTAATAATTATCGTGAGTGAAATATATCAGCCTAGATCATGAAATATATTGTCATGCATCATAAATAGTATGTCTTCACATATGTAAAATAATAAAGGACAAGAAAAGAAAACAACATAAGTGTCCTGTTGTAATGGGTATTATTAACGTGATTCGTATAGTAGGAAAAGTGCACGATATGAACTTTATTCTAGAATAACATAATTATAAATGGCAGTTGCATTTTATTTATTAAGAAAATATTGCAAAATTAAGAATAGTGTAACACATATATACACATACATGTAAATGCACATATTACTAGAGAATTAAGAGATACACAAGCATTATTTATATAAATTCTTTCTAATTATTTACAGTCAACTCCTATATATTATTCTCAGGTTGAAACTATTGTTTATCACAATATAAAGCATTCTAATATATTGTTAATTGCAATAGCATCATCTTCATATGATGAGAGATAATGTGGCTTCCAATCTTGAAAAAAAATGCCGCCCCACTGTCACACTGCCATAAGAATAAATTTCAAGACAATAACGGCAAAAATCATCAGCTTGGCATAGTTTTGCAAATCAAATTTCGTTACCCTTTTTTGATGGTCAGCGGTCATTTACCAATGGTCTGAAGATGCTAAAATTATTCTTTTTGATACTTTTAATGCCAACATTTATTCAATGTATGTATGCGTGTGTGTGTATGTGAGTGCGTGTGCGCGTGTGCATGCTTGCGTGCGTGCGTGCGTGCGTGCGTGCGTGCGTGTGTGTGTGTGTGTGTGTGTGTGCGTGCGTGTGTGTGTGTGTGTGTGTGTGTGTGTGTGTGTGTGTGTGTGCATGCGTATTTGCAGCAGGAAAAGCTGTTATTAATCACTGTATTAGTATAATTCGTGCCGGCAACGGTTCGACTCTGAATGATAAAATCAAATCTCCCACTAAATCCACAAGATTCAGTTTCGTGTGGTTCTTATTAACTTTGCTGTCCTGTTGAAGGAGACATCAAAAGTGGGTTCCGAAACAGCTTGATTAGATTTTCCTAAACTTTATAATGTAAGCATCCTAAAGAATGTTTACATCTGTTCCCCTCCCCCTCAGCGTTATCTCTGGTACTGTCATAAACTCATTACATTTATTCATAGATATATGGATGTCAGGCTTCCCTGCAGCGGCTGAAATACAGTTTTGGTCAGAATGACTTTTTCAATGGCCAGAGCCACAAAGAATAGTTCGAGAAACTAAAATCCCCCCCTCCCCCCATGGTCAATTTCGAAGAAAAATCAGGAGAATGAATAAGTGAACAAGTTGGAAAATTTAAGGGTTGAATAAATTAAAGTATGAAGAGTTTAAATACCATAAGTTCGAAATCACTATTGCACAATAAGTAATCATACTATTTTTTAAAACCTATTTTAGCATCCTTGGTGATTTCAATATAAAACATTAAACTAATAACATGTACATATATGAATGAAAGATTTCACTCTATTTAGTCTAGTTCAGTTTATTTCAGTCTATTTCAGTTTATTTCAGTCTATTTCAGTTTATTTCAGTCTATTTCAGTTTATTTCAGTCTATTTCCCGCTACTTTCTTTGAGCCATCTGTCTTAATCATAGTCATGACAGCAATGTATATTACAAAACGTAACTGCTACTCTACAAAGAAAAAATATATAATAAATATTGTAATAGTCTTAATAATTTAATCATAACCCATTACTGAATCATACCTCACTAACAAAAATCATAATGGCAACATCGTCTGCTATTATGTATTAATCACAAACTATTAACCTCTTGGCTGTAGAGTTGCTTTTATGATGTAATGACATAGTTGGAGGATTAGTTTACCACTCAAATAACTTTATTAGTTTATGATAATAAACAGTTGAAATACAACTATTAGACTTTCTGAAAAAACCCAGATGTTTGCATGTTATCTTGGATCAATAACTACAAAACTTACTTATTATACTGAAAAAACACGCACGCACGCACGCACGCACGCACGCACACAAACACACACACACACACAGATTGAGGCTGAAGCTGGGGTCAGAACATTACAATTAATTCATAAAATGTCTTCATGTCACTTGCCGTAATTTATAACATTTTCAGTCAGAAATTATTCTAAGATGCATTGTTATGAAAACAAACTAGTATTTTGTGTAACTCTTACTTGAACAATTGTAGCAAACACACACACACACACACACACACACACACACACACACACACACGAAACATTTCTATTAATGTATAATAAATCTTTATGCGAAAACAAACAATCCCAACAGTTGTTTTGTTTCAAATGTGTGTCAGCAATAGGAAATAGAAACTTTCCGTCATTGTTACATTGTTACAGTTTCTAAAGGAGACTAGTTCTTGTCTTATGAACAAATAAAAAAAACCCACTTATATACAGACATCAAGGGTATTGAGCCAGTTAATAATGGCATCAAACATCAATTAAGCAAGCGGAAGGCTCACACTAGCGAGAAAAAGTAATTTATTCATTGCATTATTTAGCTAATGAATTTCAGCTCTTGCAAATGATTGTATGTACGGGTAGTTCATGACAAAATGGGAAGTGTGATCATGTGGGGGAGTGTAGCCCACTTTGCCGTAGATGAGAAGAAGAAATACACATACATTTTTGAATTAACGACAAGATAATTATTAACACATAGTAATTAACAATACTCTCAAAATATAAACAAAATAGCTCATTTTTACTAGAGTCCAAACAAGGAAACTGTTAGTAAAATAGACATGCGATACTAAATATTCTCCACAGGAAAGTGCTTTCATTTCCACAAAACTATAGCAACAGTAATAGCATATGGACCTTGATAATCCATCACCAACGAAAATAATATCAAGCACGACAGAAAAACATAAACACTAATATAACTGAATGTACTGGGTGCTGATGTATAAATAATGAGAATAAAGTATCAACTTAAATAAACTTAAATCTGCAAAGAGTGATGAGTGCCGAACGAGTAAATGAAATGCAAACCTCTAGTTTGTCAAGAGTATTGTGATCCTGCAATGACACTTGTTAAAAAAATGTATATGGAACACTAGCAAGTATCATAGAACACAGGTCTGTGTCTGATGATATTCTACATATACAACCAGTGTAAAAGCGGATGTAGCATGTCATACATGGAAGCATACTGTAGCTAGGTGTCACATTAATCTGCTAGGTGCACCTCTGAGAAGCGATATGTAGCACTTATGTATTAAGGTCATGCAACAGCACTTTCACTTTAGCAAAGGATAACGTTGATATAGCGAAGGTATAAAGAAGTCAAATAGCAAAATGTAGCTCTATTTAACGATTTAAACGTAGTGAAGTCAAGCAACACTGATACGTAAAATAATACGTAGCATGGGTCAGAGCACTGATTTGTAGCATGGGTCAGAGCACAAATATGTAGCATGGATCAGGGAATCGGTATGTAGCAAGCAGAGTCGCATAGCACAAAGACGGTCCATTCATACTTTTCCTCCGATGTCTCCTGACTGGAAACACGTCTCATTTCGTCTCTGGAAAACAATGCTATTTGCATTGCTTGCAATATATTTCCAGATTAGTGATGACCCTAGCAACACAATATGAGGTACAATTACTTCTCCAGAGTCGTTCTTCCTTTCCTTTCCTACGATTTATCTCTTCCATAAAATTAGAGACAAACATTTACCGTCACACAAATATTTCCATAGATGGAAAACTTCTTACTCAAGGAGATGAAACCGTCTTTTTATTTGTATTTAGCGAGACCCATCCACCATCTTTCTTCTCCAACATAAAATTATCAATGCGCATAAGAAGGTCATTAAATTTCTTAAATCAACAATCAAATATGCAACATATGAATATAATAAAAAGAACATTGACATTTACATAATTTCATAACAAATTTCAAGTAACACTGGACAATCATTCAGTTTATCCTAGCATATATATTAGCAGTCAATTAACATAATTATATAATCAAGTTCAAAGATATCATCACGGAAATGAGAGTAGAGTTTCAGAGAATAAATGAAGGTCAATACACATAATCTTTTCAAAGATAGCAGCTTTCGCCGTCATGTGTTCACAATTATGCTGTTTCCAACAGGTCACTGTCTTTCTTATTCAGGCGATGGTCTTTCTTCTCCCTTCTAGGCATGTTACACAACTGTTCCAGATGAGCAGATAAGTTCACAAAGCACACCAAAGAGAATTGACCTGAATTTTACATGCATTTACAAACACACCCGAAGGAAATTTTCTGGAATTTCCATGTATAGTTCTCAGCACACCACAGTGAACATTCAAAATATTCTTCATGAATTCTCGAGACCAAACTCAAGCCACACATTCTGCTGTATTGGCTCTCAAATGGAATTCACAGGAATCAACTTACAGCAACACGTTTTACGACATTGCTGGATTCACACACCAACGTGACCAAGCAAGTACAGTAGTCACCATAGCATGATGTGACTAAAGTAAAAAAAAGGCCTGCTCCTATGTAAAAGTCATTTTAAGGCAGCTCTAAATTTCAGGCATATTTCATCTCTAAACTTCTTTTTCTCTTACATACCTTCTCACCTTACAAATCTTACAACAATTGTGTTAGCCCGTTACACATACAGTATAAGAAATATAGCATCAATCAAAATTCACAAGTACAAGGTACAATGTAATCAAATTAATGAACAGATAAATAATGGTTCAACTACAAAATCATTCTCCAATTAGTTAGTTAAATTGAATTATGTTCTCTGTCTTTCTTTGATGTGACATTATATTCTTTGGCATATCAATATTTACATATTATTGTTGTTAGAGTGCTATGAGCCATACATTATTTCCCTGGAATAAAAGATTTATTTAATAGTGCGTGTGTGAGTTGCATACAACAGCATCCTGATAGGGATATATCAGAAATAAGCAGACATATTTATCAGGGCTACATACAAGAAGCATTAGTTTAACTTGGGCATAATGACATTTATTTATCAGACTGTTGGTTCCAAAATGTATTTTTGTGTGTTGGTCAGCATTTAGAGCACCAAGATAAACTTTTACAAACTGAAATACTTCTAATTTGACAATATAAAAAATAATTATTCAGGTTCCTATATTAATTTATCCATTAACCATACAGCCCTTAAATTTTTCTTTTGAGAAATACCCTACCACATATGTTTCAGCACACAATATTTTTTCCGCTAATGACCTAGCCTATCCTACTTTCATTTTTATTTCAAAGACGATAACTTTCATATACATTATTCACTATCATTCCTGCTTCACTCGTGAAAGAGGATGTGTTAGAATCTGCAATCAGCATGAGAAAACGTGAGGTATATAATAGTTTAGGAATGTAACTATATCAAGCAAACATAGCATGAGAAAACATGTTGTATATAATAGCTTAGGGCGGTAACAATGTCTAGTAAATATAGCATGAGAAATGTGACATATATAATAGCATAGGGAGACAAAGATATCAAGTTAACATAGATAGTATTGAAGAAAGAAGTGTCAGAGTAAAAGAATGATGATAAAGAAGGAGGATGTTATATAAAGTATCACAGGGGACAAAATATTAACATTTTATTGCTTTTTAAGAACGTTAACAAACAGGAGAAAAACATTGTTGGAGAAATGTTGAGCAAAATAATAGATATTATGTGTAGAAACTATGTCGCAAGAAATATTGTGGTATTTATTTCATGACGTTACAAAACCAGTAATCACAAATATGACAGTGAAAATAACTGTAATGAGTATTAGTAAAATGATGTAAAATTAGAAAATAAATTATGCAGATCAGCGACACACATCGCACACACACACACACTCATTATATACATACATTTATTATACATAATCATTTTTACATACCAGATCTCCTTCGATGCCAAAAGGTAACACCTGCAGTAAATATAATGATGACAGCTAAGGTAATCAAAGCTGTTCCAATAATGATAAGATTTTCTCCAGCACTGTATGATGTATGTACTAGAAATAAATAAAATTTAATTAGAATACTAGTACTACTAGTAACAACATTAACAAAAACAAAAACAATAATAGTAATTGTAATTAAAAATACTTTAAAATATAATAATAATGATGACGACGAAGATTGATGATGGATTCCTCTGAATATTGTTTAGAATTGAATCTCCAAGAATCTTAGTAAGAATTCGAAGCCTTTGTTTATAACCGGCAGTCGACGAAAGTCGTGAAAAAGGCTGACTACAACAACAACTACTACTACTACTACTACTTGTACTATTACTACTACTACTATTACTACCACTACGACTACGACTGCTACTACTATTACTACTGCTACTACTACTACTTCTACTACTACTACTACTACTACTACTACTACTACTACTACTACTACTAATGATATTACCATCAACACCAACATCTGTTGTTCTTTAATTTCTTTTGTTCTATTTGTATCCTGGAAATATTTTTGCATAATAAATGTTGTAGATTATGGTAAATCTTGCGTTTTTGAAGTATACAAAAAAGGAACTCAAATAGGTGAACTGAAATCCCAATACTCTTTTAATAAATAATGAATATAGCTATAAGTATAACATCATTGAATAAAATGAATATTCAACCATGGGGCAAAGGCTTTCGTCATTTATGATATGTTTATAAAGCAACAAGAAACTATATTTAATACAGTAACTTTCAATGTAAGGTTGCGAACTTTATTACTTAACTCCAAAGTTAAATCAAACATATAGTGAATTTAACATCACTTTCAGTAATGCTATAGAAGTAAAAGTCGAGAAAGAGGGATGGGGGATGAGAAGTGTGATGCCGAAGAGAGAACGGAAAAAGTATGATATGTAATAAAACACTTTCTTTTACTGTAAATGTAACATATTTAATAAAAGATTCAAGACATTAATAAAGTATTGCGTGGTATGCACAGTTTTGTTTGTGTAGAATATAATGGAAGGAAATTTCTCTTAAAATATATATATATAGTATTATTTTAAATATAACTAAGCGGTTGGTTCAATGTATATTAAGTCTCCGAACGTCTACAAATGTACGTTTCAATTGCTACATTTAATGATATTCCGACAAAAACAAATGAGCGCACACATCGAGGCAATATGAAAACGGAAATAAAATCAAACCTTTTTCTAAACTCACATTTCACCTGAATATGGTCACAATGCTTACTTGAATTGTTCTTTTGTTCATTTTATTATTGAAGCTAAAAATTTGAAACATCAAGAATGTTCAACTCTGCTTGTTTTGATTATATATTCGCCTTGCAGTAACTGATATATTATTAACAGCTTTTACACCATAAATTATATTCATCACACATATTGTTACATTTTCCTTATTTCCAGAGATGATAACATATATTATACTTCGCATACTCGACATCGAAATAATTTTTATTGGATAATATTAAATACTATTTTAGACACACTAATGCACGCAAAGATACGTAACATCCTATTCAACGATCTTTTAAAACAAGTGAAAGAAAATTATATTCAGATGTAAGGATGTTCTTTACGCACCTTATAATTCAACTATTTCCTCTAAGCTGCACATCCTGTTGTTTTTCGACAATGGTTTATTTTAATGAGCTGTTTAGTTTTGTGTAAACACAAGGAATTTTCTAGTGCCTTAAAGTGAATCGAATGAGGTAGATAGCAAAAAAAAAGTATTTTATTACAGTACAAGTGATCGAGAACTTACTTGTAGGTGTTGTAGTTCTGAAGCCATCAGTGGGAGGATCTGGATGATAAATGGTTATTAAATAATACTGTTTAAATGATGTTTTCTTTATAATATATGACTTGATAGAGAAAAGTTGGAATGCAGAAGTAAACATAAACTAAATATTTGCATTTATGGCTTCGTATGACTGATATTTCTCTCTTATGAAAATATGTTTCAAAATGCAGACATTTTAATTTCAATACAGAAACTTGTGATAAACGCCATACTACACTGATTCTTGTTTTTATTCCTCATTCTACATTCGAGACGTAATTGTAGTGGTATATACATTTTATTTATTACGTTTGTATTGTTGGAATCATAGAAGTTACCAGAATAGACGTATATAAATAAAATACATGAAATTGAGTGCAAAAAGCCTTTTCATCAAGAGTTTGATTATTTAATATATTTAAAATGGATTGTATGACAAAGAAACCCACTATTCCGAAATTAAAAACATTAGTTGATTGTTTATCTACTGTTAATTTTGGAATTAATAATAATAAAATGTGTTACATGGTATGAATAACCAAGTATTTTTATATGACTGTATACGTTTGTTCTTTTAAACATCGTCTTGTACTCATGTAATAATTTGAACATTTCCTTTGATACATCATTCTGTTTAGTTCACCATGTTATATAGAAAATACAATGTGTTTTCGGCATTCAGAGGGTAAGTATAGTCGTTTGTTGTGAATACTAGATTTCTAAGGGTCAATCAGCCTGTGCGTAAAGCCTTGATATTAGCGATCAAGCCGAATTACAGAATCATGGCCTTCTTCGCCTAGCTGGATGACAATTGTTCATTGACAAGGATTATTGTTATGCATGGTAAATAACCAGTAAGGTAGTCACAAAATTAGTGTGTGGCCAATACATCAGGCCCCAGTGAAAGCCATATGAAGAGTGAACTAGTCGAACGTCAGTGCCGAAGAAGGGAGGAGTTTAATGCAAGTTTCATTATTTTAAAATGATCACTTAGTAAATTTCATAGCACACGTTAAACCTCCTTGCAATGTATTGGTCTCCATGAAGCTCGCTTGTAGAAATATTTCGAATTGTATAAGGTAGACATATGCGATTAGTGGAATGAATTTCACACTTTTCAGTGTGTAAACGTTCTGATGATTTTACATTCATTAAATAACTTTTATAAGTTTGTAATTAAACTAATATAGATATGCGAAAAAGTGGATTCTTTGTAATTACAAATACAGTTTAATTGCTTGAAAGTAGGATGAGTGAGAATAAAATGTAGCTGTAATAACATTGAGAGTACATTTACATACATATTTTCAAGACAAGAGTCAGGGTCCAAGTTCAGGTTGCATCAGGATTCAAAGAATCAAGTTTGTGCCTGTACATTATTCGTTTTAATGATTGTCTATGCTTGTGATTGGGCTCGGGCATGGATGTCTTAAGAAAATCTTCGATTTGTGTGTAGGATTTTAAATCCACTGGATTATTCTATCTTTCTGTGTCCGAACGCAAAATAAGATCTAGAGTGTTTATCTTCACTTGGAAAATGAAAGAAAACTTGAAGTCGTCTCCATCTATGACTACGTCATCACGTCTGCACCTACTCAGGTTGTGTGATATAGTCTTCTTCTCTATTGCTAACCTCTCCGTATTTCTGAAGATTACTTTTAAAATTCTATATCCCTTTGAACCTTTAATGCGTTAAAATGCCTAATATTTATATCACACTAAGGAGTCCAGCAGTCTGAAGTTCATTCTATTTATTGTTTCGTTTATTTTCTTGGCGCAATCGGACAGTCTTAGAGATGTGGCATTCTCTGTCCAGTCAGCAGTGATAATGTAAAATCCATCGATTTTAAATATTAAATTTTACTATATTTCTTTATGTACATATTTATTTGTTAATATAAGAATGAATTAATTAACTCTGGTTCACAAACACCCCACTCCATAAGCCATTAAGTAAGGATCGAACACAAACTTTAAGCAAAAATATACAGGAATGTATTATGAGCTAGAACCAAACAGAGAAAGACAGACAGGTGCAGATAGACGGAGAGACAGACAGAAGGACATACTAGACTAAAAGGGAGAGATCGTTATCGTTTATTTCATACATACCCGAATTCTGAACTGTGTAGATATCATCCTGCTCTGGACCTATGGAAAATCCATGAAACTAACCATCACGTGTTAAATTTGATGATATGTTTTTAGAGACATTATTAGATTTAGATAACTTTCTTTTAGTTTTATTATAGAAATTATAGAAAGCAAATAAATACATCATTAATAACTGCTGTGTATGACTTTATACTACACAGGGCATTGCAGCTGGGTGATTTGACTGCTAAGATGCTTTTGAGAACGAGTGTGTAGAATGTGATATTGCGACAACAAGCACGTAAAATTAATTGTTTTTACACGTGTTACTGGAAACATTGACCCATAAATGGTTAAAAAATATAAAGAAGCTATAGTACAGTTAAGCTATTAATAGGCATAAGCTTTTGGCTTTTCCAGTGCCAGGAGTTAGCTGGACTAATAAGGCATCCAATTGCAACAGATGGCGTTGTTTTAAAACAAAGGCGTTCATAACAAGCTGACTGTTATTAGATGAATTAAATGAAAATGTGTGTATGGGTGTCTCTTCGTGTGTATTCATGTAAATAAACCGAATAGGACGTTTAATTACAATTACACTTAAGAAATGCGGTGTCCAAGCGCACTTGAATTAAATGTTTCAAGTTGCACAGTATCATTTGATGGGGAATTCTCCCAAATATTTTTAATATAAATTTTACTTCGTGATCTATAATAATTAAAATGAGATTTTATGTGTGAGTTGTATGATTTGGAAATGTTTTATAAAGATTATTTTGGAAGTGAAAGTCCAGAATGCACGGGTGGAGGGGAGGTAACTGTTTGAGTGAGTGAATGCGTCTAGAGCAGTAGCCGAGGGGTAGGACTATTGTTATTGTTCGTGAGAACGCGAGCTCTTGGCACCTGATCAGTAGAACAGTTGGCTTAAAACGAACTTGGTTTTGGATAGGTGACATGTGTTGACAGAATGTGTGTGGAAGATGTGAGAAAATCTTAAATAGTCATTAGCTCTGGGTGGATTTTTTAAATTTGATTGAGTAAAAGAGTGAGTCTAGGTAGGGGTGGGCGTGGTTTTAAGTCTACGAATACTAGGGTGAAATTCTATTTTTAATTCTTTGCAAATATTTCTTCGAGTGAATGTTAACGACTGTATTGAGTCCCTCCCTAAAATGGATTGTACAAGGAACAGAAAGTCCTTGGCTACATAAAATAAAAGCTTCTCTGTGTTGTGGGAATGGTTATGGTTTATTAGAATGTTATACTATTTGAAATATTTTTAACTTTTATTTGTTGCAGAGGCAAATTAAGTATTTATTAATGTAGAATTCACTGTATATTTAGATTCTGCAATGACATCTGTTTCAGTGTTTCTGTTTATTTTTAAATCTATGATGTGGGCTTCGGGTGCCTAAGTTGAGCTTATTTATGACGTGTCCTATAAAATGCCTGCCAGCGTGTGAATTGTTTTGTGAAAGCTGTCCACTGCAGAGAAAAGAGTGAAGCCAAGTATTGCTTTGGAAAGAGACTCCAGTACTGCGTTAAAATGAACTAAACCCGCATCCATTTATTTCAGTTTGAATTGCATAATGAAAAAATAGTATAGAATGAATTTTGCTTTATTCTTTTTTTTTTAAAGTATGGTTGAACATTTCATTTTATTAAGTATTTATTAATTGTTCAGCCCTGAATATATGTTAGTGTAACGTAACTTCATTTGCTTGATATCGTAAATTGTAGCAATAGTCTAATTACTGCGTCTTGTTATATATATATATATATATATATATATATATATATATATATAGTGTAACCATATAAGAAAGATAATGCAAGCAGTTGTGATATGTATTTAAGTTAGCCAATAGTTACAAAGGCAAGATAGGAAATATACAAATATAGACCAATACAGTTCTTAAGAATTTACATATTATTTTAGCACAGTCCACTATTCGCCTTACGAAAGTAGCTATTTAACTAATAATTATAATTATAAAGACAAAAAGCACACATACAAATGGAGGCCGATACATTTATTATAAACGTAGCTATTGTCTTACATTTTACATGCAAGGTCGCAGACCTGTTCCTGCTTGCCCCATCAGCCATACAGAGAACCACACCGGAGTCTTGGCACTGAACATCCCGCAAAAGATGAGCAAATATGCCGCTAGATGTACTGCTTAGAAGTAGATTTCCATTTCCACCAAATAGTTTCATGCTTGTAGGAGGGTTGCCATTTTTCCAAGAGCATGAAATTCGAACGTTTTGATTTCTTGCTATGTGTAAACTCTCCTCTTGTCCATTCAGTGTGAGGCTTGTGACTTGGGCAGAATCTATAAACAATAAATAACATATTTTCATATCGTACGTGTGTCTTTCTGTTTCGTATATGAGTTGAGTTAGTGATTAATGCCGAATGTTGATTAAACGTAAAATAATCACATTCGTTTTCATTTCATCCATTGTCATTTCGGGTGATTTAATATACATTTTCAGAAGGTACTATTATATTCGTTAGTTTAGACAAGTATACTTGAATTCAAACTCATTCGCTTTATTTTATATATATATATATATATGCTTCATTTTTTATCTCTTCAAACATATATATTTAGGTACGTTTTGTATTTTGCATACAGTAGTTGCTTAACTATGTATATATTTAGCCTACATGAGGTACTTAATGTTTGTCAACAGTACTTGCCTCTCAATAAAAAAGAAAAAGTAAACACATTCAATCATTAATTGCTTGCCTTGGTTTAGAGATCTTAAGACAAACTTTAAGCATCTGGCATTCTTGTTTTCTGAATGCGCTTACATGTGAGTTCAATATATGAACATGATTTCAATTTCTGGTTTGTATATAGCTATTTAACCTACATCATTTAACGCATATGAAATATTGTATCTTTGCTATAAAATATTAACGTTGCTTGGGCATATTGACAACTTACATGTAATATTGAATGTGATTCGCTCCACTGCGATACGAAGGAGGTTTTCGTAAGCATACCAATTCCACACTTGACTGTCAGAACGGTCCAATGCTTTTGTAAAGAGAAATGATCTAAATGGAGTAATGCAGCTACACCGACTACTGTTTCCAGAACTGCAGGAACCATTTTCCATTCTAAGCTCACAATAAGCTGACGTGCTTTTGTACACTCGTATGTGGACGTCACTGAGAGTGCTGCACGTGATGTTCCGAAGTGCAAAGGTAATATTTTTCACTGAGTTCTCTTTCCGAGTGACCTTCAGATCAGTGATCGTCGGAAACTCAAACTCTGCACCTGTTAAAGAATATCTTCACGTTACAAAGTTGTATCATGACAGAAAAAGTAAAGAATATCTTCACGTTACACAGTTGTATCATGACAGAAAAAGTAAAGAATATCTTCATGTTACACAGTTGTATCATGACAGAAAAAAGTAATGTGTATGCACCTATTATTCAAATTGGTCACGTGTAATAATGCAATGTTTTAATTTATGCGACTATACCATACATAACTATTCAATTGTTCAGTATAATTTCAAGGTGTGAACACTTTTATTTCGTATTGGAGCTATATGTTGCTTTCGAAATTATTAAGAATTATAAAAAATGATTTTTATTACGCATAGTTTCTTAGCTTTATATGAAGATACGATGAAACACGTTTGCTTGTGCAATTATCACGAATGAGCCTAATTTATTTTTTTTTACTCAGTATCACCGCACACCCCGTGACATTGAGCAGCAGTTCCGTAAGGTTCCAAACCCGCACGTAACGATCTTTGTACAATATAGTCATCGCATACTTAGTCTTTTTTTCAAGGAAGGTGTACTATTGAATTTGCCATTTATTTCAAGGAAACAAAGTTTAATCACAAACTAATGTTTATACGATAATTACATTTCTCTTTTGATTTAGAAATGAATAAACACCTGTTTAAGCTATATCTCTGTAAACTAAAATGTGACCGTTTAGAGTGAAGGCGCTTAATTCTAGTGAATGTGATGTCGCTCTGAAGTAGTTTTATGACTGATATTTTGATACATATATGTTGTCTAATTTGTAGATATCCAGTGGGTTAAAATATACATATTATCTATGGTTACATGCACAGTTATCAAATAAACTATTCAAATTACCCCATGGATAAGTACAATGTCTTATATGTTACTGTACACATATCACATTGTAATTATGTACACGTCCATTATGTTCACAAGCGTGTGAACAATATTTTATTTACGTTATGTATTACATGCTAATACTAAAATATATTTAAGATTTAGGAATGTTTCAAATATCCAGGAAACACACGTGTTTATTATTACAGAATAATTCTCTTCACAGTACACGCACATTACATGTATATACTTTTTACTAAAGAGTATGTTCTAATTTTAACTTACACATCTGCACTGAAATGAAAGGATCTGTAATCCACATCCAGCTAAACATTGAAAGAAGTATGTAGTTTACTATGTTCCTCATAGTACAGAAAAAATGTAAACTTTACTCGCAAAACAAGACACCAAAATATATTTTATGAGGAACAAATTAGTTTCGCCTCGAGGTGATGTCATATTTCCTTCTCATTCAGTCTTTAATAAAATAGTCCGCATTAAAATAATTTATAGTATATATGCATATAATACTTATACACTGTATATAGTGTCACCGTTTATATGTACACTTATATTATCTACATGTGCGTGTGCACTCGAACGGGTATATGTACATTTTGTAGACATTTTTTTCGTTAGCTGGTGGTATTTGCGGCAAAACATTTAAATAAAAATGCAAACATAAACAACAAAAAACCACCCCACGAGAGAAACTTGATGAACTAACGTATTTGATGGGATGATATCTATCTATCTATCTATCTATCTATCTATCTATCTATCTATCTATCTATCTATCTATCTATCTATCTATCTATCTATCTATCTATCTATCAATCTATCTATCTATCTATCTATCTATCTATCTATCTATCTATCTATCTGTGGCGGGGAGGGGATTCTCTATGTGTGTCCCTTGGGTAATTAATTAATAAGCGAAATCACGCTCCCAATTAATGTATATTAATTAATTCTCTCGTTCCCAATCACACCCACAATCTCCTCAAGGGTCTTGTCGTGCGGTCTTGAGAGTGACGAGGTCAAGCCTTGGGTAGTCCGTCCGTCAGTGGCTATCCCTACCCAAGTGTTACCTGTCTCAGATAGTGAACTATACAACGTTATCTTACAGTCGTCTCTTCACCTATCTGGCCCTTACCACTGTCTCTCGTCGTCGAGAATAGGAACTATTTTGAATCATGTGCGTAGACCGTCTATCTAAGTGTTGTTACGTCATCGGTTGCCCCCACCCATTCTCAATTTCACATGAAACTCTCTTCCAGACATGAGAGCAAATAGCAAGTAGAAATAATAAAATTTATTAAAAGAATATAATACAACTCAAATCATTCAATGTCATGAAAAACCCCACCAGAAATTAATATAAGATCTAGAATCCAAATGCTTTCTCTCAACAAGTTAAAGAGTTAGGAATGAAGAATTGAACTGTTCTAAATTAATGTTCAATGAGTAAACTAAACAGTTCTTAGAAATCATCAATCAGAAGATGAAACTCATTCTCCAGATTCTCTCAAAAAATCAATATGAAGAACCAAAAATTCTGTTCTCCCTTAACAATTAAATGAAGCAAATTAACAGTGCTTACTTCAATAATCACTAACATAGACTATAGGAAAGAATATAAATAAGAAATTCACATTAATCATAGAACGATTACAGACATGTAACGCAACATAAGTAAGCATTCACCTGATGTGATTTGCGGTTGTTGTGTCCGTCTACGCCCGGTACTGGCAACTGGCGCGCAATACAGGTTACACTGAACAAACTTGCAAAACTTTCACTTCACTCCTGCTAGTGTTCACGTTTACCGTTCTTGTCAGGCACTCGGTCACACAATTATTAACGAAGTGTCCTGGTTACGATTATAGTCCAAACGAAATTCTCACACAAGTCAGTTATTAACTTTGTTGCACTAAAATATTGAGTCATTCATTACTCTGCTAATTTGTCAAGCCGTAGATTTCTCCACTTGGCAGAAACTCATATTACTAGTGAAATTTACGTACCAATACAAGTCTCCCCGACAGTATTATCCGGTTTGAAAAAGTCACTCTTTCGTCACAAGCCGTCTGCCTGCATGACGCGTAATATCCACGTGCGTTTCCCAAGCAAATCTTGTCTGACAAATTCTTACTGTTGTAAACCGTTCCGTCGTCTTCTCGATCAACTGGGTTTCACACAACAGTCCAGTAATGCTCCAATGACAATATACGTAGACCAGGTACTCAGCGCCAAGGTCGCTAGTGAAGTTAAAGCTGAACTTGTTAGAATTCTTTGGTTTACCTTGCGAGACTCCACCCTTTTGAAGTACTCTCTTTGAGTAATCTTGATCCTTTAAAGTGATCCTTTGACTTACTCTTTTTGACTTACTCCTTTTGACTTCCGAGCTGTGGAATATATAAGTGTTTTGCGTACCTCAGTTCATGTTTGATAAGCGTTAAGTCTGCAATCTTATTCTTGGTTCTCATTAAATTTCTTACAAGCGTTTGTTCGATACCAAGAATAACATTACAAATTTCAATAATTTAAAATACAAGCATTTGTAGAAAAATACAACTTAACAATTGAAATGAGGAAATTCGAATTATTATTTACAAATATAATTACCCTTTCAGACATCTCTTGTTCTGTCTTACTCCGCACTATCACCGCTGGAAGTCGTTGCGGGCCTCGAGAAAACTCGTAGTGAATTTACTTAGCGTGGTCATCCTATTTATGTTTGGGCCAGCCTGCAGTAAAGGGTTGGCATTTTTATTGTTTGTTCCAACTCCCCAGGCTGGTAGCGGGTGGTCAGCTTTCCCCATGGTTCATGACCCGCGCACCACGATGTAAATCACCGCGGTTGTCGGCCGGCCGTGATAAGCTACGCCAATATCTGTTATTCTATTTAAGTAAGAGTTTGTCTGCGTGTCTGTTTGCATTTCCAGCTCCACACTATCTATCTATCTATTTTACCTTGTCTTACTTTTCTTTGTAAGACAGTCATCTCATCTCATCTCATCTCATCTCATCCCACTGTATTACTTCCCGAACCTGCTTCCGTAGCATGCATCTCATCTTCTGCAATATAATCTATATTGCCATTATCTACACAACTCTCTTTACATTTATCTACACTCTCTTCTTCCTCCTATTACTACTCATCGTCGTCACTTACATCGTATCCACTTTCATCCTCAATGTCATCCTTATACACATCTCTCATCATCTCATCTTTTCTATATAAGTTTTAGAGAAAATGTCAGTAAAATATTTACATGCACATTCAAATTAATTCATGAGCCAGAACTTGAACTAATACTCTCTGTCACAAAATGAAATGTCGACTATTAAGCCGACCCGAGCTGAAGTTAGAGATGCAAGGGGTGAAGTCTATTTTTGGCCTGCTCCGGTGCACCTCCAAGAAAAGCCCGTGTGACATATGCCAGTACTACGTCGTGTCAGGTTGTTACATAGACACACATGACATACACCATTGATGTTTGGGTGGGGCCCAGTGTTATTGTGTCATGCCAAGGAACGTTTTATTGGCGGTGTGTGTTGTGAGTGAGTATCATGAATGTGAATAAATGGACGAACAGACGAACGGTGCACAACACTAGTACAAATTCTTTCGTCCCTCTCAAAAAAACTATGAATAACAAGAGAGTCGAAAGATGGTTAAATCAGGTTATTTATTTCCCGATTTAAAAGGGGCACTACTCTTTCGCACAGTGATTAATCATACATTCAACTTTCCAATGTCATACACTCTGTGGGAAATAAGGGGGGATGAAAATGATGAAATTCAAAATATAAAATAAAGTTTAATTACACAATTCTTATGCGGCAAATGGGGCCGCTTTAACAATAGTTCACATTTAAAATAAGCATTAATTAATTAAAGTTCATATTTCACAAATGATATCATAGTATTCATGTTCTTTGGAGTCCTAGAGTTAAGTATGTGCGCGTTAGCCATGCTAATTATTACTCACTATTAATGTCAGAGTTCCAAGGAGATGACGTAATCTCACACGTCACTTATAAGGGGCACTTCAAAGTGAAGACACGACGCAATTGCGGCGTCACATTACAGGTGAAGATTCTGCAGAATCTAGGCACCACTTTCAGATTATCACTGGGGAGAAATCTGAAATTTAGCTGACTGTTGTCGGCCTCGATAATTGTCGTTGTTTCTTGGTTGTCGTGGAAACGGACACCCCAACGACGTTTAGCAGATCAACAAATGGAATAACCAGTATAACCTGTTTTTCCTCATGTACATATTTTTATATTATGAAACATTATATGGTAGTGTAAACTATACTTTAGTAGAAAGATTTTGAGCTTTAAATTACATTACACTAGAATGTAATAATAATGTCAAAAGTATACTTTATCATAGAAATGAATATATGACTCCTTTCCCTTATATGTAAACCGCTTGTGAGATGTAGAGAAGAGAAAGCCTGCGCTAGCATTCGTTCTGGCGCCTAAGCACGGTGAACCTGTGCAATAGTCTACTGGTGTAAATATAATTATTTTCTTCCCAGATAATGTGTTTTAAGATAAGTAGAACGGGTGCCCGGATGCAGAGCTCCCTGCGCAATCTCGTTAATATTTGGTGCTAAATCTTCCGTTGATTTCAGTTAGTTTCATTTATCAAGGTACATATGTCAAATATATCGTAAGTAATCGATAATACACATTTTACTGTATTTTGATGAAAGTGTTTTTGTTTGTATAAACTTTAATATTGGCAGTAGAATCGAGTCTACTTGAAAACAGACTCCTGTCGTCATACTCGGTATAATATACTAAACCTACATAATTATTGTCTTCACAAGTGGAAACAAATAAAAGTTGAAAATGCTTTTAAGATTACTCAAAGGCATATTCATTCTTTCTGTACTCTCTACACTATTCCGTTGCGTTCCTGCTTAACCGAAATACTTTATCTGTCAAAAATTTCGGACGTGTGTCATACGGATTGCCTGTCACAAGTCGGGCCGCCATGTTGGATTACGTACACAAAAAAATCTCCGTATTTCATTTCATAGTTTAACTTCTACTAAAGTGAGTGTGGGGAGGATTGAAAATAGCATATGTGAATGCTGTGAGCAGAGTGTGAGAGAATGTATTTTTATGAAAGTAATAACGCGTAAATATTATTTTAATCACTTTTTAAACGTCAAACTAGTTGACCTTTGTTATTTCATTTTTTTCCTCGTCGTGATTGATTTTGCAAATGATAGGAAAAAAGCTACTCACATTTTATGTGACTGAGATTTTATAAGATTTAATATAATAGAGAATAATTTCCGTAGTACATTGAAGAAGAACAAAGATTTATTCCGTTGAATTTATTCGTATAATAATGTGTAGATCATTCTTCTCTCGGGTCGGGGGCTTAGATATAAATGACTCAAGTGCTCGTGATCTAATAATTATAGGTCATAGGTTAGAAAAGGCAACGACAGTACATTGAGCGCGGAGATTTGTAAATTATGTCTGACACTTGTTTCTTTTCGCTGTAAACGAAATACGTTTCAATGCATTTATTATTCATCATCTAGTTAAGATAGCATTTTCTTAGAGTATATAACTGATTTAAAATTGATTATGTCTACTTCCGTTTATTCGTGAATTCCGCCATTGATGAACTTTTTGAGTAAATGCGTGGGTGAGTGAGTGAGTGAGTGAGATAATCCTTTTTAGTTGCATTTTTACTGCCTTTGTATTCATAAATCTGTGCAATGAGATAATCATTTTTTTGTTAAATGACTTTTATGAAATATATCCTTATTTTAGAGGAATGAAGAACAAATGTATTTTTAAGTACATTTGGTGTAATGAAAAGAACATTCGTATATTGCTATCCTCAGGAAAATAGAACTGATTTTGTTTCCAGGATACAATAACAAAGAAATAATGCATGTCAATAAACTACGAGCAGTTTCCATTCTCGTCCTGTTTTTCCTACCTTATAGTCAAGGTTTGAATATTTTTTACTCATCTTTCTACAATTAGTACTAGTATTACTCTACAATAATTATTTCTATTATTAGTAACACAAATATTATTGTTGCTACTGCTAATGATAAAGATGATGATGCTGAGAAGACTGGGAAAGATAAATCATAATAATAACTCATAATGATAACGGTAGCAGTTCTTATATATGTGAGTTGAAAAAAAAGTGTCATAGCAGAGGGATTGTTCAGCCGATATTGGTAATGACACTTTTAATTGCAATATCAAATGTAGATTTTACCTTTTGTTTAAATTAGTTAGAAAGTATATATTTATTTTGTGTAGTAATTTGAATTGAAATTGGTAAAACATGAAATATATTAACATTCTTAATATTCATGGAATAATTATTTCTCATGCAATAGTTTCATTATAAAAGTATTTCGATTCAATTTCCATGGTGAATACACGTAGAGATTTTAAAAATACGTACTGGAATTTGGTGTGTTTGTTACTGCTTAGATTTGTAAAGTAGACTGAATATTTGACTGAGGTGATAGTCTCGAATTGTAGAATTAATAAATAAGAAAACGGAAAAGTATTTATTACATACCTTTAGACAATAGGTGCATTCATCTAATAATGATGATCTAAGCATATCTTTCTTATAATTGGCAACGCCTTGTTAGTGTTTAATGTTTAATTTAAAATCACTGGTCAATGTATTAGTTGAAACAATATTGACATCAGGACGATAATGTACATTTAGCTTTCTTATTCATATCAGCATATTTCCATTACAGGAAGCATGAAGTCCACTTGTGAAGCGCCACCTGTCGAAGAGGGAAAAGCAGGGGTGATAAGCTGCAAATTTGATGAAAATGTCCTTCGTCTGATAAGTTTTTCCTTGGATTTCATTCCTGTTAATGGTTCAGACATGGACTTAGGTTATAGGCCTTTCCTCAGTTACTTATCTTGTTTAGGTTTTAGACCTTAACTTACTTTGACTAGATATATTTTCTTACTTAGGTTATTGACCTTTCCTTACTTAGGTTATAGACCTTTCCTTACTTGGGTTATAGACCTTACTTTACTTAGGTTATCCTTATTTGGATTATAGACTTTACCGTATTTGAGTTATAGACTTTACTTTGCTTAGATTGTAGACTTTACCTTATAGGTTATAAACCTTTCATGGCTTAGATTATAGTCTTTACATTATTTATGTTATAGGTCTTACATTACTTTGGTTATAGACCTTTATTTATTAGGTTAGAGACTGTACGTTCTTAGGTTATAGGCCTTTGCTTACTTAGGTTATAGGCCTTTCCTTATTAGGTTATAGACCTTATCTTACTTAGGTTCTGGACATTGCTTAGATTATACATTTTACCTTATTTATGTTATAGACTTTGCTTAGATTATGGACTTTACCATTCTTAGGTTATAGACCTTACTTTGCTTAGAGTATAGACTTTATTTTACTTAGTTTATAGATATACTTAGCTTAAATTATGGACTTTACTTAGGTTATGGACATTGCTTAGATTATGGACTTTACCTTACTTAGGGTATAGACCTTACTTCGTTTAGATTATAGACTTTACCTTACTTATTTTATAGACTTTACCTTACTTATTTTATAGACCTTAATTCGCTTAAATTATGGACTTTACCTTACTTAGTTTATGAACAATACTTTGCTTAGATTGTTGACTTTACCTTACTTATGGTTTTACATTGGTTATAGACATTTCCTTACTTAGATTATAGACCTTTCTTAGTTTTTAGACCTTACCTTTATTTTATACACTCTTATTAAATAATTCAACGTTTCCTATTCTCAGTGTGATGGGAGTAGATTTCAGGCACTTCATCTTTCTCTGTTGTGTGAGAGGTTAATGACTAATCCTTGTTTTTCTACAATGTGACTTAGTTTATAGACTATTCAATATGTCTCTATATGTGTTATGGCCTTATTCTTGTTTCTTTATGCATTGACTTAGGAAATAGTCACTTTCTTGTTTTTCTGTAATATGCCTTAGATTACAAACTGGTCCTTAACATTTTACACTTTGACATTGATTATGTACGTTTCTGTGCTGCCAAATAATATGACCTTTAATTTATCCTATATACAATTTCTTATTTCTCTCACAAATGATGAACTATAAATGCTCTAATTGTTTCTCGTGGTTTGAGTTGGTTATAGCTCAGCTTTATTTCCCTTGATAATAAATTATGCCATAGTTCAATCCTCATTTGCCTGTACTATGACACACTATATTCCTATCCTGAATTCCTTAAATTAGGACTTAAGTCCTCCAAATCTTATGTCTCTCAACTATGATTTAGATCATACACCGTTAAGTCATGACGTAGCTTAATGACCAATAATTAATTTGTTTCTTGCTGCTGTGACACATTATATATAGTGTTTCTCTATATAATAAATTAGTTTATAAAATTAATTACTTTTCAAAAATGATATATTGCTTTTGATTCTTTCTCTATTTTATATTTCCCTTTAGTTTATTTCATGTCTTACCTATAATTTAAAATATGTATCTGTGGAGCTGGAAATGCAAACAGACACGCAGACAAACTTTCTACCTAAATTGAATAACAGGTCTCGGCATAGCTCGCCATGGTCGGCCGACAACCGCGTTGATTTACATCGTGGCGCGCGTGTCATGAACAATGGGGAAGTTGACCATCCGCTATCAGCCTAGGGAGTTGAAACAAACGATAAGGGTGCTGACCCTTTAGTGCAGGCTGGCCCAAACATAAATAGGATGACCACGCTAACTAATTTCACTACGAGTTTTCTCGAGGCCCGCAACGACTTCCTGCGGAGATAGGGCGGAGTAAGACAAAACAAGAGATGTCTGAAAGGGTAATTATATTTGTAAATAATAATTCGAATTTTCCTTGTTTCAATTATTAAGTTGTATTTTTCTACAAATGCTTGTATTTTAAATTATTGAAATTTGTAATGTTATTCTTGGTGTCGCACAAACGCTTGTAAGAAATTTAATGAGAACCAAGAATAAGATTGCAGACTTAACGCTTATCAAACATGAACAGAGGTACGCAAAACATTGTATATTCCACAGCTCGGGAGTCAAAAGGAGTAAGTCAAAAGGAGTAAGTCAAAGGATCACTTGAGAGGATCAAGATTACTCAAAGAGAGTACTTCAAAGGGGTGGAGTCTCGCAAGGTAAACCAAAGAATTCTAACAAGTTCAGCTTTAACTTCACTAGCGACCTTGGCGCTGAGTACCTGGTCTACATATATTGTCATTGGAGCATTACTGGACTGTTGTGTGAAACCCAGTTGATCGAGAAGACGACGGAACGGTTTACAACAGTAAGAATTTGTCAGACAAGATTTGCTGGAGAAGCGCACGTGGATATTACGCGTCATACAGGCAAGACGGCCTGTGACGAAGAGTGACTTTTTCGAACCGGATAATACTGTCGGGGAGACTTGTATTGGTACGTAAATTTCACTAGTAATATGAGTTTCTGCCAAGTGGAGAAATCTACGGCTTGACAAATTAGCAGAGTAATGAATGACTCAATATTTTTGTGTAACAAAGTTAATAACTGACTTGTGTGAGAATTTCGTTTGGACTATAATCGTAACCAGGACACTTCGTTAATAATTGTGTGACCGAGTGCCTGACAAGAACGGTAAACGTGAACACTAGCAGGAGTGAAGTGAAAGTTTTGCAAGTTTGTTCAGTGTAACCTGTATTGCGCGCCAGTTGCCAGTACCGGGCGTAGACGGACACAACACCCGCAAATCACATCAGGTGAATGCTTACTTATGTTGCGTTACATGTCTGTAATCGTTCTATGATTAATGTGAATTTCTGATTTATATTCTTTCCTATAGTCTATGTTAGTGATTATTGAATTAAGCACTGTTAATTTGCTTCATTTAATTGTTAAGGGAGAACAGAATTTTTGGTTCTTCCTATTGATTTTTTTGAGAGAATCTGGAGAATGAATTTCATCTTCTGATTGATGATTTCTAAGAACTGTTTAGTTTACTCATTGAACATTAATTTAGAACAGTTCAATTCTTCATTCCTAACTCTTTAACTTGTTGAGAGAAAGCATTTAGATTCTAGATCTTATATTAATTTCTGGTGGGTTTTTTTTCATGACATTGAATGATTTGAGTTTTATTATATTCTTTTTTTTAATAAATTTTATTATTTCTTTAAAACTATTTGCTCTCATATCTGGAAGAGAGTTTCATGTGAAATTGAGAATGGGTGGGGGCAACCAATGACGTAATAACAATTAGATAGACGGTCTACGCACATGATTCAAAATAGTTCCTATTCTCGACGACGAGAGACAGTGGTAAGGGCCAAGATAGGTGAAGAGACGACTGTAAGATAACGGTGTATAGTTCACTATCTGAGACAGGTAACGCTTGGGTAGGGATAGCCACTGACGGACGGACTACCCAGGGATGACCTCGTCACTCTCAAGACCGCACGACAAGACCCTTGAGGAGATTGTGGGTGTGATTGGGAACGAGAGAATTAATTAGTATATATTAATGGGGAGCGTGATTTCGCTTATTAATTAATTACCCAAAGGACACACATAGAGAATCCCCTCCCCGCCACAGTATCATATGTCCGATTATAGACACTTCATTATTGTCCTCTTCTAAATTATATATTGATTTTCATTATTGGTGTCTCCTAAACACTAAATTATATATTGATTTTCATTATCCGGTAAAATGCTTCAGTTATAGATTGCTTCTTATTTTTTCATACTTTGAAGCTTGACAGTGAATCACATTTTTTTCGCATCCAAAATTCAATGATATTTTAGTAGTTAGAGATAAAAAAGAACTCATTATTTACTCCTGAATATACAATATTCAGCGTCTTAATAAGAACAAACGATATACTTTGCAGCAACATTTTGTTCATTTTTTTTTGGTGGGAATAATACCATGAAATTATAATCTAATCATTCCACATTTAACTGTTCTAATTAAATACGTTCAGCGTAACAGAATACACTATATATAAACATTATTTAAATTTATTATTTAATATTTATTGTGATTATGTTTCACAATATTTATTGTCGTTATATTTCACAGTTCATCATAACAATATACTCTTATTATTTCCGGTTGATAGTGACACTGGGATTATGTACTGTAAGGGACAAAAAGCTGACCTGTAAGAATACACCTGGCTTTCGTTTCGATGAACCTAAAAATTCCATTATCGATGTGATGATACCCTACTGCGATGCAACGCATACAGGTCGTTACATGTGTACAGTGATGGAGTCTGAGCCTGGGGATAACAAGCCATGCGATTTTTTCGTTCAAAGTATTTGAAAAAAGGAAATAAATCAAATTAAATGTATGAATGCATTTAGTGGGAGTGCTGGACTGGTGAAAGATTCATAACGCATCGGACATTTTATACGTCATTTACTTTCCATACATGTTATCTATCTATCTATCTATCTATATATCTATCTATCTATCTATCTATCTATCTATCTATCTATCTATCTATCTATCTATCTATCTATCTATCTATCTATCTATCTATCTATCTATTATGCAGAGAATGAAAGAGACAGGGACAGCGAGATTAATATGATTTAGATATATGTGTGTATGTATTGGAGATCAGTGCAGATGTGTTTTTTGTGTATGTGTGTGTTTGTATAAGAGATAGAGAGTGTGTATTATATTAAACGTTTGTTTATGATTATTAAACTGACCTCTGTATCTCACTAGCTTCTTCTATCCTTAAGCATTGATTTCCTTAGCGACAAATGAATGTTTGATTTATATGATGCTTAAAGAAGTTAGAAATAACATTACTTACATCTTACTTAGGTTTACCTGCAAGACAGAGAGAGTGGGACGACACATCATGGCCTAAAATCACTTACAGTAATGACAAAACTGGTATAAATTATAATACGACTAATCATCTTTTAAATATATATTTATATAAGCTTGTAATTTTAATCCCGAAAAGTACTAGAACATTACACTATTCATTGAAGTGTTGATATTACATTTCCATTTAAAAAGCAGAAAGCGAGTGAAAAGGATCTGATGACTTGCATTAATAGACTGATATTGTATTTTGTTTTGTACTCCCATAGTAAAAACATAAAATATTACGGAAACTTTGCTTCTGATGTGGTTATTGCAAATAAGTTTATTAATTAAAAAACAAGAGTTCGTCTGATAAAATAATATTAGGAAAGAAATTAAAAAAGAAAACAAGACAATAGGAACATGTACATATTTTATTAAACACTTTATGACTAATTAATTGCCTCCATATATTAAAAAGATTAACTAAACTGTTTAACCGTGCAATGTGGATTAATGCCTTATATCACTTGTATCTTTACAGAGAAAACGGACAATTCAAGCAAACTCGATATTCCGCCTGCCATCATAGCAGTAACTGTTGTGTCATTAGCTCTAGTATTGGTATTGATGGTGTTGGCTGCCTTACTATTGAGGTTAGTATATATTTAACTTCGAATAATTTATTATTTACTCTGTTTCTCTTAACTACTTCCTCTAAAATTTAAATGTACTTGACAAATGAATATATTAATTAAGCAAAAATTCCCTGTTTATACTACTAACAATTATAATTTGACAAATTAATTACAGTTAAGTTATTATATATTATTTATGCAAACAAGAATTGTTTATTCTACTACTATCAGAATGTAAAGATGTATACGTAAATAACATTTCCTAGCAGTTTCTGAATGCGTGTAAATTGATAGATAGGTGTGTGTGTGTGTGTGTGTGTGTGTGTGTGTGTGTGTGTGTGTGTGTGTGTGTATGTGTGTGTGTGTGTGTGTGTGTGTGTGTGTGTGTGTGTGTGTGTGTGTGTGTGTGTGTGTGTGTGTGTGTGTGTGTGTGTAAACATATGTTCACGAGTTAAGCGAAATTGATACCGTTGTATTTCACAGCAAAAGAAAACGTTGTATACTGAGGGTGCTTTGTTGTGTGAAGCCAGTCTTACCAACTACGTCATCTGACACTCCCCACAACCCAGCAGTGTGAGTTTCTTAAATTATATATTTTAATATAGGCTGTTTAAAAACTAATTTAATGGTTTCTTTCTAAATGTGTATATTTATCGAAATTTCTCATTCTCAGTGGTTTATGACAGTTTTGCGATATTAAGATTTATTATATAATTATCGTTTCCTTGCAGTCATTCTTATAATAAAAAATCTAAATCTTTTGTTTCGTTACGCTAAGTGATTTTTCTATGTTTTTCATGTTTCCAAATGTACGCTTTAAGTCTTAAATTACATGCGTATTTTCTTCTTTATATTTCTGTGCTTGAATCTTTCTGGACTATGTAATGAACTGTAGATTTATTTCGTTTAAAAATCACTTATAGAACTCTTTATAAATTTGAAGTCGATAATGGCATAATTAAGCAACTAGAAAAATTAATTAATTAACTGAAAATTATTAGTAAAGTCTTCGGATCAATGAAGAAACGAAGTCAGTAATACTCAGTTCATTTGATTGCATAAATATGCGTCATACTTTAAATGTGAATTTCAGTTGTGGAGAAAGTTATGTATTGGTTTTATGAATGATATGTTATTTGAAATTAGAAACATACAGTCGCACACAGTTCAGACGAGCACAGACACGCATAAATACTTGCTCACCCACCTACATAAAACACTCATATGAAATACTACTACTATTACTACTATTGCTACTACTAGTAATACTCTTACTACTACTAAACATATTTGTTCTCTTTGACAGATATAATGAGACTCATTATTGATCAATGCATAGAACGGATAAAGGCTTCCATCTAATTACTGGAAACGTCTGATGAAATGAGCCCGAGAGGGCATCAATTTCTACATTCGTTTTCAGGAAGAAAATTCGAATTCATTTTGTCACTGAATGTTCTGACTGATTTCCGTTCTAAATACTTATTTTTTCTGCTATTTCATATTTCATATTTCATAAATGCAAGAATTAAAATACTTTTCAATTTGACGCAGCTAACAACATTTTAAATGCTTTCAAATTAATCTGAAAATATAGTTTCAACATCAAAAATCGTATAGCTAATGATGTACTATAAATGTATCAAAGCACTGACACGCCAAGATTACAATTCGTTCTGCCTCTTGGAATCAAGTCGTTTCTTTCATCTTCCGTCAAGTCAATAAAACTTAAATATTATTCTCACTATTTTTATGCTGCTTAATTACACATATTTTTAATCAAAATGATTGCTGTGCCATTTTTAAAATCTGAATTGTACCTAATTTTCTATAGAAGTGATCATGACATTTTACATCTCCATGTGTAACTGTTTACATTAGAATTAAACTCATTGTCATTTTCTTTATATTGTATCTATGGTTTGATTACATGCATATTTATGAGTATTCACTGTCCATACAAATGCAGACCTACTTGTTTCATTTGAAAAGAAAATACTTATAACATATGTTTATATGATTCATCCTAATAAATAACACAGCTGACATTGTGCTTTATACCAATAAATATTATAATTAATTCATGTGCTTGTAAAGTTTTGCAATTATTTACAAAATTAATCAGCTGATCATGTGATATCTATGTGAAATGAATATGTATGTACTAAAATCAAACCTCATATACTCTCATGGTACACAATGTGTATATCTCATGATGCATCAAATATGTATACCAAAATATACCAAAATACAATCAACAACTACAAATAAAAAATATGACAAGAAGTAAGATTTCAAAATTGCCAAACTTAGACAAAATAAAACAGAATTAGATGAGACAGCTGAAATTGATGAATATTCAAGGGTGCTTGAGGCCCACCTCTCTCAACCAAAACAGTGATGCCACCTTAACCATTATGTATGGCAATAGCAGCAACTGTCACCATTGAGACATTCCTCATAAATGCTGGAGGTCCCCCCTCATCCACCACTAAAAACAAGATCATCAACAAAAGATAGTTTAGAATTATAAAATACCATACAATGTTATACATGGAAATTGAAATATATTCTTACTCAGTTGAAAGAAATATAACTCTGATTTTACTCATGATGGCCTTGACCACACAAATGAGCCATAAAGTGTGGACTCTTCCAAACAAGATGCTTTCTGTACTAATGCTTTGAAACAAGAAAAGAAATGTGGGTTTTGTTTCCATCAATTCATTTCCCCATAATTCCTTTATTGCCAATTGGTCATTTACTGTATACCAGTAGACAGGCATTGGTTAGCTATTGTTGTCCAGTATGTGGCCATTGGCTAACCTTAACTGGCTAGCATCTCAGGAATGCTTGCATCATATGATAAGTCACTTATCCATAACAAGATTTAAGATGTATTCATGCATTCAATGGAACATATACTATTGAATTCTACCAGGGATAATGCTAGTGTTATTTAATTATAATACTACTTCAGGCAATGCATAGTAATCCATGTGGAGGTATGTTTGTGATGTTTTCCATTGCATGTTTGTTTAATGTGCAGTATACAACATCTAGTTTTAAACCATACCGCATAAATATTGGTGATATGAATAAGTGATCCACAATGTATCACAAAATCTATTTCGTAGATAAAAGTATAAGGAAACAACTGACAGATAAAGCGGTGGAAATATCTGTGACAATGTATTTTGCAATCCTTATATGTAAAGAGTGCTACACACACAAACACACACACACACACACACACACACACACACACACACACACACACACACACACACACACACACACATGTAATTTGCAAGGGAAGTGTGTAGAGTGTTGTTTCATTGATTTGTCTGCAGCAATAATAATGTTTATTAGCCAAAGCTGAGAGTTGAATAGTTAAATTTTATAATTACTACAATAATATGATAAGTTATCATACAGAAAGGATAAATAGTGCAAACTACTACTACTACTTCTAATACAATTACTATAATAAATACTATTTTATACTATGTACACATTATTTTATTTTCTGTGGTAAGGAAACTTAAATATGTTTAGTCATATTCCTTAATAATGGAGTCACATTCGTTTGAAAAACATAAATGAAAAGCTGATGTTATCCTAAAGTGTAAACATGTTATGATGCTCAGAAGTCACTCTTGCATAACATAAGAGGTTTAATGTAGAGGTGTACATGACCATTTATTTTTGTATGCTTCTTCATGAGCTAAGGCTGACAGAATGGACGAATTTCTGACTCAGACTGTTAAACATATAGTTGTGAACACAAGTGACTGATGGACAGTGGCTGGAGAGCAGACATGGATGGCATCTGATTAAAGAGATGATGATGATGATGATGATGATGATGAGTGTAGGGGGCGCTTCCGGCTTCCGCCGCTGTCGCGTTGGGTGAGGGGGTTGTGGGGGAAAGGGAGTGGGTGGTTTAGCCCACTGGCTATTTCAAAGTAGTTCTCATGTATCATTTCCAATTGGTCAGTTGTCCGCAGAGTTGTTTTGTGCCTTACTCATTACCTCATGCCTGGCCGGTCAAAGCTGTCTGTCACTCTGAGCTCTTGTTGTTCGGGTGTATCTTTTTTTTAAACATTATTTTTGTTAATTTTTATTATTTAATTATTATTATTATTATTATTATTATTATTATTATTATTATTATTATTATGCCTCTTTCCACGACTTCTGTTTGACTGTCGGTTATGATCCAAGGTCTCGGAATCTTACCAAGATTCTGGGAGATCCAAGGTTTTACGGAGGATATGGGCACTTCCGAGGAGTGCTGCTTTGAGTAGTGGAGCAGGTCTGTGGTTTCCAGGGAGTTTATTCAGGTAGCCTTCCAATTCAGATGTTATGTTCCCCAAGGCTCCTATCACTATAGGTATCACTTCAATTATTATTATTCAGCCTCTTTCCACAATTGCTGTTTGACTGTCGGTTGTGATCCAAGGTCTCGGAATCTTACCAAGATTCTGGGAGATCCAAGGTTTTACGGAGGATGTGGGCACTTCCGAGGAGCGCTGCTTTGAGTAGTGGAGCGATTCCGTGGTTTCCAGGGAGTTTATTCAGGTAGCCTTCCAATTCAGATGTTATGTTCCCCAAGGCTCCTATCACTATTGGTATCACTTCTGCTTTTACATTCCACAATCTCTGGATTTCTAATCTGACGTCTTGGTATTTTTCTATTTTTTCTCTTTCTTTTGTTTTTATGTTTCTATCACTTGGAACAGCGACATCAATAATTGTTACTGTTCTGTTGGACTTATTGAGAACTACAATGTCTGGTCGTCTTGCAGGAATCACCCGGTCTGTTCTTATCTCGAAGTCCCATAGTATTTTGACTTCTTCTGTTTCGGTGACTGCTTCTGGTTGATGCATCCATGCTTTTTCTTGGGTTTTTATGCCATAGTTCTCACACATATTTCTATGTATGTGTTTTGCCACCTCATTGTGTCGTTTGGTGTATTCCGTTCCAGCCAGAACTTGACATCCAGATAGTATGTGCTCTGTTGTCTCATCCATGGATTTGCAGAGTCGACATTTGGAATCATTTGAAATTTTCATGATTTTCGCTTTGTGTGCTTTGGTGTTGAGTGCTTGATCTTGTGCAGCTGTTATGAGTGCTTCTGTTTCTGCTTTCAATCCTGCCTCTTTCAACCATCTGTACGTTGATTGCTTTGTTGATATTTCGTCGGTTTGTCGTACATACTGGCCATGCAGAGGTTTCTGGCTCCATGTATGTGCTAGTTCTTGCTTTGTTGTTTTCTTCCATGTTTCTTTGTCTGTTTCTGGGGGTTGGAATAGTCCACTCATTTTTACTGCTTCTATCAGTGGATCATCTTTGTTGTTATACCAGATGTAGTCCACAAGGCCAATGACTTCTGCTTCAATGACATGTTTGATTTTCTTCAGACCTCGGCCTCCCATTTTTCGAGATACATAGAGCCTGTCTACGTCTGCTTTGGGGTGTAAGGCTTTATGTATTGTGAGTAGTTTTCTTGTTTTCCTGTCCAGTTCATTTATTTCATTTGCTGTCCAATCTATGATACCTCCAGTGTAGCTTACTACAGGTATAGCGTATGCATTAAGGGCTTGTATTTTGTTTGCCCCATTTAGCTTGGACTTCATGACTTGTCTAACACGTTTTTCATATTCTCTCTTAACTTTGGACTTCACTTCTCTCTGCATATTTTCTTGATGTTGTAGTATCCCAAGATACTTATATCCATTTTCCATTGAAACATCGTTGATTTTTCCGATGTCGAATTGCAGGCCTTCTTCTGTTGTTTTGACCTTGCCTTTCTGGATGACAATTCGTCCACATTTCTCAAGGCCGAATTTCATGTTGATGTCCTCACTGCAGATCTTGACAGTATTGATCAGGGATGTGATGTCACGTTCATTTTTTCCGTACAGCTTGAGATCGTCCATGTACAGTAGATGGCTGATGACCTGTCCTGCTTTCATTTTGTATCCTAACCCTGTTTTCTGGATCACTTGACTTAGAGGATTCAGTGCAATGCAGAACAGCAGTGGCGATAAGGAATCACCTTGGAAGATTCCACAATTTATTGCTATGTCTGCAATATTTGTGTTGTTGCATGTGAGGGTGGTTTTCCAGTTTTTCATTGACTCCTGAATTAGGTTCTGTATTGATGGCGCTACTTTGTACAATTTTAATGTTTCAATTATCCATGAATGTGGGACTGAGTCATAGGCCTTTTGATAATCAATCCATGCCATTGCAAGATTTGTTCTTCGTTTCTTGCTGTCAGTCACTATTGCCTTATCAATTGCCAATTGGTCCTTTGTTCCTCTGCTGCCTGGTCTAGCACCCTTTTGTTCATTGTTTAGAAGTTTGTTTGTTTCAAGGTGAGTCATGATTTTGTCAGCTATAATTCCTGATAGTAACTTCCAGGTGGTTGATAGGCAAGTGATTGGACGATAGTTGTTTGGTGTTGTGCCTTTCTGTGGATCTTTCATAATCAGACTTGTTTTTCCTTTTACCATCCATGCTGGCAGGGTTCCTGGTTTGTTTAGTATGTCTTGCAGTTGTTCAGCAAGTCTGCCATGTAAGGAGGTAAGATGTTTCAGCCAGAATATTTGTACTTGATCTGGGCCTGGGGCTTTCCATTTTGCCATCTTTCGTATCTTCTTCTTAATGTCTTTCTCACTGATTGTGACGGTGCATTGTTCAGGTGTCTCTTTATGATCATCTTTCAGTTCCTGAATCCATCTGGCGGAGGTGTTGTGCGTATTTGTATTGCTCCAAATGTTTTCCCAGAAGGTCTTGGTATCATGAATGTTTGGTATTTGTTGTTCTGTTCTGGAATTTCCTTTGAGTTCTTGGTATAGTCTTCCAGGGTCAGTTCGGAATATTTTGTTCTGTTGGAATTGCTGACTTCTTGCAGTGTATCTCTTCAGACGGTGACTGAGTCCTTGAAGTCTTTGCTTTGCATCTTCTATTGCAGTCTTAGTGCTTCTGCAGTTGAGATGGTATTTGGCGACCAATCTTGCCTTTAGTTTTCCATTCTTTTGTTCTGCTGCTGTCATTTGGCTTATTTCTCTTCTAGTACACTCTATTTTCTTTTCTATTCTCTTCTTCCATGGTGGTACTGATGGTTTCTGTGTTTGTACTGTGTCTGGCCTTATATATCTTTCAATTACTTTTGCAGTGGCGTATATTAGACTGTTGGTTTCTGTGATATCTTTTGTGGGGATACGTTTTAGTACTTCATTTGCATTCTCAATTGCTGTCCTTAGATCTTTGTTGTTTTGCAGCCTTCTTGTTGGGGTTCTGCCTTCACGTGACTTATTTTTGTCCATGAAGCTTTTTATGTCTTCAAACAAGCGTTGCTGTTCTTCATTGAAGTCGCATGGAATTTCCCCAGCGAGGTTGTCAAGTAGAATTGACTGTTGTGAGGCTGTGAATTTTTCAGTGTCTTCAGTGTCAGTATATCGGATTGTAGTAGTGTTCGCTTGTTGCTGTTCTATCTCTTGAATTTCTAGGACTGTAAGTAGCCTATTTTGTAGTATCGCTCTCTTCTGGTCCAGGAGCCGCTGTTCACTGATCATATCATGTGGATGGTGTTTGAGCCAGTGTTCATACATTCGTTTTCTATATCCTCTTGTTGTTGGTTGGCTTAGATAGTAAGAGACCATGATTTGTATGTTTTCCTCTCTGGTCCATTTCCTCCGAGTTTTTGCTTGCGTTTCAGTAGCCCATTTTTCACTAGAACACCCCGAAACATCAGTGCCTAGCGCAGACCTTGTTAACCCGGGCGAAGTCTGATCCGGTATGGAATCAAAGTTAGTTTTCTCCATCATGAATGGGATGGGCAAGCGTGTATTTTGGAGGGAGCCGCTTTTCCCTCCCTCGATAGCCCAGAGTTGGGATTGAACCCGTAGCCTTCTGGGTGAGGTTTTTCTGCTCTAACCACTGGACTATCGAGACAACTTATTATTCAGTCTCTTTCCACGACTTCTGTTTGACTGTCGGCTATGATCTAAGGTCTCGGAATCTTACCAAGATTCTGGGAGATCCAAGGTTTTACGGAGGATGTGGGCACTTCCGAGGAGCGCTGCTTTGAGTAGTGGAGCGATTCTGTGGTTTCCAGGGAGTTTATTCAGGTAGCCTTCCAATTCTGGTGTTATGTTCCCCAAGGCTCCTATCACTATTGGTATCACTTCTGCTTTTACATTCCACAGTCTCTGGATTTCTAATCTGACGTCTTGGTATTTTTCTATTTTTTCTCTTTCTTTTGTTTTTATGTTTCTATCACTTGGAACAGCGACATCAATAATTGTTACTGTTCTGTTGGACTTATTGAGAACTACAATGTCTGGTCGTCTTGCAGGAATCACCCGGTCTGTTCTTATCTCGAAGTCCCATAGTATTTTGACTTCTTCTGTTTCGGTGACTGCTTCTGGTTGATGCATCCATGCTTTTTCTTGGGTTTTTATGCCATAGTTCTCACACATATTTCTATGTATGTGTTTTGCCACCTCATTGTGTCGTTTGGTGTATTCCGTTCCAGCCAGAACTTGACATCCAGATAGTATGTGCTCTGTTGTCTCATCCATGGATTTGCAGAGTCGACATTTGGAATCATTTGAATTAATCAATTATTATTATTATTATTATTATTATTATTATTCAGTCTCTTTCCACGACTTCTGTTTGACTGTCGGCTGAGATCCTAGGTCTCGGAATCTTACCAAGATTCTGGGAGATCCAAAGTTTTACGGAGGATGTGGGCACTTCCGAGGAGCGCTGCTTTGAGTAGTGGAGCGATTCTGTGGTTTCCAGGGAGTTTATTCAGGTAGCCTTCCAATTCTGATGTTATGTTCCCCAAGGCTCCTATCACTATTGGTATCACATCTGCTTTTACATTCCACAGTCTCTGGATTTCTAATCTGAGGTCTTGGTATTTTTCTATTTTTTCTCTTTCTTTTGTTTTTATGTTTCTATCACTTGGAACAGCGACATCAATAATTGTTACTGTTCTGTTGGTCTTATTGAGAACTACAATGTCTGGTCGTCTTGCAGGAATCACCCGGTCTGTTCTTATCTCGAAGTCCCACAGTATTTTGACTTCTTCTGTTTCGATGACTGCTTCTGGTTGATGCATCCATGTTCTTTCTGGGGTTTTTATGCCATAGTTCTCACACAGATTTCTATGTATGTGTTTTGCCACTTCATTGTGTCGTTTGGTGTATTCTGTTCCAGCCAGAACCTGACATCCAGATAGTATGTGTTCTGTTGTCTCATCCATGGATTTGCAAAGTCTACATTTGGAATCATTTGAAATTTTCATGATTTTCGTTTTGTGTGCTTTGGTGTTGAGTGCTTGATCTTGTGCAGCTGTTATGAGTGCTTCTGTTTCTGCTTTCAATCCTGCCTCTTTCAACCATTTGTACGTTGATTGCTTTGTTGATATTTCGTCTGCTTGTCGTACATATTGGCCATGTAGAGGTTTCTGTCTCCAGGTATGTGCTAGTTCTTGCTTCGTTGTTTTCTTCCATGTTTCTTTGTCTGTTTCTGGTGGTTGGAATAGTCCACTCCTTTTTACTAATTCTATCAGTGGATCATCTTTATTGTTATTCCAGATGTAGTCCACAAGGCCAATGACTTCTCCTTCAATGACATGTTTGATTTTCTTGAGACCTCGGCCTCCCATTTTTCGAGATACATAGAGTCTGTCTACGTCTGCTTTTGGGTGTAAGGCTTTATGTATTGTGAGTAGTTTTCTTGTTTTCCTGTCCAGTTCATTTATTTCATTTGCTGTCCAATCTATGATACCTCCAGTGTAGCTTACTACAGGTATTGCGTATGCATTAAGGGCTTGTATTTTGTTCGCCCCATTTAGCTTGGATTTCAGGACTTCTCTAACACGTTTTTCATATTCTCTCTTAACTTTGGACTTCACTTCTCTCTGCATATTTTCTTGATGTTGTAGTATCCCAAGATACTTATATCCATTTTCTATTGAAACATCATTGATTTTTCCGATGTCGAATTGCAGGCCCTTTGTTGTTTTGACCTTGCCTTTCTGGATGACAATTCGTCCACATTTCTCAAGGCCGAATTTCATGTTGATGTCTTCACTGCAGATCTTGACAGTATTGATCAGTGATGTGATGTCACTTTCATTTTTACCGTACAGCTTGAGATCATCCATGTACAGTAGATGGCTGATAACCTGTCCTGCTTTCATTTTGTATCCTAACCCTGTTTTCTGGATCACGTGACTGAGAGGGTTCAGGGCAATGCAGAACAGCAGTGGCGATAGTGAATCACCTTGAAAGATTCCACAATTTATTGCTAATTATTATTATTATTATTATTAATTATTAATTATTATTAATTATTTATTAATTATTAATAATTATTAATTAATTAATTATTATTAATTAATTATTAATAATTATTAATAATTATTATTATTATTATTATTATTATTATTATTATTATTATTATTATTATTATTATTATTATTATTATTATTATTATTATTATTATTATTATTATTATTATTATTATTATTATTATTATTATTATTATTATTATTATTATTATTATTATATTTTCTTTGAAAAAAAACAAAGAATCCAACACCCTTCTTCTCTTTTTCCTTCCTTCCTGTTTTTATTTTTTATTGTCCTCTTTTTTCTTTTATATTATTTAGCAGTTCTAATTATTATTATTTTTTTCCTTTCTCCTGTTAATCTTTTATCATTTCGCTTATTATTTGTTCTATTTTACTTGTTTATTTCTTGACTCTAAATTTTGCTTTTATTTACCTGGTTATAATAATTTAATTAGTTGTTTTTATATATCCAATTTTATTTCCTTATTTACTTTGTGAATTTTGTTGTATAAATTTAGGTGGTCCTCCCAATCATTACTTTAGTCGACCAATGGTGGGGCGGTAGGGGGCATCACTGGGGAAGCAGACAGAATGTAAAATAGGACAGACCTCCTGGGTGCAATGGGGTTGGGATGAAATAATAAACATATATAAGTTACTACATGCACTTTTCAGACGATACTTCAACAACAACACACAAGACGAAAAAAAAAAGTTTCCTTTAACAAATAGGTCCCATCCGGGGAAAAATCATAGGTTTATAATCCGACACTAGCTCCCAACTCATACCCAGTGGGTGGCTGAGTGGAGGCAGATTACCGGCACCGGTTTGGCGGGTTATAGGTCTTGGGAATAAATTAAAAATCAAGGTTTGGGGGGTGACTATTCTCAACACAACTGTTCTAGGAAATGTCACACTGCCTAATGACATACATACACGCACACTCGCACACACGTGCACGCACGCACGCACGCACACTATTCAAATGAACATATTACATAAAAGTCATTCCAATATTTTAAACAAAACGCCTGCTACGACATTTGTAGCGATGAAATTATGTGACATATATGAAACTCATTGTAATAATCATACACACGCACGCACACACACATACACGCACGCGCAAACACACTTATCAAATGAACACATTACATAAAGCCATTGGAATATTTTAAACAAAACGCCTGCTACGACATTTTAAACGATGGAATTATTTGACATATAAGAAACTCATTGTAATAAACATTGTTTGCACATTCGTTAACAATAACTAAAGAAGAAAGGTTCTTATTAGTGTGGATGGGTGGATGTCCGTGTACAGAGCAGTGTGTGCGTAGCACTTGTTTTGCCTGACAGCAAAGTAGGTCATCGGCCGCTAGTTTGAATCGAGGCGCGGTCTGCTATATAGTAATGTGTATGGCTGTGCCATTGTGTACGGGTTTAATCGCCACTTATCATATTATATATCTATTTAATAAAGTTGATGTTTAGATATTCAAATAGTTAGTGGGATGTAGTTTGTATTTATGTAATTTTGTAAGTTAGTTTATATTGTTTTCTTAGTGTATTCTAATGTAGGTGTACATCGTTTTCCCCTGGCACATGAATACTGTTATTTATTTTATTTGATAGTTTATTTTGCAAATTATATTGTAAGGAAGTATTATATTTAAAGAGTATTTAGTGTACTATTTTTTTTATAGTTATTATATAACTCTAGATAGTTTAGAAGGAATTTGTGTTAGAACGAAAGTACGTTAACACAGAAGTACCCTTTTAGCATAAGTTTTAGTCAGCAGTTCCAGAATTGTTTAGTGGAGTCCCCTTTGCCGCCCGGACTTTTTAGTTATATTGTTTGTGCGAGAGTGTGAGAGTCTTTTGTAGTCTTTGGTCGGTCTTTTGGTGGTCGTCTTTTGGAAAGTGGTCTGAGAGTGGTCAAGAGAGGAGCGTGTGTGGCGGTGTGTCGCCTAAATAAAGATCAGATGGAAATGTAAACACGTGTTGCGTGTTCTGCCTCTTCTGTTGTGGCTACCGTAGCCGTATTGTCTGATCTATCTATCTATCTATCTATCTATCTATCTATCTATCTATCTATCTATCTATCTATCTATCTATCTATCTATCTATCTATCTATCTATCTATATATCTATCTATCTATCTATCTATCTATCTATCTATCTATCTATCTATCTATCTATCTATCTATCTATCCATCTATCTATCTATATATCTATCTATCTATATATCTAATTATCTATCTATCTATCTGTCTGTCTGTCTGTCCGTCAGTCTATCTATCTATCTATCTATCTATCTATCTAGTGATTTAAGAGAATGTTACGTCACTTACCGGAGAAGATATTGCCATGCATGGATTGTGACCTCGTTACATACTGTGTGTGTGTGTGTGTGTGTGTGTGTGTGTGTGTGTGTGTGTGTGTGTGTGTGTGTGTGTGTGTGTGTGTGTGTACGTGTGTGGAAGCGTGATTGCTCATCTATGCATGTTTATCAGTGCATGTTTAAAATTCTTGTTCGAGTTCCGTTATCTGTACATGTAATACGGCATCTTGGTCTTTTAGCACCAGATACTCTGATTCTTGTTCAAACAGACATGTGCACCATTCTTTTCGTTTTATGTTATACTTGTTGCATTTCTATTGTCTGTTTATGTGCATTTCTATAGTCTGTGCATACAGTAATTGTGAGATAAGCAAAGTTATGTATATGAGATGTGTAATGTTCATTAATCAATTACAACAAAAATAATACATAGAATAGAAACAACTTCCAATCGTTAATTATGTGCATGCTTTTAGAGGTAATAAAGCAATAATGTAAAGCTCT
Organism: Sinotaia quadrata; assembly: GCA_028829895.1. NCBI lineage: Eukaryota > Metazoa > Mollusca > Gastropoda > Architaenioglossa > Viviparidae > Sinotaia > Sinotaia quadrata. The sequence goes on from CM054179.1 coordinate 138,343,127, forward strand.
GACACAGCTGTATTATGGATATCTGAATATATTTTCCATTTCCCACTTACAAATGAGGAAAGAAAAGCATCGATGTTTAAATTAAAGCAGCGTATGTGATTTTCTAAGCAGATATAAAACCTTTTGTCTTATGAGCTCTTTATTAAATATGTTTGACCTTATTTACTTACTGCATAATATGTACTGTAATGTTTGCTTTAAAATTATTAACATTGCATTGGGCATATTGACAACTTACATGTAATATTGAATGTGATTCGCTCCACTGCAGTAGGAAGAATGTTTTCATAAGCATACCAGATCCACACTAGACTATCAGTACGGTCCAGTGCTTTTGTAAAGAGAAATGGCCCAAACGGAGTAATGCAGCTACACCGAAGAATGTTTCCAGAACTGCAGGAGCCATTCTTCATCCAAAGCTCACAATAAGGTGACGTGCTTTTGTACACTCGTATGTGGACGTCACTGAGAGTGCTGCACGTCATGTTCCGAAGTGCAAAGGTCATATTTGTCAATGAGTTCTCTGTCCAGGTGACCTTCAGATCAGTGATCGTCGGAAACTCAAACTCTGCACCTGCAAAAATCATATATACTCACGTTACAAAGTTGTACTGACACAACAATACACGTGCATAAAATTGTGTAACACACATCACGCTACTTAGCATACGAGATAATCGCGTGCGAGAATTCAGACGATATCTTCACGAGTACATCTATGGTCTCGTTGTTTGGAATTTGTAAGGAACTAACATTTCATAATATGTGACTAAAATGAGTATCAACGCGTTGAGCATGGTTGTAATGCATTCTGACTATATTCCGAATTCTCAAAGATGATTGTATTCATTAACATTAAAAAAAACAACCTTACACATTTCAGTCATAAATGACTTCACATTAATCTTCGAAAGCACGAAATTCAAAATGTCAAAATAGCAGGAGTATTGAATGCTGATAATTGTTAACTGGGAAAGGCGTGATACATAAAAGTGATTAGCGAATCTGTAAAATGAAAGTGTCAGTACTCACTTTCTAGTTTGGTACTTTTAACTCTCCTGAAATTTCTGACGCTTAAATTTCTAATACAGTATAACACAGGACCAAATTATACGTTTTATTCATTTATGCATACATACATTCGCTTAATTAATCAGTCGTTCCAAATTGTATAGTTACGATGTCAAGTTGCGACACTCTTTTATATTTTAATGGACCTACATTTTAATCTTGAAATTAATATAAATTAGTAAGAAATGTGTAAGTAATTAATACATTTTTGCTTACATTTTAAAATTTTACTTTAAAATACATCATTATGCTTTTGCCTGCATTATCGTTATGGAGTAGTTAAGTTCAGTCTTCTTTACTGAATGGCACCATACGCCTTAAGTTCTGTAGAGTTCTAATACCTGAAGTACCGATTGTGATGACCTGAAGTCGTTACTAAGGTAAACAAGATAAATTATTGAACTTGCCACTTAGTTCATAGTGGAGTTGTACGACAATTGATGTACTTACATAAGAATTAAAATATCACGAAAATTTAGCAATGAATTTCTAGAATAATTTGCTGTAATATAAAATGTTAATTTGCAGAATGAAGTCTTAGTTATTGTGAACGTGCAGTCGATTTGGTGAGGCTTTAGGTCTCATGCTGTCTAGACTAGAGGTTACGTAAGCATCATTTATTTTAAGAGTATATATTACCTTACATGTATGTACACGTCCACTAGTTTAAATATACGTATTACTTCATGGTTTGTGAACATCCATCAAGTAACGTAGCCCCACATGGTTATACACTCATTCAAATTGTTAGGCATGTATGTTATATGATGGCCATGTATATAATCTTTTTATGTACCATATTAACACGTGGTTTTGTGCACACTCCTCCCGTTAAGTAGTGTATTACTTTATGACTAGTCACATGTCCTGTATTCATAAGTAGAAATATTTCAAATAAATAGTTATTCAAATTACACTTTTCCTTGTGAAAATGAAATTATTTTCATACTGTACAAATAAATGTTCACTTTCTTTAGAAAGAATTATTTCATAAAGATTGACGTTGCTGCAAAATTCAATTAGAATTATAACTATTGGTATAATTATAACAAATAAAATTATGTTGTAATGATTTATTGGTCTGTCAAATAATACTGTTTATATTTAATATTTCTACCTCTACCGTACAGCAAATGTAATGTGCACAAAAGCGTGTGAACTATGTTTACATTGTTGTATATCATACACCAAATTATATTTTCAATTTATGGGTGTTCCAAAGATTGACTTCGAATTATGAGATTTACAATTTCGCAATAACGCATTCCGCGCACACAGATTACAAGTATGGCCCTTTCCGAATGTTTTAATTGTAACTTACACATCTGTGCTGAAATGAGTTGATTTGTTGCCCATAGGATGCAGGACACAGGCAGAAATATGTGATGTAGTGTCTTCCTCATCGTAAAAGGCTTCGACCGTTGCTTGTATAATAAAATAAATAGACTGAAATATATTTTATGAGGAATGAATTAGTTTCGATCGAAAGTGACGTCATGTATTTCTGTAGAATAGTATTTAATCATATAACCCACTTTGTATTGATATTTTTAAAACGATTATAAATCTTACATGATGTTGTACGGTTACACCAGTGTTATGTACATTTATATTATTTGCATATGCTCGAACGGGTACATGTAAATGTTGTAAAATATTATTCTTTCTCAAACACTACGTTAATTAGTTGGTTGAACTATCTCTAAAGCACTTTGTTAAGCAGGCAAAATAAAGCGTTTAGTTAAACAGGCAAAAATAAAGAGAAACTAAAGTACACCAGAGAAACTTGGTATGCTATCATATTTGACCAAAATGTTCTATCTATCTTTCCGTCTAATCTAAGCTTATCTTTTATCTACAGCTTTTATCATTTATCTTATCTTTAATTTCATCTCATCCACCCCATCTCCTCTTCACACCTCTCCTCTCATCACATCTCAACTCACCTTATCTGCGTTATCACAATCTATTTGAGATTGTGAACTGCATCTTTGTCGCCATCGTCTTCAACTTTTTTCTTCTACTTCATCGTGTTCTTCTTTTACATCACCCTTTTCATCCTCGTCATCATAATTGTTTATAGCACATGCGCACACTTTGCACATTAGCTAATAGTAATTCTCTAATGAACACATTAAGTAATACATCCTCACAGTTACGTTTTGTTATCAGCGATACTTACTCTGGTGATTTACTCGATCTGCATCTGCATGTGGACATGGTCTTGTAAAAGAAATGTCTAGCGATATATTCCTAGACAAATCGTTTCATTAGTTACGGTAACGCACTGAAATCTTTGTATATAAACCCGATTGTGACTTTCCTCTGACAATAACCGACGTCTTTAACCTAATAGCCGTTCTGGAAAGTTACTGGTTACATAAATGCACATTTTAAACTATTATTGTTTCATTCATTTTATTTCTGAAAACGCATTTATGTTTTCTCCATATTCATTTATGGTGGGTTGTAGAGGACGGCTCTAAAATTATAGTGTTTTCAATCAGTTTATTTTTACTGTTATTAACAAGAGAAGTAACAACAAGAACACCAATGTTGCCAATAGATTATCAACATCAATATTACAATTATTGATCTTCAATGTTCTCATCAATAAAGTTAACAATATCACAGTCATCCTTAACTCAATCGGTATTATTATTAGAATGAGCAATCGACATCATCATCGACCCCTACATCACCATTATTATCGTCTTAATATTATTTCTTTAACAATTGTTATAAATGAAGTAGGCCAAACAAATATCACCATTATTATCGTCTTAATATTATTTCTTTAACAATTGTTATAAATGAAGTAGGCCAAACAAATATCCCCATAAATTTTTGCTAAAATCAGAAGAAGGGTTAGAGGAAACAAATGTAACCCAATTGCAAAATGTATGTTATAAAAAAGATGTAAGAGTGCTTGAAAGAGAAAAAGTGGGAAAAGCCATAAAAACTTCCGAACCTAAGATGCATTGATGTCGATTCGCAGTTCGTAACATTTGCAGAAATAAACATAAACATTAAGAAAGTAAACACTTACAATTTAAAATGAAAGAAATTAGAATGATATAAAATATAATGAAATAGATTTAATACAAATAGCAAGGATATCAGGTATGCAAATGCATACATTCAGTCATCCGACCGAGAGTAGTTTTCACAAAATTGATCTTTCCCAGAAATCGAACAGACATACATGGAGAGATCCTCTACTTGCAATGTGATCAAAAGGGTTAATGTGACTCATGAGAGGTTTGGATGAAGTTAGAATTATGCAAATTGATCTACACTGATCTACAACTCCACAAGGTATGTGTAAACGGAAAAATGCTAATTATTACACTTACGTAATTAATTTAATTAATCTTTAATTAATTTCGTTATTTCTCCAAATTTTAGTTATAAATTTGATTTGAAGTTCACAATTCAAGGTTGAGTAGAATTTGTTTGGCATAAACAACGCTGACCCACAACCGTAGTTGAAAGGAGTTAGAGTCAGGGGCCATTAATTCTTACATAACATGGACCTATCTTGGGCATCCATCTCACTTAGTCTTTTATGTGCGTGCGCTCAGCCATGACTATTTTTGAAAGGAGTCAGGGAGCAAAACAAGTAGTAGCCAGAGGCTAAGAAATTCTAGAAGCTTCCATGACCTCTGAAAATACATAAAAGAGCAGACCCAAATTTCTCTACACTCTTTTACACATCTGTGGAGTCCCATGCACGGCTCATTGGTTAGAATTGAGAGAAAGGTATGTCCGATATAGAAATTGCATTGTAACTGATTTTAACATTTACTTTTGAATATGTTGAATCATGTTCTTGTAAATATTTATAACGAATTTAATCTATGATGCTTTATTTTCGTTTAAAGAAAGAATCAGATAAATTAAAATTATTTAAAGGGAATTGTAATGAGAAACTGAAATGTAAGTACAGATTGCAGAATTTTAAAGCATGATCCTGATATGCGCCATTACATTATCTATTGCAGTTCAAAGCCGTTTTGTTTTCTACGTTTTCGTCATTCTCCTGGTTCCTGGGTTTGTTTTCCATTGCGTCTCATTGTCTGGTTGTCTTGGGCTGACAACAGTACCGCCACTCAGCCTGCTGAATGTGTTAAGGGCCAGTGTGGAGTAACTTCTTGTTTGGACTCGTATGTACCGGGACCAACAAGGGAGACGGTATTACGAAGTGAGCTGCAGCAGGTGCGTGCGTGAGTCTGACTCACTTGTAATAAACAAGGAACTTTCCAAACCAGCGTGAACTCGGACTGTGTTATTCAGTACCAGTGAAAGGAGTATACTATACTGTGGATAATTCTGACTGTGTGGTATTCAGTGCCAGTGAAAGGATTTTTCCATGTACTGTAATAACTGTTCTTGGACAAAGTGTTATATGTACAGAATATTCATTTAACGTCACCAGGCGGGCTCAACCATGAGACATTCAACTGTCAACCAAACCTGCCGAGAACGAGGCTGAACAAGGCCGTAATCAGGTGATTCAATTACATGAATATTCTGTGTAATCTGTACATGTTTCTGTGATTTTTCATTCCTTGTTCCATGTCTGATTTTTCTATGTAAATTCTATGTATTTTTCCTAAAGTGTTGACTATGTAGTTGGCTTATTTATGTGAAGTGTTTATGTAAGCTTAACTAAATTGGATCATAGTGTCACATGAAATTCTCTAATAATTATTCTCTAAAACTGCATTGATATATCCTTTTTTATTAATTGTAATTCTGGAAGTCTTACGAGATTTGTAATTTCGGAATCGCCTAGTGTGTGATTTGAAGTCAATGTAAATTTATTGAAATTGTTATCTTTATTTCTTTTTAATAAATTGTTTTCTTTAAAACTATTTACTCCTTCATTTCTCGGAGGTACATGTGTAAATGATGGGTGGGGGCAACCAATGACATAAGACAATTGAGAAGACGGTCCAGACACATGTTTTAAAATAGTTCCCATCATTGACAGCGATGAGAGATTTGTGGTAGGGCCGGAATAGTGATAGAACGACTGACAAGATAAACGCAGTGTAGTCACTATTCTGAGACAGGTAACACTTGGGAGACGGTCATTGACTGACGGACTGCTCGAGGCTTGACCTAGTCACTCTCAAACCGCACAAGACCCTTAAGGAGGTTGGGAGCGATTGGTATGAAAGATATTAATATAAATTATTTATTAATTACCAAGGCGCACAGGAGGAAACCCCCTTTCCGCCACAGTATGATTAATGGTAAGTTTTATATTTAAAGAAAGATGGATAGTGATTATAGCAATGAAATGGCCATGTACATAGACTAGAGAATCACAAATGTCTGGGGATACACGTTGCACTAGCCATACACAGAGAATTACAAATGTGTCGGGATACAAGTTACAGCATTGCACTAGTCAAGTATATAGACTAGAGAAACGTGTGCATGGCACAAGGTATAGTAATGCACTAGTCATGCAGAGACTAGCGAATTACAAATGTAAGGGGACAGACGTTTATTATTAATTTCATCAGAGCCGAAAGAGTTTTTCAGATTAGATACGTACTATTAATCATCCTCATCTGAATTTTAAAATGTGTCAAGACATTCCTTGAAGCGAAGGGTTTGAAAGTTTTGATGAATAAGGATTATTGGTAGAAGTGTTAGAGTTAGAAAGATATCTAGACAACGCATTTATAGCTTTCCAAACAGGCTTACAGTTCTGTATTCAAGTATACGAAACAAAAAATGCCTTTGGATATTGCCAACTCTTTAATACTTCTGATCAAACTTAGAGTATGATCTTTTTCAAAAAGAATTTAGAATTTTTTAAATCTTTAAGGCACGATTTCCACCGGTCTCTCATGAATGTGCATCGACCTATTAAGAATTATGTTACTTAGCACTGTCTGCCATGCTTTCTGCCTGTCTCTCATGAATTGTTACTTTGCTCTTTCTGCCATGCTTTCTGCCAGTTATGTGTCCACATATATCATCATTGTAAATCTTTCGAAACAGCATAAAGATTCCAGACAAAGGTTTTAGAAAATATTATAAATTATGATTCATCTAAGGAAACATGCTGGAGTATAGAGAAAGGCCAGTCATAGATTGGAGCGTTAGCCTTTAATTAGTGGAGAACTACTATATTCTGGTGGTAATTAAATTAGTTTTTTCTAATATTATCTTCATCTCTTGATCTCGATATAACATTTATGTGTGTGTAGTTTTCTGGAGGGTTTGTTGTTGTGTCTTTGGCTGCTATATAACATCGTACTAATTTTACCTTCTGCTCGCTATCATGCTATTCATTTCGTTTTATCAATATTGTTTTGATTAATATCTATTTATCTATCTATCTATCTATCTATCTATCTGTTCGTCTGTCTGTCTGTCTGTCTCTGTCTGTCTCTGTCTGTCTCTGTCTCTCTCTGTCTCTCTCTGTCTCTCTCTGTCTGTCTCTGTCTCTGTCTGTCTCTCTCTCTCTCTTTCTCTCTCTCTCTCCAGAGAAATGTATGTCCCTAAAGATGTTTCTACATTTCAAAACCAAGTAAACCTTAGCACGAATGAAACTTTCTTCCCTACAAGTACTGTTAATATCAAAAGTGTACACATAAATTAAATTCGACTCAACAGAACAGCGTATCATGGTGATACAATTTTAAGGTCAGCGCGACCCAATGTGTTATTGAGAAAGTCTACGTGCTGTCGTTTTAAGAGAACTAGTCATATTTACCGGTGTTGTGCTGTAATTGACACCTGGCAAAAATATATATTAATCAGGAACGCATGACCTTACATCAAATCAAGAGCCTATTTTTAATCTTAAATGTCATTTAAAAATAAAACGCCTTCTTAGCCTACTCCAATAAATGATTGGAATAATAAATACGTCCATTTGGTTTGCTAGTTTAGCATTTTTCCTTGATATACTTTGCAGTACATATTTGTATACAATGTTCACATATTGCAGGCCTAAGTCTCAAGTAGTGTTCAACACTTTAGAATCTAACACTTTACCTAATAGTTATCGTGAGTGAAATATATCAGCCTAGATCATGAAATCTATTGTCATGATTCATAACTAGTATGTCTTCACATATGTAAAATAATAAATGACAAGAAAGGAAAACAGCATAAGTGTCCTGTTGTAATGTGTATTACTAACGTGATTCGTATAGTAGGACGATATGAACTTTATTCTAGAATAACATAATTATAAATGGCAGTTGCATTTTATTTATTAAGAAAATATTGCAACATTAAGAATAGTGTAACACATATATACACATACATGTAAATGCACATATTACTAGAAAATTAAGAGATACACAAGCATTATTTATATAAATTATTTCTAATTATTTACAGTCAACTCCTATATATTATTCTCAGGTTGAAACTATTGTTTATCACACTATAAAGCATTCTAATATATTGTTAATTGCAATATGATGAGAGATAATGTGGCTTCCAATCTTGAAAAAAAAATGCCGCCCCACTGTCACACTGCCATAAGAATAAATTTCAAGAAAATACCGGGAAAAATCATCAGCTTGGCATAGTTGTGCAAATCAAATTTCGTTACCCTTTTCTGATGGTCAGCGGTCATTTACCAATGGTCTGAAGTTGCTAAAATTATTCTTTTTGATACTTTTAATGCCAACATTTATCCAATGTATGTATGCGTGCGTGTGTGTGTGTGTATGTGAGTGCGTGCGTGTGTGTGTGTGTGTGTGTGTGTGTGTGTGTGTGTGTGTGTGTGTGTGTGTGTGTGTGTATGCATGCGTATGTGCAGCAGGAAAAGCTGTTATTAATCACTGTATTAGTATAATTCGTGCTGGCAACGGTCCGACTCTGAATGATAAAATCAAATCTCCCACTAAATCCACAAGATTCAGTTTCGTGTGGTTCTTATTAACTTTGCTGTCCTGTTGAAGGAGACATCAAAAGTGGGTTCCGAAACAGCTTGATTAGATTTTCCTAAACTTTATAATGTAAGCATCCTAAAGAATGTTTACATCTGTTCCCCTCCCCCTCACCGTTATCCCTGGTACTGTCATAAACTCATTACATTTATTCATATATATTAGGATGTCAGGCTTCCCTGCAGCGGCTGAAATACAGTTTTGGTCAGAATGACTTTTTCAATGGCCAGAGCCACAAAGAATAGTTCGAGGAACTAAAATCCCCCCCCCCCCCGGTCAAATTCGAAGAAAAACCCGGAGAATGAATAAATGAACAAGTTGGAAAATTTAAGGGTTGAATAAATTAAAGTATGAAGAGTTTAAATACCATAAGTTCGAAATCACTATTGCACAATAAGTAATCATACTATTTTTTAAAACTATTTTAGCATCCTTAAACTAATAACATGTACATATATGAATGAAAGATTTCACTCTATTTCAGTCTATTTAAGTTTATTTCAGTCTATTTCCCGCTACTTTCTTTGAGCCATTTGTCTTAATCATAGTCATGACAGCAATATATATTATAAAACGTAACTGCTACTCTACAAAGAAAAAGTATATAATAAATATTGTAATAGTCTTAATAATTTAACCATAATCCATTACTGAATCATACCTCACTAACAAAAATCATAATGGCAACATCGTCTGCTATTATGTATGAATCACAAACTATTAACCTCTTGGCTTTAGAGTTGCTTTTATGATGTAATGACATAGTTGGAGGATTAGTTTACCACTCAAATAACTTTATTAGTTTATGATAATAAACAGTTGAAATACAACTATTAGACTTTCTGAAAAAAACAAGATGTTTGCATGTTATATTGGATCAATAACTACAAAACTTACTTATTATACTGAAAAAAACACGCACGCACGCACACACACACACACACACACCCACACACACACACACACACAGATTGAGGCTGAAGCTGGGGTCAGAACATTACAATTAATTCATAAAATGTCTTCATCTCACTTGCCCTAATTTATAACATTTTCAGTTGCATTGTTATGAAAACAAACTAGTATTTTGTGTAACTCTTTCTGGAACAATTGTAGCAAACACATGCACGCGCGCGCACACACACACACACACACACACACACACACACATACATACGAAACATTTCTATTAATGTATAATAAATCTTTATTCGAAAACAAACAATCCCAACAATTGTTTTGTTTCAAATGTGTGTCAGCAATCGGAAATAGAAACTTCCCGTCGTATTTTACATTGTTACAGTTTCTAAAGGGAGACTAGTTCTTGTTTTATGAACAAATAAAAAAAACACGTATGTACAGACATCAAGGGTATTGAGCCAGTTAATAATGGCATCAAACATCAATTAAGCAAGAGGGAGGTGTGACACCCAGTCCAATTTTTGCTTCAGCTCAAACCAAATTAGGAATAAAACTCATCGAATGAAAAAATTTCAAACTGATATTATACTAAATGACACAAAAAGAAAGATCTGTTTGACATTTTGCCATAATTTATTGAATAACATATAATGAACTAACAACTGGCACGTGGTGTATATTGTATTTTTGTGCAGACAGTGTATTATGCTCCGGACATATACTCCCGGGATAAAACATGTCGACTTCATTTGATAAGTCACAAATGATCAGAATCACTGTAAATGAAAAATGTTGAAGGCTCACACTAGCGAGAAAAAGTAATTTATTGATTGCATTATTTAGCTAATGAATTTCAGCTCATGCAAATGACTATGTACGGGTAGTTCATGACAAAATGGGAAGTGTGATCATGTGGGGGAGTGTAGCCCACTTTGCCGTAGATGAGAAGAAGAAATACACATACATTTACTCAAGAGAACACGCAAGAAAATTTTGAATTAACGACAAGATAATTAATTATTAACACATTCTAGTAATTAACAATACTCTCAAAATATAAACAAAATAGCTCATTTTTACTAGAGTCCAAACAAGGAAACTTTTAGTAAAATAGACATGCGATACTAAATATTCTCCACAGGAAAGTGCTTTTATTTCCACAAAACTCTAGCAACAATAATAGCATATGGACCTTGATAATCCATCATCAACGAAAATAATATCAAGCACGACAGAAAAACATAAACACTAATATAACTGAATGTACTGGGTGCTGATGTATAAATAATGAGAATAAAGTATCAACTTAAATAAACTTAATGATTTTGAAATAAATGTCAGTGTCAAATGTGCGTAAGAGTGATGAGTGCCGAACGAGTAAATGAAATGCAAACCTCTAGTTTGTCAAGAGTATTGTGATCCTGCAATGACACTTGTAAAAAAAAGTGTATGGAACACTAGCAAGTATCATAGAACACAGGTCTGTGTCTGATGATATGCCACATATACAACCAGTGTAAAATCGGATGTAGCATATCATACATGGAAGCATACTGTAGCTAGGTGTAGCATTAATCTGCTAGGTGCACCTCTGAGAAGCGATATGTAGCACTTATGGAGTAAGGTCATGCAACAGCACCGTCACTTTAGCAAAGGATAACGTTGATATAGCGAAGGTATACAGAAGTCATATAGCAAAATGTAGCTCTAATTTAACGATTTAAACGTAGTGAAGTCAAGCAACACTGATGCGTAAAATAATACGTAGCAACGGTCAGAGCACTGATTTGTAGCATGGGTCAGATCACAGATATGTAGCATGGATCAGGGAATCGGTATGTAGCAAGCAGAGTTGCATAGCACAAAGGCGGTCCATTCATACTTTTCCTCCGATGTCTCCTGACTGGAAACACATGTCTCATTTCATCTCTGGAAAACAATGCTATTTCCCTTGCTTGAAATCAGACTTTTGCTTTGCTTGCAATATATTTCCAGATTAGTGATGACCCTAGCAACACAATATGAGGTACAATTACTTCTCCAGAGTCGTTCTTCCTTCCCTTTCTTACTCCCCTCTCCCCTCTCTCTACTGACTTGATGTCATATCCTACTTAAAGAAACATTTTGTAGAAACACAACACAAACTCGTGAAGTCATTTTGGAAACATTTGTTACTATAGAAATATGCTGCAGGCACGTGAATCACAAGTAATCTATTAACGATCACTCACTTCATCCTCAATGACTAAAGAAAGTAAGTAATCTTTTGAAAATATGTTATATGAGACCACGCAACATTAGTTATCGGTTATGATTATAATTATTTATACATCCATAAATAATTACATGTGATGATAATCTTAATGTATGTTATTAATAATTCTCCAGAAGAACCACTCGTCTCTCTCACTTGGCGGATACGCCTGTACGGTAAACGTTTTCTCTCTTCCATAAAATTAGAGACAAACATTTACCGTCACACAATATTTCCATAGATGGAAAACTTCTTACTAAAGGAGATGAAACAGTCTTTTAATTTGTATTTAGCGAGACCCATCCACCCAATTTCTTCTCCAACATAAGATTATTAATATGCATAAGACGGTCATTAAATTTATTAAATCAACAATCAAATATGCAACATATGAATATAATCAAAAGAACATTGACATTTACATCACTTCACAACAAATTTCAAGTAACACTGGACAATCATTCAGTTTATACTAGCATAGATATTAGCAGTCAATTAACATAAATATATAATCAAGTTCAAAGATATCATCACGGAAATGAGAGTAGAGTTTCAGAGAATAAATGAAGGTCAATACACATAATCTTTTCAAAGATGGCAGCTGTCGCCGGCATGTGTTCACAACAATGCTGTTTCCAACAGGTCACTGTCTTTCTTATTCAGGCGATGGTCTTTCTTCTCCCTTCTAGGCATGTTACACAACTGTTCCAGATGAGCAGATAAGTTCACAAAGCACACCAAAGAGAATCGACCTGAATTTTACATGCATTTACAAACACACCCGAAGGAAAGTTTCTTGAATTTCACTGTATACTTCTCAGCACACCAATGTGAACATTCAAAATATTCTTCATGAATTCTCGAGACCAAACTCAAGCCACACATTCTGCTGTATTGACTCTCAAATGGAATTCACAAGAATCAACTTACAGCAACCGGTTTTACTGATATGTTTACGACATTGCTGGATTCACACACCAACGTGACCAAGCAAGTACAGTAGTTACCATAGAACGATGTGACAAAATAAAACAAAAAAACCTGCTCCTCTGTAAAAGTCATTTTAAGGCAGCTCTAAATTTCAGGCATATTTCATCTCTAAACTTCGTTTTCTCTTACATAACTTCTCACCTTACAAATCTTACAACAATTTTGTTAGCCCGTTACCCATACAGTATAAGAAATATAGCATCAATCAAAATTCACAAGTTTAATGTACAATGTAATCAAAGTAATGAACATATAAATAATGGTTCAACTATAAAATTATTCTCTAATTAAAATCATTAGTTAGTTAAATTGAATTATGTTATTTGTCTTTCTTTGATGTGACTTTATATTCTTTGGTATATCAATATTTACATATTATTGTTGTTAGAGTGCTATGAATCATACATTATTTCTCTGGAATAAAAGATTTATTTAATAGTGCATGTGTGAGTTGCATTACAACAGCATCATGATAGGGATATATCAGAAATAAACACACTGATTTATCAGGGCTACATACAAGAAGCATTAGTTTAACTTGGAGATAAATGACATCTATTTATCAGACTGTTGGTTCCAAAATGTATTCTTGTGTGTTGGTCAGCATTTAGAGCCCCAAAATAAACTTTTAAAAACTGAAATACTTCTAATTTTCACAATATAAAGAAATAATTATTCAGGTTCCTATATTAATTTATCCATTAACCATACAACCCTTAAAATTTCATTTGAGAAATACCCTACAGCAAAATAATGTTTATCTTTCACATATGTTTCAGCATACACTATTTTCTCCGCTAATGACCTAGCCAATCCTATTTTCATTTTTATTTCAAAGACGATGACTTTCATATACATCATTCACTATCATTCCTGCTTCGTTCGTGAAAGAGGGTATGTTAGAATCTGCAATCAGCAGAGAAAACGAAACGTGACGTATATAATAGTTTAGGACGGTAACAATGTCTAGTAAATATAGCATGAGAAATGTGACATATATAATAGCTTAGGGAGACAAAGATATCAAGTTAACATAGACATATTGAAGAAAGAAGTGTTAGAGTAAAAGAACGATGATAAAGAAGGAGAATGTTATATAAAGTAACACAGGGGACAAAATGTTAACAGTTTATAGCTTTTAAAGAACGTTAACAAACAGGAGAAATGTTGAGCAAAATATTAGATATTATGTGTAGAAACTATGTCGCAAGAAATATTATGGTATTTATTTCCTGACGATACAAAACCAGCAATCACAAATATGACAGTGAAAATAACTGTAATGAGTATTAGTAAAATGATGTTAAAAATTAGAAACAAAATTATGCAGATCAGTGACACACACCGCACACACACACACACACACACACACACACACACACACACACACACACACACACACACACACACACACACACACACACACTCATTATATACATACATTTATTATACATAATCACTTTCACATACCTGATCTCCTTCGATGCCAAAATGTAACACCTACAGTAAATATAATGATGACAGCTAAGGTAATCAAAGCTGTTCCAATAATGATAAGATTTTCTCCAGCACTGTATGATGCATGTACTAGAAATAAATAAAATTTAATTAGAATACGAGTACTACTAGTAACAACATTAACAAAAACAAAAACAATAATAGTAATTTTAATTACAAATATTTTAAAATATAATAATAATGATGACGACGCAGACTGATGACGGATTCCTCTGAATATTGTTTAGAATTGAATCTCCAAGAATCTTAGTAAGAATTCGAAGCCTTTTTTTTATAACCGTCAGTCAACGAAAGTCGTGAAAAAGGCTGACTACTACTACTACTACTACTACTACTACTACTACTACAACTAGTACTACTACTACTACTACTAGAACTACTACTAGTACGTGTACTATTACTACTACCACTACTACTACTAGAACTACTGCTACTACTACTAGTACTACTACTACTACTACTAGAACTACTACTAGTACGTGTACTATTACTACTACCACTACTACTACTAGAACTACTGCTACTACTACTACTACTACTACTACTAGAATTACTACTAGTACTTGTACTATTACTACTACCACTACTACTACTACTAGAACTACTACTACTACTACTACTACTACTACTACTACTACTACTACTACTACTACTACTAGAACTACTACTAGTACTTGTACTACTACTACTACTACTACTACTACTACTAGAACTACTACTAGTACTTGTACTATTACTACTACCACTACTACTACTAGAACTATTACTACTACTACTACTACTACTACTACTACTACTAGAACTATTACTACTACTACTACTACTACTAGAACTACTACTAGTACTTGTACTATTACTACTACCACTACTACTACTAGAACTACTACTACTACTACTACTACTACTACTACTACTACTACTACTAGAACTACTACTGCTACTACTACTAGTACTACTACTACTACTACTACTAGAATTACTACTAGTACTTGTACTATTACTACTACCACTACTACTACTAGAACTATTACTACTACTACTACTACTACTACTACTAGAACTATTACTACTACTACTACTACTACTACTACTACTACTAGAACTACTACTACTACTAGTACTACTACTACTACTACTACTACTATTACTACTAATTATATTACCATCAGCACCAACAACATCATTGTTCTATTTGTAAACTGTACCAATATCCTGGAAACATTTTTGCATAATAAATTGTAGATTATGGTAAATCTTGCGTTTTTGAAGTATACAAAAAGGAACTCAAGTAGGTGAACTGAAATAATAAATAATGAATATAGCTATAAGTATAACATCATTGGATAAAATGAATATTCAACCATGGGGCAAATGCTTTCGTCATTTATGATATGTTTGTAAAGCTACAAGAAACTAAATTCAATACAGTAACATTCAATGTAAGGTTTCGAACTTTATTACTTAACTCCAAAGTTAAATCAAACATATAGTGAATGTAGCATCACTTTCAGTAATGCTATAGAGGTAAAAGTCGAGAAAGGGGGATGAGAAGTGTGATGCCGAAGGGAGAAAGGAAAAAGTATGATACTGTAAATGTAACGTATTTAATAAAAGATTCAAGACATTAAGAAAGTATTGCGTGGTATGCACAGTTTTGTTTGTGTAGAATATAATGGAAGGAAACTTCGTTTGAAGTTTGAAGCAAATCTATCAGTACAAAGTATGGGAGAGAATAATTATTATAATTATCGATTATTCTTTTAGGATAATGTACACATTTGGAGGCGAATAATTATTGTTGTTAATTACATGGAAGGGGAAATTTGTTGCAATGTAAGTATTAAGTCTCCGAACTTCTACAAATGTTCGTTGCAATTGCTACATTAAATGATATTCCGACAAAATCAAATGAGCGCACACATCGAGGCAATATGAAAACGGAAATAAAATCAAACCTTTTTATAAACTCACATTTCACCTGAATATGGTCACAACGCCTACCTGAATTGTTCTTTTGTTCATTTTATTTTATTGAAGCTAAATAATCATGTTGAAAATTTGAAACAACAAGAATGTTCACCTCTGCTTGTTTAAAATTATATATTCGTCTGCAGTAATTGATCTATGTTAAACGACTTTTACACCATAATGATATTGATCACACACATTTTTACATTTTCCTTATTTTCAAAGATGATAACTTATGCTATTACTTTCTATACACGACATCGAAGTAATTTTTACTGGATAATATTAAATACTATTTTTAGACACACTAATGCAGGCAAAGATAACTGGCATCCTATAAATGACCTTTTAAAACAAGTGAACGAAAATTATATTCAGATGTAAGGATGTTCTTTACGCACCTTATAATTCAACTATATCCTCTAAGCTGCACATCATGTTGATTTTCTACAATGGCTTATTTTAATGAGCTGTTTAGTTTTATGTGAACACAAGGAATGTTCTAGTGCCTTAAAGTGAATCGAATTAGGTAGATAGCAAAAAGTATTTTATTACAGTACAAATGATCGAGAACTTACCTGTAGGTGTTGTAGTTCTGAAGCCATCAGTCAGAGGATCTGGATGATAGATTATTAAATAATATTGTTTAAATGATGTTTTCTTTATAATATACGTCTTGATAGAGAAAGGTTGGAATGCAGAAGTAAACATAAACAAACTAAATTAAATATTTGCATTTATGGCTTCATATGCCTGGTATTTATCTCTTATGAGAATTTGTTTCAAAATGCAGATATTTTAATTTCAATATAGAAACTTGTGATAAACGCTATAAAAAAACAACAACTGATTCTTGTTTTTATGCCTCATTCTACATTCGAGACGTAATTGTAGTGGTATATACATTTTATTTATTACGTTTGTATTGTTGGAATCATAGAAGGTATCAGAATAGACGTATATAAATAAAATACATGAAATTGAGAGCAAAAAGTCTTCTCATCAAGAGTTTGATTATTTAAAATATTTAAAATGGATTTTGTGACAAAAGAAACCCACTATTCCAAAATTAAAAATATTAGTTGACTGTTTATCTACTGTTAATTTCGGAATTAATAATAATAATACAAAGGTGTTACATGCTTTGAATAACTTGGTATTTTATATGACTGTATACATTTGTTCTTTTAAACATCATCTTGTTGTACTCATGCAATAAACGTTTAAACATTTTCATTGAAATATCATTCTGTTTAGTTCCCATGTTATATAGAAAATTCAGTGGAATTTCGGCATTTATAGCGAAAGTATAGTCGTTTGTTGTGAATGTTGGATTTCTAAGGGACAATCAGCCTGTGCGTAAAGCTTTGATATTAGAGATAAAGCCGAAATACAGAAAAAAAATCGTTCTCCGCAAAGCAGGATACCAATTTTTCATTGACATGGATTATTGTTATGCATGGTAAATGACTAGTAAAGTTGTGAAAAAAAATAGTGTCTGGCTAATGTCAGGCCCCACTGAAAGCCCCATGAAGGGTAAACTAGTCAAAAGTCCGTGCTGAAGAAGGGAAGGGTTTAATGCAAATTTCATTATCCTTAGAATAGTCTGTTAGGAAATGTCACAGCACGCGTTAAAACTCTTTGCAATGTATCGGTCTCCATGAAGCTCGCTTGTAGAAATAATTCGATTTGTATAAGGTAAACACATGCGATTAGTGGAATTAATTCCACACTTTTCAGACTGTAAACGTTCTGATGATTTTGCATTCATTAAATAACTTTTATGTGTTTATAATTAAACATAATATAGATATGGGAGTGGATACTTTGTAACTATAAATAAAATTTAATTGCTTGAAAGTAGGATGAGTGAGAATTAAATTTAGCTGAGAAAACACTGAGTGTACGTTCGCATACATATTTTCAAGACAAGAATCAGGGTCCATGTTCAGGTTGGCATCAGGATTCAAATAATCAAGTTTGTGTCTGCACTTTATTCTTTTACGCTTATCCATGTTTGTGATTGGGCTCGGGCGTGGATGCCTTCTTAAGAAGAGCTTCGATTTGTGCGTAGGATTTAAATCAACTAAATTTTTCTGTCCGAACGCAAATCAAGGTCTAGAGTGAAAGAAAACTAAGTCGTCTCCACGTCTGCACCTACTCAGGTTGTGTAATATAGTCTTCTTCTCTATTGCTAACGTCTCCGTATTTCTGATGATTACTTAAAAAATCTATATCCCTTTGAATCTTTAAATACCTTAAAATGCCTAATATTTATATCACACTAAGGAGTCCAGCAGTCTGAAGTTCATTCTATTTATTGTTTCGTTTATTTTCTTGGCGCAATCGGACAGCCATAGAGATTCCACATTCTCTGTCCAGTCAGCAGTGAGAATGTAAAACTATCGATTTTAAATATTAAATGTTACTATATTAGTTTACGTACATATTTATTGGTTAACGTAAGGATGAATTTATTAACTCTGGTTCACCCTCTCCATAAACCATTAAGTAAGAATAGAACACAAACTTTAAGTAAAAATATGCGCGAGAGTATTACGAGCTAAAACCAAAGAGAGAAAGAGACAAACAGATGCAGATGGAGAGACAGACAGAAGGACATACTAGACTAAAATGTAGAGGTCGTTATCGTTTATTACATACATACCCGAATTCTGAACTGCGTAGTTATCATCCTGTTCTGGACCTAAGGAAAAATCCATGAAACTAACCATCACGTGTTAAATTTGATGACATGTTTTTAGAGACATTGTTAGATTTAGATAACTTTCTTTTAGTTTTATTATAGAAATTGTGTGACAAGAATTAAGTAAATATATCATTAATAACGGCTGGGTATGACTTTATACTATACAGGGCATTGCTGATTTGACTACTACGAAGTTTTTGAGAACGAGTGTGTAGTATGTGATATTGCGACATCGATCACGTAAAATTAATTGTTTTTAAATGTTTTTAAATGTTACTGGAAACATTGACCCATAAATAGTTAAAAGAAGAAGCCATAGTACAGTTAAGATGTTAATAGGCGTAAGCATTTGGCTTTTCCAGTGCCAGGAGTTAACTGGGCTAATAAGGTATCCAGATGCAACCGACGTTCATAACAAGCTGACTCTGTTATTAGGTGAAGTATGTCTGAAAATGTGTGTCTCCTCGTGTGTATTAATGTAAAAAGCCGAATCGGTAAGAATATATCAATTAATAAAGGGTAGATAAAGTTTTGCTGTCAACAAAACGCGTGTTATATTGATCCATGTATTCGATGCGTTTACTACGATAGATACTTAATTGTAAGATTTCTTTAAAAACTCTTTTTTGCTAGGAAACCTACTTCTACTAGATACATAATAGTGTGGAGTTCACACATGTTTTCGAGCATATGGAAAATTATTACACTAGACGTAATCAATTATTTGGTTTGAAATAATTTATGGTGATTTATATTTACAATGTAGTGTTTTATGCATAGAGAATGCTGCACGCATATAAGTTTGTGCATTCAAAGACTCCTGAAGAACACTTTAGGCGTGAAGAGTAAATGGGTTAAAAGGAACTACATATTTAATAATTGTAAAATATATTACTCGAAAATAAGTAATATTACAATAAACCGGGTCGTATAAGTGAAAGATTACTTTTTGTAAACAGAAGACGTGTAAATAGTACCCATTGGTAAATTCGACATCGTATGCTAAAATTTGCGGCGGATATGATGATGCAATTGAAATGTGGAGGCACAAAAGAAAAATTACCGAAATATTAAAGCCAGAAGCCGGAGAGAGAGAGAGAGAGGGAGAGAGAGAGAGGGAGAGAGAGAGAGAGAGAGAGAGTTGCCTGTGACCATGAATGAAGGAGAGAGAACAGAAAGAGATGGGGATTATCACATGATTACGCATGCGCCTGTTTAGTGAACTAAGTCTGAGAGATAGGTGCCTGCATGTGGGGCTAATAACGTGTACAGGAAGTAGAGGATAGTGACACATAAAATGGAAATGGATTGATAACTTAGAATGCTGACTTTTAATTACAATTACACTTAAGAAATGGGGTATAGTTTAAAACAAGAACACATTCTAATTCTAGTGTTCAGGCGCACTTGAATTAAATGTTTCAAGTTGCACAGTATCATTTGATGGGGAATTCTCCCAAATATTTTTAATAATATTTTTTTACTTCGTGATCTATAATACTTAAAATGAGATTCTCTTTGTGAGTTGTATGATTTGGAAATGATTTATAAAGATTATTTTGGAAGTGACAGTCCAGAATGCACGGGTGGAGGGGAGATAACTGTTTGAGTGAGTGAATGCGCCTAGAGCAGTAGCCGAGGGGTAGACTATTGTTACTGTTCGTGAGAACGCGAGCTCCCTGGCACCTATCAGTAGAACAGTTGGCTTTAAACGTTAGATCTCGAATTTTGTTTTTGACTTGGTTATGTGTTACGCAACGTTTAAACCGATATAACTGCGAACTTGTTTTTGGAGTGGCGACTTGTGTTGACAGAATGTGTGTGGAAGATGTGAGAAAATCTTAAATATTCATTAGCTCTGGGTGGATTCTTAAATTTGATTGAGTAAAAGAGTGAGTCTAGGTAGGGGTGGGCGTTGTTTTAAGTCTACGAATACCAGGGTGGAAATTCTATTCTTAATTCTTTGCAAATATTTCTTCGAGTGAGTGTTAACGACTGTATTGAGTCCCTCCCTAAAATGGGTTGTACAAGGAACAAAAAGTCCTTGGCTAGATAAAATAAAAGCATCTCTGTATTGTGGGAATGGTTAGGGTTTATTAGAATGTTATACTATTTGAAATATTTTTAACTTTTATTTGTTGCAGAGGCAAATTAAGTATTTATTAATGTAGTAATTCACTGTATATTTAGATTCTGCAATGGCATCTGTTTCAGGGTTTCTGTTTCTATCTTTATTTTTAAATCTATGATGTTGGCTTCGGGATGCCTACATTGAGCTTATGCATGATGTGTCCTATAAAATGCCTGCCAGCGTGTGAATTGTTTTGTGAAAGCTGTCCACTGCAGAAAAAAGACTGAAGCTAAGTTTTGCTTTGGACAGAGACTCCAGTACTGCGTTACCGCATACATTTATTTCAGTTTGAATTGCACAATGATGAGAAAATAGTATAGAATGAATTTTGCTCTATTCATTATTTAAAGTATGGTTGAACGTTTCATTTTATTAAATATTTATTAATTGTTTAGCCTTGAATATATGTTAGTGTAACATAACTTCATATATCTTATAAAAAATCTATTTATCAGTATAAATTACTGAGTGCGTACCGTGAGTCACCAACATATCGGATAACAGTTGCAGATATGCATATTTAGCTAGTGGGCCATGCCCCGCATTGGCACTTTTAGATCTTTTATATCGTTAACTAATTGCTAATAGTTGGTATATTTCATTAGTACAACGTCACCCCAGAGTACATCGCGACACATAGGACAGAGAGTGCTGAATAATATTCCATTTTCATACCCGTATAGTGTAAGCATATAAGAAAGATAATACAAGCAGTTGTGAGAGGTATTTAAGTTAGTCAATAGTTACAAAGGCAGGATAGGAAATATACAAATATAGACCAACATAGTTCTTAAGAATTTACATATTATTTTAACACAGGCCACTATTCGTCTTACGAAAGTAGCTATTTAACTAATAATTATAATTATAAAGACAAAAAGCACACATGGAGGCCGATACATTTATTATAAACGTAGCTATTGTCTTACATTTTACATGCAAAGTCGCAGACCTGTTCCTCTTTGCACCATCAGCCATACAGAGAACCACACCGGAGTCTTGGCATTGAACATCCCGCAAAAGATGAGCAAATATGCCGCTAGATGTATTGCTTAGAAATAGATTTCCATTTCCACCAAAGAGTTTCATGCTTGTAGGAGGGTTGCCATTTTCCCAAGAACATGAAATTCGAACGTTTTGATTTCTTGCTATATGTAAACTCTCCTCTTGTTCATTCAGTGTCAAGCTTGTGACTTGGGCAGAATCTATAAACAATACATAACATATTTTCAGGTCTGACGTGTGTCTTTCTGTTTCGTATATGTGTTGAATTAGTTGTTTATACCGAATGTTGATAAAACGTGTATAGTGCTATAATATGTTTTGCATCTGTTATGATTATTATTATGAATATCTTATCATTTAATAATGCACAATCACGTATCAGTGGTTAAATCTTAAATTAGGATCTGTTTTCCCATATGAATTTCACTTTCACACACCACTGTAAGTAAACGTACTATTGACACATAATTTATCTCTTCGCAGGTGGAACATTTCATCAATTTACTGTCATTCATCCAGTCACTGACCCGTCATGCCTCATCACCCACTGACTACTCCAGACATGTATCAATTAAAATGTATAAGAAGGGATTAAGAAAAATAAAGATTTATTATAAAAACTAAATATATCACAAATAAATATAACTAAGTTTTTAAACAGTCACGTACATATACTATTAAATAAATGTTGAAGTATATCTCATATACAATCAATACTAACAATGACTACTTCGAGGAAACAATCTCTACTTAAGGTTTAGAGTTATTTTCATAGAGCCGGAAATGAGAAAGTTAGGAGATAAATGAACGAGCACATGACCTGTTCTGTTGGGTCACCTTATGTTGTGTCGTAGGAAGAACACATGGACAGTTCATAAAAGCGATAGGCACCAGGGTTCCTTTTCAACCTGTATATGCAGTCGTGCTTGAGTACTCTCAAACTTGCTGGTACTAGAAGCGACAATGTGTCTCCATTCTCACCACAATTGTGTCTCCTGGTAGATATTAACACAAATGACACATATGTCGATCATAGGGACATCTCTCAAGACAAGGAACAATGTCGATGTTTATAAACAATGCAGCAACAGGAAGGAAAGGAAAAGACAAAACCATGCCCACAGCTCATGGTTGGCCTTAAGAACCATATTTCGAATATCGATCACAAGTACTGAAAAAGGTTTGACTAGATATTTATATTGACTTCGCATGTCAGCTAACCGGAATCACTCATCTCACCCTTCCAGCCACCACTTCATGTTCCAGCTATGTACTTAAGCTTCCGGCTGGAAAGTCAACTCTTTAGTTAGATGTCACTCATCTCACCCTTCCAGCCACCGTTGGCAACTACCCACTTTTTACTGGTCGGAAATCATCCCTTCTGTCAGGCTTAGCTCACAGGAAAAATAAATGGTTATCTACACCTCTATGTTAATCTTCTTTCATTATGCAAGAGTGACTCTCGAGCATCACAATATGTAAAATAATATCATTCATTTTCATTTCATCCATTGTCATTTTGGGTGATTTAAAATACAACTTCAGCATTCTATAATTATATTCATTAGTTTACACAAATACACGTGATTTCAATCGTTTTATTTTATATTATATATGCTCCGGTTTTAATTCTTCAAACATACCATACACTTATTTACATTTTATATTTTGCATACAGTAGTTGCTTAACTATATATATTTAGCTAACATGAGATACTTAATGTTTGTCAACAGTAGTTGTCTCTCAATGTAAAAGAAAAATATAAACAAATTCAATTAGTAATTGCTTGCATTGGTTTAGAGATAGTAAGACAAGCTTTAAACATCTGGCATACTTGTTTTCTGAATGTGCTTATATTTTTCATTTAATATGCTAATGATGAATGAAAGTGCATGTGAGTACACGATTCAAGTGTTCAAGTGTACACGATTTCCCATGCAGCAATGAACAAGATTTCATTTTCTGGTTTATATATAGCTATTTAACCTACATCATTAAAAATACGCATAGGACATACTGCGATGCTTTTGGTATAACAATATTAACATTGCTTTTGGCATATTGACAACTTACATGTAATATTGAATGTGATTCGCTCCACTGCAAGAAGAATGGTGTTTTCGTAAGCATACCAGATCCACATTTGACTGTCAGAACGGTCGAGTACTTTTGTAAAGAGAAATGGCCCAAACAGAGTAATGCAGCCACACCGCAGACTGTTTCCAGAACTGCAGGAGCCATTCTTCATCCAAAGCTCACAATAAGATGACGTGCTTTTGTACACTCGTATGTGGACGTCACTCAGATTGCTGCACGTCAGGTTTCGAAGTGCAAAGGTCATATTTTGCACTAACCTCTCTGTCATGGTGACCGTACGGTTAGTGATCGTCGGAAACTCAAACACTGCACCTGCGAAAGAATATCTTCACGTTACAAAGTTATATCATGACAGAAAAAGTAATGCATATGCGCATATTATTCAAGGAGATCACGTGTAATAATGCAATGTTTTAATTTATACGGCTATGCCATACTTTGCTATTCAATTGCGCAGTATAATTTCAAGGTGCGAACACTTTTTATTTCTCATTGGAGCTATACGTTGCTTTTGAAATTTTAAGAATTATCACAAAAAAAACTGTGAAAGATTTTTACGCATAATTTCTTAGTTTTATCATGAATGAGCTTAATTTATATATCTTCACTCAGTGTCACCACACGCCCCGTGACATGGAGCAGCAGTTCCGTAATGTAACGATCTTTGTACAATATCGGCATTGCATACTTCGTCTGAATTTCAAGCAAGGTGCACTGTTGAATTATTTGCCATATATTTCAAGGAAACAAAGCTTAGTCACAAACTAATGTACAGGGTTGCCCAAAATTAGGTTTACAGTTATTAAACTACCTTTTATAAAAACATTCCTCAGAGTATGAATCTAACTTACATAAGCAGCTTTTTCCTTGCTAATTGTAATTTATTTTTTATGTAAAGCTAACATTTTACTTGATAATATTTTTAAAATTTATATTCAAATAAATACTCTACGTGATAACTGTAAACCTGCTTTTGGGCCACCCTGTATTTATTCGATAATTACATTTCCATTTTGATTTAGAAATGAATACATGTCTGTTTAAACTATATCACTGTGAACTAAAATGTGAGAGTTTGGAGTGAAGGCGCTTAATTCTGATGAATGTGATGTCGCTCTGAAGAAGATTTATGACTGATATTTTGATACATAAGTATAGATGTTGTATCACATGAGGGATCACATCTATCATTTTAAGTTTACATTTTATTTGACGGTGATTTGTAGATATCCAGCAGGTTAAAGTATACATATTATCTATGGTTACATGCACAATCATCAAATAAACTATGCAAATTACCCAATGGATAAGACAATATCACATATTAAGTACACATATCAACTTGTAATTATGTACACATCCAATATGTTCATAAGCGTTTAAACAACATTTCGTTTACGGTTTGTATTACATACGAATACTAAAATATATTTAAGATTTATTAGATTTTTTTCAAATATCCAGGAAAAATATCTGTTTACTACTTCCGAATAATACTCTTCAGAATACACGCACATTACATATACAGTCTTTTCTCTAAAGAGTACGTTCTAATTTTAACTTACATATATGCATTGAAATGAAAGGACCTTGTGTAATCCATAGCCAGAATAATATTGAGAGAAGTATGTAGTTTACTGTCCTCTTCATAGTAAAAAGAAACTATAAACTTTACTGGCAAAGTAAATCACCAAAATATATTTTATGAGGAAAAAAATTAGTTTCACTTCGAGGTGATGTCATATTTCTTATCATTCAGTCTTTAATAAAATATTCCGCATTCAAATAATTTATAATACATGCATAAAATATTTATATATCGCAATATAGCTTCAACATTTATAGGTACATTTATATTATCTGCATGTGTATGTGTATTCGAACGAGTACGTGTACACTTGTAGACATTTTATTTGTTAGCTGGTGGTATTAGCTGCAAAACATTTAAATAAAAATGCAAACATAAAGAACAAAACACCACCCCACAAAAGAAACTTGATGAACTAACGTATTTGATGAGATGCTATCTATCTATCTATATATCTATCCATCTATCTATCTATATATCTATCTATCTTATATTTTACCTTGTATTATCTTTGTTTTCTCAATTATCAATCTCAGCTCATCCCTCTGTATCCGTTCCCACCCCAGCTCCCATCTCACACATCTCATATTTTGCAACATAATCTATATTACCATTATCTACACAACTCTCTTACTATATCTAGACTCTCTTCTTCCTACTCATCGTCGTCATTTACATCGTATCCACTTTCATCCTCAACGTCATCCTTATTCACATCTCATATCATCTCATCTTTTCTATATACGTTTTAGAATCAAGGGAGCAAATGTCAATAAAGTATTTACATGCACATTCAAATTAATGCAGGAGCCAGTGCTTGTACTAACACTCTCCCTGTAAATAGATTCTTTTCCTTCGCATCTACTTTAGTTATCATTTCTTCTGTTCGATGACAAGCTGATTAAAGGAGCAATATAAAGCAACATTATATTCCCAAACCACTCCCTAAAGTTGGGATCTTTTAATATCCGACTAAGCAGATCTAAATGGAATAACCAGTTCTTTATCCCTGTGTTTACTCATGTACATATTTTTTAAGCAACATTATATGGTATTGTAAACTATTTTCGGTAGAAAGATATATCAGCTTCAATTTACATTATACTAGAATGTAAAATAATGTCAAAAGTATACTTTATCATTGAAATTTGTATGACCCCCTTTCCCCTTATATGAAACCGCTTGTGACATATAGATAAAGAGAAAGCCTGCGCCAGCATTTGATTAGCCTAAGCACGGTGAACCTGTGCAATGGTCTCCTAGTATAAATATAATTCTCTTCTTCCCGGATTATATGTTTTAAGATGAGTAGAATGAGCGCCCGGATATAGGACTAACACAGGTTCTTTAATATTTGGTGCTAAATCTTCCGTTGATTTCAGTTAGTTTCATTTATCGAGGTACATCTGTCAAATATATCGTAAGTAATCGATTTATTACACATTTTACTGTACTTTGATGAAAGTGTTTTTGTTTGGTGTAAATTTAAACTTTAATATTGGCAGTAGAATGGAGTCTTCTTGAAAACAGACTCGTGTCGTCATACTCGGTATAATGTACTAAACCTACATAATTATTGTCTCCACAAGTGGAAAAAAATAAAAGTTGAAAATGCTTTTAAGATTACTCATAGGCAGGTGCATTCTTTTTGTACTCTCTACACTATTCCGTTGTGTTCCTGCTTAACCGAAATAGTTTATCTGTCAAAAGTTTTCGACGTGTGTCATAAGGATTACCAGTCCCAAGTCGGGCCGCCATGATGGAATACGAAAACGAGAAAATGCTCTTATTTCATTTCCATAGTTTAACTTCTACTAAAGTGAGTGTGGTGAGGATTGAAAACGAACATCTGTGAATGATGTGAGCAGTGTGTGAGAGAATGTATTTTTATGAAAGTAATAACGCGTAAATATTTTTTTAATCACTTTTTAAACGTCAACCCAGTTGACCTTTCTCGTTTTATCATCGTCATCGTTGTGATTGAATTTGCAAATGATAGGAAGAAAGCTACATACATTTAAAGTGACTGAGATTTTATAAGATTTAGAATAATAGAGAATAATTTCTGTAATACATTGAAAAAGAACAAAGTTTTATTCCGTTGAATTTATTCGTATATAATAATGTGTAGATCATTCTTCTCTCGGGTCGCGGGCTTTTTATAGATATGAATGACTCATGTGCACGTGATCTAATTGTTATAGGTCATATATTGAGCACGATTTGTAATGTCTGACACTTGTTTCTTTTCGCTGTAAACGAAATACGTTGCAATGCATTTATTATTCATCATCTAGTTAAGATACCATTTTCTTAGAGTATATAACTGATTTAAAACTGATTATGCCTTCTTCCGTTTATTCGTGAATTTCGCCGTTGATGAACTTTGTGAGCAAATGGGTTGGTAGGTACCTTATTGAATAAATGCGTGGGTGAGTGAGATAATCATGTTTTTTGTTAAATGACTTTTATGTAATATATCCTTATTTTAGAGGAATGAAGAACAAATATATTTCTAAGTAAATTTGGTGTAATGAAAAGAAAATGCGTATATTTCTATACTCATGAAAATATAACTGATTTGTTTCCAGGATACAATATCAAAGAGATAATGTATGTCAATAACCTACGAGCAGTTTCCATTCTCGTCCTGTTTTTCCTACATTATATTGAAGGTTTGAATATTTGTTACTCATCTTTCTACAATTAGTACTAGTATTACTCTACAATAATTATTTCTATCATTAGTAACACAAATATTATTGTTGCTACTGCTAATGATAAAGATGATGATGTTGAGGAGACTGGGAAAGATAAATCATAATAATAACTCATAATGATAACGGTAGCAGTTCGTATATATGTGAGTTGAAAAAAAGTGTCATAGCAGAGTGATTGTTCAGCCGATATTGGTAATGGCACTTTTATTTGCAATATCAAATGTAGATTTTACCTTTTGTTTAGATTAGTTAGAAAGAATATATTTATTTTGTGTAGTAATTTGAATTGAAATTGATAAAACATGAAATCTATTATTATTCTTAATATTCATGGAATAATTATTGATCATGCAACAGTTTCATAATAAAAGTATTTCGATTCAATTTCCACGGTGAATATACGTTGTAGAGATTTTAAAACTACGTACTGGAATATGGTGTGTTTGTTACTGCTTAGATTTGTAAAATAGACTAAATATTTGACTGAGGTGATAATGTCAAACTGTAGAATTAATTAATGAGAAAACGGAAAAGTATTTGTTACACACCTTTAGACAATAGGTACATTCATCTAATAATGATGATCTAAGCATATATGTTTTCTTATAATTAGCAACGCCTTGTTAGTGTTTAATATTTAATTTAAAATCACTGGTCAATGTATTAGTTGAAACAATACTGACATTCGGACGATACAGTACATTTAGCTTTCTTATTCATATCAGTATATTTACATTACAGGAAGCAAGAAGTCCACTTGTGAAGCGCCACCTGTCGAAGAGGGAAAACCAGGGGTGATAAGCTGCAAATTTGATGAAAATGTCCTTCGTCTGAAAAGTTTCTCCTTGGATTTCATTCCTGTTAATGGTTCAGAAGTGGACTTAGGTTATAGGCATTTCCTCAAATTATAGACATATAGACCTTATCTTGTTTAGGTTTTATACCTTAATTTACTGCGGCTAGAGATATTTTCTTACTTAGGTTATAGACCTTTCCTTATTTGGGTTATAGACTTACTTTACTTAGGTTATGGATCTTTCCTACTTGAGTTATAGACCTTACTTTGCTCAGATAATAGATAATGTACCTTACTTAGGTTATAAACATTCCATGGCTTAGATTATAGTCCTTACATTGCTTAGGTTATAGGCCTTTCCTTATTAGGTTGCAGACTGTACCTTGCTTTCCTTTAAACCTTTCCTTACTTTGGTTAAAGACCTTTCCTTACTTTGGTTATAGACCTTTCCTTACTTTGGTTATATACCTTTCCTTATGAGGTTATATATCTTATCTTACTTTGTTTAGATTATAAATGTTACCTTATTTAGGTTATAGACTTTGCTTAGATTAAGGACTTTATCTTAGGTTATATACCTTACTTCATTATGGACATTACTTTACTTATGTTATAGACCTTACTTCGCTTAAATTGTGGACTTTAACTTACTTAGGTTCAGGACATTGCTGAGATTGTTGACTTTAATTTCCTAGGTTATGGATATTGCTTAGAATATTGACTTTACCTTACATAGGTTATGGACATGCCTTTACACTGGTTATCGACCTTTTCTTTCTTAGATTATAGACTTTTCTTAGCCTTTAGATCTTACCTTGATTTTATACACTCTGATTAAGGAATTAAACGCTTCCTATTCTCAGTGTGCTGGGAGTAGATTTCAGGCACTTCATCTTTCTCTATTGTTTGAGAAGTTAAGGACTGATCCTTGTTTTGATGTAACTTAGGTTATAGACTATTCAGTATACCTCGATTTGTGTTATTGTCTTATTCTTGTTTCTTTATGCATTGACTTAGGAAATAGTAACTTTCTTGTTTTTCTGTATTGTGTATTAGATTACAAACTGGTCTTTAACTTTTTACACTTTGACATTGATTATGTACGTTTCCGTGCTGCCAAATAATACGGCCTATAACTTATGCTATAGATAATTTCTTATTTCTCTCACAAATGATGAACTATAAATGCTCTAATTGTTTCGCGTTGTTTGAGTTGGTTATAGCTCAGCTTTATTTCCCTTGATAATGAATTATGCCATAGTTCAATCCTCATTTGTCTGTAATATGACAAAATATATTCCTATCTTGAATTCCTTAAACTAGGACTTCAGTCCTAGCACTCTTATATATAAGAACTATCATTTAGTTCATACATCGTTATGTGATGACGTAACTTAATGATCAATAATTCATTTGTTTCTTGCTGTTGTGACACACTATAGCTAACATGTTTCTATATAGTATAATTTATTTTCTAGAAAAACTAATTACTTTTCACATTTGTGATTAGATGATATATATATATTATTTTACCCTTTACTTCTATTTCATATATATATATATATATATTCTCTATATATTTTATTTTACCTTTTACTTCTATTTCATGTCTTGCATATAATTTAAAATATGTATCACACGTCCGATTATAGATACTTCAATTTTGCTCTCCTCTAAATACTAAATACTAAATTATTTCCTGATTTTCATTATCCGCCAAAATGCTTCAGTTATATATAGATTGCTTGTTATTTTTCTATACAATGAAGCTTGAAGGTGAATTACATGTTTCTCGCATCCAAAATTCAATATAGTTTAGTAGTTATAGATAAAACATAATTCATTATTTACTCCTGAATATACAATTTTCAACATCTTAATAAGAACACACGAGATACTTTGCAGCAACATTTTTGTTCTTCATTTTATTTGGGGGGAATGATACCATGAAACTATAATCTAATAATTCCACCTTTAACTGTTCTAATTAAATGCGTTCATCGTAAAAGAATAAACTATATATAAACATTATTTAATATTTATTGTCATTTTGTTTCACACGACAATTCATCATAAGAATGTACTCTTATTATTTCTGGTTGAAAGTGACACTGGTTTCATGCATCGGAACTGACAAAAGTCGGACCTGTAAGAACAACCATGACTTTCAATTCGGTGAACCTATAAATTCCATTATCAATGTGACGATAACCTACTGCGATGCAAAGTATGCAGGTCGTTACATGTGTACAGTGATGGAGTCTGAGCCTGGAGATAACAAGCCATGCGATCTTGTTGTTAAAGGTACTTGAGAAAAAGAAATAAATCAAATTAAATGTTTGAATGCATTTAGTGGGAGTGCTGGACTCGTGAAAGATTCATAACCTATCGGGCATTTTATACGTCACTTACTTTCCATACGTTTCTCTCTCTCTCTCTCTCTCTCTCTCTCTCTCTCTCTCTCTCTCTCTCTCTCTCTCTCTCTCTCTCTCTCTCTCTCTCTCTCTCTCTCTCTCTCTCTCTCTCTCTCTCTCTCTCTCTCTCTCTCTCTCTCTCTCTCTCTTATGCAGAGAATGAAAGCGACAGTGAGATTAATATGATTTTATATGTGTGTATGTATTAGAGGTCAGTGCAGATGTGTTCTTGTGTATGTGTGTGTTTGTATAAGAGATAGGGAGTGTGTATTATATTAAACGTTTGTTTATGATTATTAAACTGACTTCTGTATCTCAATAGCTTCTTCTATCCTTAAGCATTGATTTCCTTAGCGACAAATGAATATTTGTTTAATATGATGCTTAAAGAATTCAAAGTGAGAAATAACATTACCTTCATCTTATTTAGGTTTTCCGGCAAGTCAGAGAGAGTTGGACGACACATCATGGCGTAGCACCACTTACAAAACTGGTATAAATTATGATACGACTAATAATCTTTTAAATATATATTTATATATGCTTGTAAATTTAATCCCGAAAAGTACTAGAACATTACACTATTCACTGAAGTTTGATATGACATTTTCATTTAATAAGCAGAAAACAAGTAGAAGGTTCTTATGACTTGTATTAAAAGGCTCATTTGTATATTGTTTTGTACTCGCATAATAAAAACATAAAATGTTACAGAAACTCTGCTTGTAATTTGGTTATTGCAAATTAGTTTATAATAGTTTATAGTTTAGTTAAACACAAGAGTT
Organism: Sinotaia quadrata; assembly: GCA_028829895.1. Classification (NCBI taxonomy): domain Eukaryota; kingdom Metazoa; phylum Mollusca; class Gastropoda; order Architaenioglossa; family Viviparidae; genus Sinotaia; species Sinotaia quadrata. Next base: position 138,376,024 of record CM054179.1, read on the forward strand.
CGTCTGTTAAAATAATATTAGGAAAGAAATTAAAAAAGAACAAGACAATAGGTTTATGCTTCCGTTCAGTACTAAGTAGTAAATTTTTACTACACACTTTATGAATAATCAAATGCCTCTATATATTGAAAAAATAACTAATCTATTTACCCGTGCAGAGATATTTTTTCCAGTTACATGTATAATATATATATATATATACAGAGAGAGAGAGAGAGAGAGGGGGGAGAGAGAGGGAGAGAGAGATTGCCTGCATATATAAATTTGCGCATTTCATTAAATCACCAGTATTTCTCATAATGCTTCCATGTACACAATTTCGATTAATACCGTATATGACTTGTATCTTTACAGAGAAAACGGACAATACAAGTAAACTCGATATGCCACCTGACAACATAGCAGTAATTGTTGTGCCATTAGCTGTAGCATTGGTGTTCATGGTGTTGGCTGCCTTACTATTGAGGTTAGTATGTATTTAACTTTGAATAATTTATTATGTACTCTGTTTCTCTTAACTATTTCCTCTTGCATTTAACTGTATTTGACAAATGAATATATTAATTAACCAAACAAAAACTGATTACGCTACTACCAATTACAATTTGATAAATCAATTACAGTTAAGTTATTATATTAATTGTGCAAACAAATACATGTTTTTTTCTTCTACGTATTATAATTAGTCATCATAAAGTAAAGGGACAAAGGTAAGATACATTTCTTAACAGTTTCCGTATGCGTGTAAATTGATAGATATATGTGTGTGTGTGTGTGTGTGTGTGTGTGTGTGTGTGTGTGTATGTGTGTGTGTGTGTGTGTGTGTGTGTGTGTGTGTGTGTGTGTGTGTGTGTGTGTGTGTGTGTGTGTGTGTGTGTGTAAACATATGTTCACGAGTTAAGCGAAATTAGTACCGTTGTTTTTCACAGCAAAAAAAATCGTAGTAAACTGAAGAAGCTTTGGGGTGTGAAGCCACTCTTACCAACTACGTCATCTGCCACTCCTCCCCCCAACTCAGCCGTGTGAGTCTCTTAAATTATATTTTAATATAGGCTGTATACAAATTTAAAAAAATAATTTAATGGTTTCTTTCTAAATTTGTATATTTATCGAAGTTTCTCATTCTCAGAGGTTTATGACAGTTTTTCTATATTAAAGATTTATTATATAATTATCGTTTCCTTGTAACCATTCTTATATATATATGTAAATAAAGTCTTTAGCTTTTGTTTCGTTACGCTTAGTGATATTACTCTGTTTTTCATGTTTTCAAATGTGCGCTTTAAGTCTTAAATTACATACATATTTTCTTTTTTATATTTCTGTGCTTGAATCTTTCTGGACTATTTACTTAACTGTAGAGATATTTCTTTATATTTCTGTGCTTGAATCTTTCTGGACTATTTACATAACTGTAGAGATATTTCTTTATATTTCTGTGTTTGAATATTTCTGGACTATTTACTTAACTATAGAGTTATTTCTTTATATTTCTGTGCTTGAATATTTCTGGACTATTTACTTAACTGTAGTGTTATTTCTTTATATTTCTGTGCTTGAATCTTTCTGGACTATGTACTTAACTGTAGAGTTATTTCGTTTAAAACTCACTTATAGAACTCTTTATTTAAATTTGATTGAAGTCGAGAATGGCAGAATTAAGCAGCTAGAAAAATAAATTCATTAACTGAAAAATATTAGTAAAGTCTTCGGATCAATGAAAACACTACGTCAGTAATACTCAGTTCATTTGATTGCATAAATACTAACAACAACAACGACAACAACAATACTACTACTACTACTACTACTATTATTACTACTACTAAACATTTTTGTTCTCTTCGACAGATCTAATGACCCGGGAGGAGATTCCAAAGTCTCATTGATCAAAGCATAGAACAGATAACATATTCCATCTAGTTACTGGAAACGTCTGATGAAATGCGCCCGAGAGGGCATCAATTTCTACATTCGTTTTTAGGAACAAAATTCGAATTCATTTTGTCACTGAATGTTCTGACTGATTTCCGTTATAAATATTTATTTTTTCTGCTATTTCATATTTCATAAATGCGAGAATTAGAGGACTTTTCAATTTGACGCAGCTAACAACAATTTAAATGCTTTCAAATTAATCTGAAAATATAGTTTCTACATCGAAAATTGTGTAGCTAATGATGTACTATAAATGTATCAAAGCTTTGACACGCCAAGATTATAATTCATTCTGCATCTTGGTATCAAGTATTTCTTTCATCTTCCATCAAGTCAATAAAAATTAAATATTATTCTCAATATTTATTTTTTTTGCTGCTTAAATACACAAAACCACATATTTTTAATAAAAATGTCTGCTGTGCCGTTTTCTATCTGAATTGTACCTAATTTTCTATAGAAATGAACATGACATGTTACATCTCCACGTGTAACAGTTTACATTAGAATCAAACTCATTGTCATTTTCTTTATATTGTATCTATGTTTTGATTACATGCATATTTACAAGTATTCACTATCCATTTGGAAATATTGTCCATACAATTGCAGACCTATTCGTTTTATTTGAAAAAGAAAATACTTATAAAATATGTTTATATGATTCTTCCTAATAAATAATACAGCCAACATTGTGCTTTATACCAATAAATATTATATATAATTCACATGCTTGAAAAGTTTTGCAATTCTTTACAAAATTAATAAACTGATCATGTGATGTCTATGTGAAATGAATATGTATGTACTAAAATCAAACTGCATATACTCTCATTGTACAAAATTTGTATATCGCATGATGCATCATATACATGATAATCTTATACCAAAATATACAGATATACAATCAACAACTACAAATAAAAAAGATGACAAGAAGAAGTAAGACTTCAAAAATCACAAACTTAGACAAAATAAAACTAAATTAGATGAGACATAGCTGAAATTGATGAGTATTCAAAGGTGCTTGAGACCCCACGTCTCTCAATCAACCAAACCAGTGATGCCACATTGACCATTACCTATGGCAATAGCAGCAACTGTCACCATTGAGACATTCCTCATAACTAGCACAACGATGCTGGAGACATCCCCCCCCCTCCCGTCCCCCATCCACCACTAACAACAAGAACACCAACAAAAGATACTTTCGAATTATAAATTACCATAAAATGTTATACATGGAAATTGAAGTAAATTATTACTCAGCTGAAAGAAATATAACTCTGATTTTACTCATGATGACCTTGACCACATAAATAAGCCATAAAGTGGGGACTTCCCCCCCAAAAAGATGCTTTCTGTACTAATGCTTTGAAACAATGAAAGAAATGAGGGGTTCCATCAATTCATTTCCCCATACTTCCATAAGTGCCAATCGGTCAGTACAGTAATCCAGTAGACAGCCATTGGTTAGCTATTGTTGTCCAGTATGTGGCCATTGGCTAGCCTTAACTGGCTAGCTTCTCAGGAAAGCTTGCATCATATGATAAGTCACTTATCCATAACAAGATTTAAGATGGATTCGTGCATTCAATGGAACATATACTATTGAATTCCACCAGGGATGAAGCCAATGTTATTTAATTATAATACTACTTCAGGCAATGTGTAGTAATCAATTTGGAAGTCTGTTTGTGATGTTCTCCATTGCATATTTCTTTAATGTGCAGTACACAACATCTAGGTTTAAACCATAAACCATGCATAAATATTAGTGATATGAATAAGTGCTCCGCAATGTATCACAAAATGTATTTCATAGATAAAAAATATAAGGAAACAACAGACAAATAAAGTGGTGGAAATATTTGTGACAATGAATTTTGCAATACTTATATGAAGATTGTTCAGTGCAATCAAATTTTAAAGAGTGTCACACACACACACACACACACACACACACACACACACACACACACACACACACACACACACACACACACACATGTGTATTTTGCAAGGGATGTGTGTAGAGTGTTGTTTCATTGATTTTTCTGCAGCAATAACAATGTTAATTAGCCTAAGCTGAAAGTTGACTAGTTGGATTTTATAATTACTAGAATAATCTGATAAGTTATCATACAGGAAGGATAAATAGTGCAAACTACTACTAATAATACTACCTCTACTACTATAATAAGTATTATTTTATACTATGTACACACTATTTCATTTTCTGTGGTAAGGAAACTGAAATCTGTTTAGTCACGTTTCTTAATAATGCAGTCACATTCGTTTGAAATACATAAATGAAATGCTGATGTTATCCTAAAGTGTAAACATGTTATGATGCTCGGAAGTCACACTTGCATAATATAAGAGGATTAATGTAGAGATGTACATGACCTTTTATTTTTGTATGCTTCTTCATGAGCTAAGTCTGACAGAAGGGACGGATTTCTGAATCGTACTGTTAAACATATAGTTCCAAACACAAGTGACTGACTGATGGTGGCTGGAGAGGGGACATGGATGGCATCTGATTAAAGAGCAGTTGGAAGTTTAAGTACACAGTTGAGAATGATGAACAAGGTGGCTGTGTCACAGTCTGATAAAAATGTCATGACTTTTTGACCCACTTGTTGTTTTCAAATATCAAAATTTGAAAACCCTTTGTTTAAGTTCTCCCGTGGTACTTCAGTATCGAGAAGCTTCTAACAAAGAGGTCAAGACGTTATGTAACTTTAGGCCCATTGTCTAGGTTCTGGAACCAACTACATACCATGTGATCCGTCACGTGATGTGCTCTATGCTTTCTTATAAATATGGTAAAAGCGCGCCCGAATTGTACTCCGAATCCAAAAGCTACGACGCTGTACGACACGTCTAGTACCGTCGCTTACTCGTGAGTCATACAGGAACGGCCGACGCGATTGCTGAGATAACATTTCGACTTCTCACTAAGGTATCACATTTACTGATTGTATTTTGCATTTTTGAACCATGTATGTAATTTGTGCTATGCATTGCTATGTAACTTAAGCACGGTTCGTTGATAAATGACTAAAACCTATAAGTTATGGAATATAAATCATTGTAACTCTTTTCCATTGTAACTTTAATTTATATGACTCTAAATTCACTAGAGCCAGGAGTGCCTGTGCCCGACATGAATTTCATATGTAATTCAAATTATTGCGTGTAATTTTAATAGTAAATTGTGAAGCGCTTTGCTTGATTTGAATTGTCCTTTGTATGAACTCTAAATTTTAACGTTGTAAATATTTGACGATTCATATGTCATGCACTGTTAAATGTAACATGCATGAGAACATTATATATTCTAATCTAAATTGTAAACGACGCATTAGTCGAATTTCTAATTTGAGCATTTAAAACTAATCGTGCTTAGGTAGCGAACATGCCCGCAGAACGATTACGAAACACATTCTGTTTCTAGGTCGGTCTCATGATTCCTGTTCAAGCCAGTTCTGAACTCTTTTGAGTTGAGTTCGATTCCTTCAGAGTCCACCATTGCAGAGGCAAACGTCGACGTATAGGCGCATGTCTGTCTACACTTACAAGTTCACAAGCGGGCTAAACTGAGAGACAGTTTTCCCATTGTTATGCTACGCTCATTTCCGCTGACGTAACTACAAGTGAGGTAGACCCGGTTCGGACTGGATCGAGGACCAGGCAAGAGCTGAGTAGAAACTCTGATGACCAAAAATCATATGAAACAATTTTGGGCAAATTTCTCGAGAACGATAAAGCACTTACATGTCGAATAAGAATTAGACTTCGCGCTCGTATTTGATTATTGTTAAATTGTTAAACCTTATTAAATCTTATTTTAATTGTTTATTCTTCTTCGTAGTACATTTTTATGCATGATAGACCTATAGATAACTCTTGGATTGGATGGGGGCGAATGAGCAGAATGACGTAACGAATGCATATTAATTTAGAAGAATTTAACGACTCCAAGCCAGCTTTGTATGCAATTTATTAGTTTCGTAAATCTGTGGTCTGCACTACAAGACACATTTTTAAATTAGTCGAATGATAAGTTGGGCAACCAGTCTGTATAGGATAGAGAGAAGGAATTAATCTAATCTATTATATTTAAAGTCCTTAAAATCCTAGGCAGGGTCTATAAAGAAATACTGGAAACGTAACAGGCTGGGAGGGTGAATGTGTGATTCTGGTTAGCTGACGTGAAGTTAATAAGTACTCAGTCAAACCCTTTTGCAATAACTGTGATTGATATTCAAAGTCTGGTTCTAATGACAAGCCATGAGCCAATGAGTTGTCAGAACAATAATTCGAGAATGAATTTAGAATAATTTGTGTGTAAGAATTATTGTTTCATGTCTTGATTTTGATATACTGTATATCTTTGATTGATTCAATAATGTGTATATATTAGACTAATTGTTAGCCCTCATAATACTTCATTTAATACACATTGTTATAAACATATTCACTAATTATGTATTAGTAAATATGTTTATAACAATGTGTATCAAATGAAGTATGTATGAGGGCTAACAATTCTCTTGCAGACACGTAAGTTGTGTGAATGCAGAGAGACTGAGATAGTATAGGAAATTAATGAATTAAAAGTGTCACACTTGAATGTTTTCAGTGCATGCCTTTTTTCTTGTCTTCTTTTCCCTTTCATCTTATTGCTGGAATCTTTGACATTGCTTTTCGTCATGAGAGATTTATGTGATCGATGCACGAGTCGTCTCGTTGGACTGATATCTACCACAGAAATCCCAATGGTGGTGAGAGCAGAGATGTCTACCATCATTGTTTCTAGCAGGATCTAAGAGTACTCAGCAGACTGCATACACAAGTGGAAACAAACCCTTGTGTCGTATAGACTGTCATGAACTATCCCTGCGTTTCTCTGCGTTGCAACAGTGGCACAATAGAACAGGCCATGAACTCAGTCCTTTATCTCTTCTCTTTACCAGCTCTATGGAAAAAATTCTTAATTAGAGATTGCTTCCTTGAAGTAGTCATTGTTAATATTGATTGTGTATGAGATAAACTTGAGGATTTTATTGAGTAGTAACTTAGTTGCATCTATTTGAGCTAAGGTTATATTTTATAAATCTTTAAAGAATAATTCTTTATTTAAAGAATAAATCTTTATTCTTGTTAATCATTTTACGCATGATAATTGATGCATGTCTGGAGTAGATATGGGTGGATGGGGGCGTGAAGATTCAATGATTGGATGAATGTTAGTAAGTTGGTAAAATTACACTATTCCTAGAAGTTCCACCTGCGAATAGATAAATTATGTGTCGGTAATTCGTTACTTATAGTGGTGTATGAATGTGGAATTCATATTGGAAACAAATCCTACATTAACTGTTAAGCGATTATGCTTATTAAATAATAAAGGTATTCATAATAATAACCATAACAGAGGTATAGCGCATTATAGCGCCACACAAGTACTGTTAAAAATAAAGCAGTTGACCTGCTGTTGAAAAATGAATATTAACCCGTTAAATAAAACTGAGGAACATAATGAAAATGATATTGAAGTTTGTTGCAAGTTGATTAGATATTTAGCAAATTCTTATATACACTGTTTTAAAATACCATTTATCGGATGCTAAAGTGTGTAAGATTTAATTTAGTTTGAAACAAAGTCATTGAGAAGTTAGTAAAACGTCCATATCAATGGATATTTAACCCTTTATCGCACTCATATAATAAATTCCGCAGCACATTTACTAAAGCTGGTTGAATTGTATGTCGGTCATTCGAAAATTTATTAAAATTGAGGAAAACACGACCACGAGTGACGGCAGAAGTGGTTCACGCGCCAGCATAAAACAATAACAAAGACAATACATATATTACGGGATGAACTTTACATAAAACAATAACAAAGACAATACATATATTACAGGATGAACTTTACATAAAACAATAACAAAGACAATACGTATATTACAGGATGAACTTTACATAAAACAATAACAAAGACAATACGTATATTACAGGATGAACTTTACATGAAACAATAGGAAAGACACTATTTACATTACAGGAAGAATTTTACTTAAAACGAAGGTGATAAAGCATGACACTAAAAGTGAAGGAAAATGGACAAAAAGTTTTATGAAAGAAAAATAATAAAACTTAATCAAAGTACATATCAATTACAATTTCATTGATCAACCCTAACTATCCGGAAGAATCTAGCCTGTCACTTACTGTGTTCGTTTATTAATTAGATATTTACCGTTCAACACAGATTTCTCTCCTTTCTATTAAAGTTAGTCTTTCTTTTTCACGTGACTATTCTCAACACAACTGTTCTAAGAAATGTAACACTGCCTAATGACATACATACACGCAGACACGCACACGCTAACTTTTCAAATGAACATATTACATAAAAGTCATTCGAATATTTTAAACAAAACGCCTGCTACGACATTTGTAGCGATGAAATTATGTGACATATATGAAACTCATTGTAATAAACATACACACGCACGCGTACACACACTTTTCAAATGAACACATTACATAAAGTCATTCGAATATTTTAAACAAAACGCCTGCTACGACATTTGAAACGATGGAATTATGTGACATATATGAAACTCATTGTAATAAACATTGTTTGCACATACGTTAACAATAACTAAAGAAGAAAGGTTCTTATTAGTGTGGAAGGGTGGATGTACGTGTACAGAGGAGTGTGTGCGTAGCGCTTGTTTTGCCGGACAGCAAAGAGGTCATCGGCCGCTAGTTTGAATCGAGGCGCGGTCAGCTATATAGTAATGTGTATGGCTGTGCCATTGTGTACGGGTTTAATCGCCACATCATATTATATATCTATTTAATAAAGTTGATGTTTAGATATTCAAATAGTTAGTGGGATGTAGTTTGTATTTATGTAATTTTGTAAGTTAGTTTACATTGTTTTCTTAGTGTATTCTATTATTTTTGTAGGTGTACATGGTTTTCCCCTGGCACATGAATACAGTTATTTATTTTATTTGATAGTTTATTTTGCAAATTATATTGTAAGGAAGTATTATATTTAAAGAGTATTTAATGTACTATTTTTTGATAGTTAAAGTATTATATAACTCTAGGTAGTTTGGAAGGAATTTGTGTTAGAACGAAAGTATGTTAACACATATGTACCCGTTTAGCATTAGTTTTAGTCTCAGTTCCAGAATTATCTAGTGGAGTCCCCTTTGCCGCCCGGACTTTGTTATATTGTGTGTGCGAGAGTGTGAGAGGGTCGTCTTTGGTCGGTCTTTTGGTGGTCGTCTTTTGGAGAATGGTCTGAGAGTGGTCAAGAGAGGAGCATGTGTGGCGGTGTGTCGCCTAAATAAAGATCAGATGGAAATGTAAACACGTGTTGCGTGTTCTGCCTCTTCTGCTGTGGCTGCCGATTGTCTCATCATCTTCATCGTTTCATCATCTCCTCGCATCCTGGGGTGACCCATAACAACAACAACACCACACCCCATCACTTTAGCATATTAGCTTAAATGCGCAGACAATGCGTCGCGGTATATTTTTAAAAAAGATTTTATCATAATGAAAAGTACACGCAATCTCATAAAACTCACTAATGCATGCTTACGTGCACACACGCGCACCCTCACTTATGAGACACACGAAAACAAATAATAACACAAACAGAAACTCTCTCTATGAAATGTTTGCTCGTATGCTACACTTAATATTACTACTACTCGATTCGTATCAATGTGTGGCCTGATAACAAAACGTAATCATTCATTTAACAAACATTTCGCTAACATTTACGTTGAGGTATTTAGTCTATTTGAGCTATTATTTGAGTCTATCACAACTTTTACTGTCAAAACGATACTGATAAGGAGGAAACTGAAGAAAAATCCCGCACATCCCTACACACCTTCACATTTCCTTATGAAACAATGATTTTCGATGGAGGTCAGTAGCTTTACTTTTGCATGTGGAGAAAGGATATTGAACACACACACACACACACACACACACACACACACACACACACACACACACACACACACACACATACACATACACACACACACACACACACACACACACACACACACACGCATAGTTGTATGCATATACTTACTGTGACGCCTGGTGGAGTGAGTGGTCACGATAAATCGTAGTTAGTGTGAATTTTCCTCTACATTGCACCCAACACTCTTGGTTATTTAGAAGATAGAAGATAATAATATAATATACTCTTTAGTTCTAAGGACAATCTATTTATTAATGAATAAACATAGCTATAAGTATAACTATGATTGGTACTTTTATACTGATTTTATAATGTCACTTTTCTATTAATCAGCGGCATGTACTGGCATGTTACTTGTCCAAACTAAAGTGAATGTTAATTATTTCAGTGACTTTAGTGACAGCAGAAGGTCAGTGACTTATGCTGTCCAACACACATTGTTCTGTTTAGCGAGGTGTGTATCTAGTTTTGTGTTGTATTGACAACATTCATTGAAACATATTCATCTAAATATGCACCACTAAACCACAGTTTTGGAATCATTTCAAATCATCACTATGATGATCAGTCGTGCAAAGATCAGTGGATAAATTGAAATACAGTATATGTCAATCGCGAAAACAAATACACCAAAACACCTCATATATATGTTTATAATAATTATATATAATCACGTACATACGTAGTACTGATTAATAAAATGAGGTTAATTACTCTCACTGAACTTCATTTGCATTATTGAACTCCGGGAAAATTTGAGAGATGGAATAGTACTGAAAAGTTGAATACAACCCACACACTCCTGATTCAAAGGAAAGGAGAGGGTAGAATAGAAAAATCACACACCAGATGATACTAAAAATATCGGGTATATCAGTCTTCTTCCGATATCAATTACAATCATATAGGCAACAATAATGGCAAAATCCTAAGACTCCATATATATCATGATATTGGTGTCTATTCAGAAGTGTTAGTATTAGTAAACATGAGTAGGCCCAGTCATATCCAAACTCACTGTACAATACATTTTATGTAATCTCAAAGTTAATTTCAAATAAACTGTTGAGCTGGAGATCTACAAATAACAGAAAAAAGTTAGCGTGCATGAATCACGGTTCTCAAAATAAACTGGGGGAAGGTCCCTCTCATTCCAAGAAACCATATTAAACTGATTGTTTCAAGTATGAACATTGCATGAGTTTAATGAATCCTTTCAAAAATATTTCATTTGCATGAAATCCCATGTGTTAGAAACATTATAATGAATTAGATCCACAAGAATCAATGGCATTATTGTGAATAGATCTTCAAGACTTTTACCTGAATTGGAGAGTATGAGATCCCAACATCTGTACGAATCATCAGCATGCAAGTGTAGATATAATTTCCTTTTCAGAAACGTTCTTGTTCATGAAAGCCACATTATTAGAAATATTATTTCACAAGAGGACATCCTACGTCATACTCAAAATATTACTATGAAAGAAGAGATTCGAGGTTATTCTCAAACATTATTAAATAAAAATGAAATGCACTACACGCTTTCATATTTAGTTGTGTATATAGTAATACAGATTAAAACAACCGAACAAGCGGTATTTCGTGTATTAGGCGATTTCATTGTTAGGTCCAAGGAGTCGGTAGGGACATTGGGACACGGGATTTCATTGTTAGGTCTTACCAGTCATTTTTAGGAATTATGTACTGTCACGAGAAAAGCATGGAGACAAAATTATTATTTTTTTTTTATTTCGCGGATTGTACAAGCCATGCCTGGTCTAAGGGGAATAACCATGTGTGCGTTAATGCATATATAAATGTTAAGCGTTTATTTTGTTCACAAATTTCATTTAGTTTAGGACAGACGTATGTAGACGTATTATATGTGTATCATGTCACACACACATAAATATATATCGTTTAAGGAGAATTTGATATACTGAGTGAATGTAGTTATATTATCAAATACAAGTGCATGATTGTATACTTTTTGATGAGCAAAATGTAGGAAAGTTAGCTGATACACATTATAATTTGCCTGTGGAGCACTTGCATCAAACATCATGTGCACTAGCAAATTAAAGTCACAATATCTGAACTTTCTGTAAGAAGAGAGAACTGAAGGCGAGAAGGCGAGAGAGAGAGAGAGAGAGAGAGAGAGAGAGAGAGAGAGAGAGAGAGAGAGAGAGAGAGAGAGAGAGAGAGAGAGAGAGAGAGAGAGAGAGAGAGAGAGACAGACAGACAGACAGACAGACAGACAGACAGACAGACAGACAGACAGACAGACAGACAGACAGAGAAAGTTGAAAACATCACAACAGCGCAAACAACAAGAAGGACTTTGAGATTCTCTCCCGCTGCATAGCAGAGGTCATGCAGCATGGCGACAAAGAAAACGTCTCTCCATGGAACATCAACAATATAATGTTTGTCAGAAGAGATAGGAAGAAGGTTAGAATCTTCATGCGGACGGATTTTTGCATGAAGACAGCAGCTTAATAAGAGCAATATTATGTGGAGAAACTTCAGATAACGAAAATTACGTCATGTTTACTAAGGAAAGTTGGGAATATCTCTTTCCATTATTTTTCATCCATCGTCCACCAAGTATACCGAGCATAGAGGGAACTTGTTCATAAATACATCGTGGCAAAGTGAAAAGTTCAACGCTTCAAGACAGACTATATGTGATACGTCATATGCATACAGTTAAAGACAGGCGAGTCATTCAGACTCTCTGTCTGAGGTTTGTCCTGAAAATTCTATTCTGCATGTGAAGGAGATGGTAATTCTTGGGCCACACAAGCCCAGAAGGTGTTACATTCACAGATGTGAAGACACATTCATTTGATGAAAGTACATGGTAACGCTAACGTCAATGAGGTTTAGCTGTCTACACGGAGACCAGAGATATCAGCGACATTTGTCACTGTTGGCATCAGCCAAAACTACCAGATTCAGCCTATACACGGGAGATCTAGAACAGCAATTCGAGCAGAAAACATCATTGTGAGTGACCTACAATTTTACGATTTGCGTCATCATTCTTCAAACCATCATTGTGAGCAATGATACCACTTGTGTCACTCCTCTTCGAACATTCACAGTATAAGTGAGTAGTTTTAAATGCAAAAGACCATATAGAACATTGTAAAAGATTTCAGAATTTATTGTGCCACTGCCAATAGAGGACTTAAGAATAAGAACATTTAATCATAATCTTACCCAGACATTTATCATTGTTTGTGTAATACAAACTAGAATATGGTGGTAAATCCACGTTTTTTTTTTTTGTATGAATTGTTTCCTATTAGCAGTGCAATTTACTGCATAAAGATGTTACATTTACTTTTTATTTTACTTCTTGAATTATTTCACCATATTCACCCCCACTTCTCTAGAGTGTATGACATTGGAAATGTGTGTGATTGATTTAACCACTGTATGACAGAGACGCCCAATTAGGTTAATAAAACCTAATTCACACTTTCTAAAATCTTGTTATTCACAGTTTTTGAGAGGGGCGAAAGAGTTTGTATTTGTATTGTTTCGTTTCATTTGTCTGTTTGTTCAGTACATTACAATCATATTCGCACACTTGCACGCACAGCCAATAAAATGTTCCTTTGCCTGACAGAATAAAGTCGGGCCCCACACAACCATCAATGGTGTCTGTCTTGTGTCTTTTGTAAAATATAAAAGACTACGTATTACAGGCATACGTCACGAGCTGTCCACTCCTCGAGAGAGAGAGAGATATGTTGGTGCAGCCAAACGAGACCACCACCCTGTTACGTTTCCAGTATTTATTTATAGACCCTGCCTAGGATTTTTAAGGACTTTTTAATGATGAATAAATTAATTCCTTCTCTATATCCTAAACAGACTGGCTGCCCAAATTATCATTTGACTAACTTAAAAATGTGTCTTGTAGTACAGACAACAGATTTACAAACTGACAATTTGCGTACAAAGCTGGCTTTGGAGCCGTTAAATTCCTCTAAATTAATATGCATACGTTATGTCATTCAGCTCATTCGCCCCCATCCCAAACCAAGAAATCTATAGGTCTATCATGCATAAAAATGTACTACGAAGAGGATTAACAATTAAAAATAAGATTTAATAAGGTTTAACAATTTAACAATAATCAAATACGAGCGCGAAGTCCAATTCTTATTCGGCACGTAAGTGCTTTATCATTCTCGAGAAATGTGCCCAGATTGTTTATTATGATTCTTCGGTGATCAGAGTTTTTTACTCAGCTCTTTCGTGTTGTTGTTGCCTGGTCCTCGATCCAGTCCGAACGGGTCTACCTCACTGTAGTTACGTCAGCGGAAATGCACGTAGCATAACAATGGAAAACTGTCTCTCAGTTTAGCCCACTTTTGAACTTGTGAGTGTAGGCAGACATACGCCTATACGTCGGCGTTTGCCTCTGCAATGGTGGACTCTGAAGGAATCGAACTCAACTCAAGTGAGTTCAGAACCGGCTTGAACAGGAATCACGAGACCAACCTAGAAACAGAATGTGTTTCGTAATCATTCTGCGGGCATGTTCGCTACCTAAGCACGATTAGTTTTAAATGCTCGAATTAGAAATTCGACTAACGCATCCTTTACAATTTAGATTAGAAAATATAATCTTCTCACGCATGTTACATTTAACAGTGCATGACGTATGAATCATCAAATATCTACAACATTAAAATTTTGAGTTCATATAAAGGGACAATTCAAATCAAGCAAAGTGCTTCACAATTTACAATTAAAATTACACGCAATAATTTGAATTACATATGAAATTCATGTCGAGCGCAGGCACTTCTGGCTCTAGTGAATTTAAAGTCATATAAATTAAAGTTACAATGGAAAAGAGTTACAATGATTTATATTCCATAACTTATAGGTTTTAGTCATTTATCAACGAACCGTGCTTAAGTTACATAGCAGTGCATAGCACAAATTACATACATAGTTCAAAAAATGCAAAATACAATCAGTAAATGTGATACCTTAGTGAGAGTTCGAAATGTTATCTCAGCAATCGCGTCGGTCGTTCCTGTATGACTCACGAGTAAGTGACGGTACTAGACGTGTCGTACAGCGTCGTAGCTTCTGGATTCGGAGTACAATTCGGGCGCGCTTTTACCATATTTATAAGAAAGCATAGAGCACATCACGTGACGGATCACGTGGTATGTAGTTGGTTCCAGAACCTAGACAATGGGCCTAAAGTTACATAGCGTCTTGACCTCTTTGTTAGAAGCTTCTCGATACAGAAGTATCACGAGAGAACTTAAACAAAGGGTTTTCAAATTTTGATATTTGAAAAACAACAAGTGGGTCAGAAAGTCATGACATTTTTATCAGACTGTGACACACCCCACATAACATATACAGACCTTCATATCTATTCAATTCTAATCTTTATTACATTTTCAATTGCTAATTCTTAAACACTTTTCGAGCATAGTGTCTGTTTCCGTTTTTATGCTAGCGATTAACAACTATCAGTGTAGTGGAGCTTCATATCCTAATGCTTAGCTTTATTTTACTCTTCGTGCTAGAGATTGATAACTAAAAGTGTAGTGGAGTTTCACGTCATAATGCATAGCTTTGTTTTATTGTTATTGTTTGTGATGTCCAATTACGTCGTTGATTTATTGCGAGCGAATGCGCATGTGTGTGTCAACGAGAGTGAAATAATAATCATCGAAACAAACAGCAGACCGTAGGCCCTAAGTAATCATATTTCGATTATCAGCATACTCAGCAGAATTAGTGCATTAGGCCAAAGAACATATATACAATCTATCTATCTATCTATCTATCTATCTATCTAGTGATTTAAGAGAATGTTATGTCACTTACCGGAGAAGATATTGCCCTGCATGGATTGTGACCTCATTACATACTTGTGTGTGTGTGTGTGTGTGTGTGTGTGTGTGTGTGTGTGTGTGTGTGTGTGTGTGTGTGTGTGTGTGTGTGTGTGTGTAATCTTTGCCGTCGTGAAAATTTGCGATAAAACCGTGAAAGTCTCTAAAGTTTCCTGTTTGTAAAGTTGGATGTAAACTATGGAGAAGAGGTGTACACAAATATTGTCTGTGACATACTAATTCGATATTCTGAGAGGAAGAAACTTTCATTTGACAAATGCAAGCATAAGACCGGAACAGAATAAAATAGGCATGTAAATGCGTAGATCTGTTAATTGTAAAATGTTTGTATCAAATATTTTTTTCGGATTAGCTATTAATATAAATACTTCACTGGAAAAAATGATGCATATTATTATTTACTTTACCATTTTTAGCCTTTTGCTTACAGAATGTGGAGCGTCTAACGGTAATTTGATACAATTTCCTTGCTTTTTATTTTTTTGTTCTCGAATTATATTCGCAGTATTATAATTCGAAATTTGCTATTAATATTTTTTTAATATTTAAATGTAATGATTCTGCTTTTATTATTTTTATTTTGATATTAATATATGCTTTCTGCACATTTCAAGCAACGTAATATGTCACGGGGATGGGAGGGGGTAATCAGAAAATTTATTTTTGTCCCTGTGAATTGTCTCCCCTTTGTCCATACGTGGCCCGTTCCGAGTTCATCTGCAGGTTAAGGTGAAAGGTTAATTAGATGTGCTGACAGCAAGCTTGTTCCCAATTGCTGTCAGGGCTTTTGGCTTAGTATGTTTACCTTTTTTACAATGTATTAATGAGCGAGTGGTACTATGTTCATGCTTTGTCAGAGTGTTAGAGAGTGTGAACGCTTACTTTGTAATTTTACTTTTATAATTAAAATCACTTGTATGTCTTTTTATGTTAAGGTTGGATAGTTATTTTAACAATAGATAGAAGTTGTAGCTAGTCAATTTTAGTCCTTACATATAAATTTAGTTAGGAACTATTTTCTTAGTCAATACACCCCTAGAATGAATGCACCAAAACCCGAGAACAATAGCCTAAGCAGTCATGACTAATGAGTTATTTTTTTTCTGGGAGGGAAAGAATAAAAGGATTTACCCGGCCATTTTGAATCAGTGTGTGTGTGTGTGTACATTCTGGACTACAGGGAGGTGTGAGGTCGTATATGGTTCGCCTACACAATCGGGGAAGAAAGACCAGAATATCTTCCACGTATTATACAGCGTTGGAGGTGTGTTTTGTCGCACCCAACTCTTTTATGGTAACCTGCGTCGGATGCCAGTATCATACGTTGGACCCGAAACCTGGACAGTGGTTGTTCATCAGTGACTTTGCGCCAAGTGCTGACGGGACAAGACTGGGCCGGGAGAAAGATATTCACCACCACTCATCAATATACCAACCATCTTTTAACTTCGCCCGCCAGCGAGGAGTTAAAGTTATACTTTCGGCGTTTATCAACGCGAAAGTGCCAGTCAACGAGGCCTGACGGTTCTACAACCTCAACTCGTCGTATGTACTTCGTACATTATCTGCTGAATCATCGTGATTTTCTTAGTTATTGGCCAATACCACTACGTTTATTTTTCGTCACGCAGACGTGCGTTTTCTTTTCCTTGAAATTAGTAAGTAGAAGAACTTTTCTCAGGGTGCATTCATTTAGGTAGGTTAGCATAGTTTATTAATTATTTAGGACTCTATTGAAACATTATTGGCATTTCTTTATATAAACATTGATGATTGATATAGGGTATTTACCCTAAACTTTCTTTTACAGACATTTAATTTAAGTGGAGATAATTTTAGTGTTCATCTTTTGTGGTGGGATTTTACCCACAAATTGGTATTAGAAATTTTGATACTATTTGATATAGTATTGCGGTTTTCACCGCTGCTCTTTTTAGTGTTGCTATTTGTGGTCATCACCGCTCTTTTCCGTACATGATTTGATATACATGTGGTATTGCGGTTTTCACTGCCAGATCTATTATAAATTTTGTTTGTCATTTTATTTCATTTATCATATCCATTTTTCTTTCTTTCTTTCTCTCTTTCCCCCCCCCCCGTCCCATGGATGCCGTGTGTGGGTGTTACCGAATGAATGACTAACACCGTGTGAGAGTTAAGCCCCTTTTTTTTTCCATTTTAAAATCTTTTTTAAAAATTAAATTCTTTGTTAACTCTTCCTCAAGAGTTGGGCTTCCTTTCTCGGGTTTTGAAAGTGTATGTTGGTGCGGTTGTTTGTTTGTTCGTTCCGTACGTCCTTCACACGACATTCACACGCCTGCTCACACACACTCACGCCGGCTTTCACATTTTACCCCACATCTCAGAATAAAGCTAATCCTAACCCCCACAAGACTATTCGTGGTGTCTGAGTGTGAGAATGATCATCAACATCTGATCGTTCGATGTGATCCCGGCAAGTCACGGTAACTGACCTGACCCCCCACCTTTGACCGAGAAGGGGAGAGAGGCCAGCGACAGTCAGTCAGACAACACAACAATATAGGCGGCCCGTGACATAATATATATTTTAATAAACACAATGCGCATATGTAAATTCCATGGTAAGGATATATGACAATTCACATATATCGCTGTTTCAATTTGTTTTCTAATTCATTGCAAATGTGTACATGCATGATACATTTTCTTATAATTTAAATTATAAATATTTTCAAAAATATTTTCAATTGGGCACATGTTTGTTCGGTTTGCAGTCTCAATCAACGGAGCCTCTTTGTACACCTCTGGTGTGGATGTAAACTGATACATTTATCATAAAATCTTACTAACGTAGTTTTAGTGTCGTAAATTTAAAGATGAGAAATCAAATACCTACTGCAATACTCTGACATTAACAGAGCGAATAGAGATATCTTAGATTTTGTAATACATAAGCATATAAATAAACAAACTAAACAAATATTCAAAGTTAAATTATGTAAATCATAAAAAACAGCCCCAATTAAATTTTTTCCAACAAAAATATGTTTTGAAATGATTATCAGAAACGCGTTATTGTATACATATGTTTTACTATGATCCAACTTAACTGTCTTGATTGTTGCTTCATAGAAACAAGTTGTCATGGGACATATTCGTACTACTGGCAGAATGAAAAGTGCATTCATTTAAGAGAACTTTGCAATGGGACTGATGAATGTGGAGATAATTCAGATGAGGCTGGCTGTGGTAAGTTTCACTTTTATTATGTTTATTTATTTTTACTTTGCATCATGTCACGCAAGGATAATATATTATTATTATTAAATAGGATTTTATGTCTTTACATTTCACATTGGTCGAATTTGAAATGGAGCCCTGTGATATGCTAGATGATCCATTACGTTTATGTAAAATAGTCAGAAAGTAAGTAATAATCTCAATTTATTTACAGAAACAAACACATCCAACCACCAACAGCATGGACTATATTATGCTAAATGTAAAATGCTTTTCGTTTAAAGTAATTTGATGAATATATATATATATATATAAAGAAGTTTGCTTAATGTCGATAATTAAGCAAACAAATACTATGATTTGCTAACTGTTACTTATAGCTTAGATGTGTGTATCAATGTGAAACACAAAGTATATAGTAAAAGGAAATTATTATTGTTTATATGTATATATCTGTGCGTGCATATAAATATCTATAATAAGCGGTTTTTAATCGCCTGAAAGCATTTTAAAGCATGAACTATTATAAATAAACTATTAAAATCCATGCAAGCAGTAGCTACTTTATTAAATTGATTACCATAATTTTATTATGCTAAATGTAAAATGCTTTTCGTTTAAAGTAATTTGATGAATTTTGTGTCTTTTCGTATATATATATATATATTTATATATAAAGCCTCGGTATAGTATTGAAAGAATTTTTTTAGTAACCAAATTATGTTATTAGACTAATATACAAAAGAAAGAAACGCCGTAAATGTCATGACTGGTTCAAAGTTAAAGTGTTATTGCATCTAAAGTCAAAATTACTTAGCAGTTAATATATCTATGAATTATCCTGACTACTTTAATTTTAACGCATGGGTTAGTTTAGTAAAATGAAATAAGCACCACAAAAAGTATTAGCGTTGAATTTAAGAAGCGTTAATTAAGTTGAAATCCTAACAGGTTTATATCGTTAACTCTAACTGGGTGCTGTAGCTCAATTAATTTTACAATGCGAAAGTCGTACTTCGACACATAGCGAAAAATATGTATGTATAAAAAGTATGAGTACCAAACTATCATTCGTACTCTTAGCAAAGTCCACGCATACCACATGAATACTAGCAACATGACATATGTATGAACATTTTCGGTAATTGGATATCAACTACACCACAGTTACATTTTAAACTCTGTTCTCTCGAGACTAACCTGGGTATTCCTTCGCCATATTAGTTCCTTTAATGTAGCAATTTCCAGTAACTTCATTGTATCAGAAAATCCATGATGTAATCAAGCATACTTTGCCCTATACATCAAGAGAGTGCAGTGTATCATTACATTACACACTGGGGGTAGAGACTTCTCAAACATGGTCGTTGAGATTTATAAATTATTAAAACTGGGAGATCTGGTTAAACAAGAAAATATTTGGTAAAAAGAGAAAAGAAAATGTCTAATATGAAATATAATCAGGAAACGAACACTAAATTTCCAGTTTAATCATCTCTAACTCCATTCTTTCTTACAATCAAGTCTCAGCTTACAGTTTACTGCAACAGTATTTAGTAGCTCGATACATGCATACAGTACAATAAATACAACGTAATTTTATGAACAGGTTCACTTGAAACAATGTCAAGTGTTTAGTACAGTACATACAAGCATCATAGCTCACAATTTGTAGAAATAATAATTAATCTACTCATATAATAAATCTCTAAGTAAAACGCAAATACAACATATCAATAGCAAAATGCACGAAATATTTCTAAGTCCATTCTCTCTCAATCAGTCAGTTACCTCACCATTATGTTAAAGGCTTCCTTTCATGACCGGACTTCTTCACACCAAATTCAAAGTGACTGCAAAATAAATTCTTCTTAACAGATAAATTTTGATCTTGGCACATTGGCTGTTCTTGTTCTTTTAATTCTTAAACATTGGATAATAAACAACTACACATCCACCAAACACCGGTTTAGATTACATTAGCATGCCTAGCACATTTTCCACCTGAGTTGTTTACTTTAACTCTTTGCGCTTACAAAATTATAAGCAGTGCCCAAGGTGGGATCACTTTGTCATTTAACAATGTATATAACAGTTAAGTATAGAAATAGAGATAATTAATTTACTCCACCACACTATCTATTTGTCTGTGTGTGTGTGTGTGTGTGTGTGTGTGTGTGTGTGTGTGTGTGTGTGTGTGTGTGTGTGTGTGTACACTAATATATACGTGATTTGAGGAGGAACATGTCGATTGCAATTTGGAGTGTACAACATACATATTTTCACCCATTCTTCTAGAGCTGTTGAGAATAAACAGTAATGAGAAGAAAGACTCAAATAGCTAATTAACGGGCCCCGCTGTGGAGCTATGTTTCTTTAATCTTTTGTTCTTGCATTTTACTACATAGTTACAGAGCGATTAACAGGGTGAGGTATTATTTGAGTAAATGATTGTAATATGGTTCATGAATGATATGTATTTACAATGGTGAACCAAATAAAATGTTGCCTAGTATATAGAAAAAGTTAGATATTTTGTGATAAAGTTGATGGCAGCAGATGAGTCATGTAGAATTTTTGAGTAGCTGGCGCAAAGTAGGGGTCTCTCGTCTATATATCAACTCAGATCATTTTCGGGTCACTTGAATCTTGGCAGTAATGTGTTGCCTCAAAATTTGTTACATACTTCGAGGTTATGACAACGGTCCTGATGTAGCCTAGTGTGGAATCACAGGGTGACGATTAGTAATAGTCGATTACTCTTGTTAGTTATACAAGTATGAAACGTTTGCACACAGATGGTTTAAATTTCTTTCCTTCAGACAAAATACTAAATGGGAGAAGAACTCAAGTACGAACTCAACAAACATATCTTCTCCTGCTCTAAAACAGTTAATATTACTAAGTTATATTATCTTACAAATAGATATATTTATGTTGGGTTAATGATTTATCTACAAAGTGATAATAATTAGTTATTAGTATTGAACGGTTAACAGATGCCACATATTAAGAGAAACACATCTGATTACACATTTTAAATCAGTTTACCGCCTGCGATTAAAGGATTACAAATGTGGAATATAATTCTCTCTCTTCAATTTATCACAATCTGGATCACTTCCAGCATATCAGCAAATTGGCCCAAGTTATGTAAGGTACATATACAATGAAAATGCCAATGATCGATATGTGCTGTAGTTTCAGTAGTTCTGTCTTCCTCAGATATTCCCCGTCACGTTACACTCTACAGGAATATATGCATTTTCTCTATCGTACAAGTCCTGATCGTCAATATTCACTGAGTTTCTAAAGCTGAATGAGTAAGGTTACTTAACGATAGTTGATCATTTGGCTATTTTTATTTATTACTAACCTATTGACACCCTGTATAAGTCCTAGAAACGTATATCTCTTAGTGTATGTGTGATCTCCATATCAATACAAAAAGAAGCAAACGGAAACATTTACAAATTATGTATCTATGTATCTATCTATCTATCTATCTATCTATCTATCTATCTATCTATCTATCTATCTATCTATCTATCTATCTATCTATCTATCTATCTATCTATCAATCTATCTATCTATCTATCTATCTATCTAACTATTCCCCTCAATATATTCTGTGACCTGTCCATCATGGGTACAGTTCGATATAGGAGCTTCCTTAACAGGCGTCGTTTAGATCAGTGAATACGTTTTATGACTGAATCAAATTTCTTCCTCATTTCATCAAAACCTGGGAAACTGTATAGGAAGCAAAACAAACAAATTTATTTTTGAGAAACAAGGAAATTTGTAGTGGACATGATGTGCACATTTATGACAATGTTTTTTATGGGGTAGAAACACAAACCTATTCAGTATATGTCTATTATTCTAAATAATGTTTGCATGACCCGTGTCAACATATATAGAAACTTTCATTCTTTACTTTCTGTTCACAACTCGTTAATATTCGCAGTAGAGCGCATATTTCACAAGCAAAATCTGGTGCGCAATCGTAGTGCACATTATTAGCGAAACTATCTATTTCAATAAAGAAAACTGTAAGAGGAAATTATTAAAATTATTAAATATTACCAACAGTGCACTGCAGACATCAGCGGTACAACTGAAACAAGGCGTGCTTCACTGTACGCAGAACGAAAATGCACACACGTCCTGTATCAGCAGATTTCAACAACTCACATCATTCTTTATGTAAAGTTACTACATGGAGAGTCACACATTAATTTCGAGAGCACTTAGCTTCTCTTGTTTTAAGAAATGGAGTGTTGCAGATCTGACATCGTATTGAAGTATTTTGTAATGTATCATCTGATCATATATGCAACAGGCACAAAATCATGTGAGTTCACTAATGTAGCAAAGCCATAATATTTTTAGAAACATATGAGTGGATGGATTGATAGATTATGAGAGATATACTTAGAAAGATAAGTATATGAATATATGCACGTACATACATATTATGGCGGAGTAAATTACCCTATCCCTATTTTAATTTTAAATTGTTAAATTGTCAGAGTAACCCGATCTGGGCACTCCTTATGGTGGTATTTTTGAAAGTGTCTGAGTTGAAGTAATCGCTAGAGGCGAGAATGTGCTACAATTTGCTGATGTAATGCAAACCAGTGAGCAGTTTTTATATATATAATGCTTATGATTTACGAGAGTGAGACTAGCCAGTGGGCTGAACTCAGGTTTACCTGCTGTAGAAATATGTACTGTCTAATCAGTTTGAATCTGGAGTGGAAGAAATCCGGTCAAGAAGGGCGGTCATTAGTTTGAGACTGGATGAGAAAGAATGGACTTAGAAATATTTCATATTTAATGCATTTTCACTATTGATATATTATACTAGTGTTTAATGTAGAGATGTACTATGTGAGTTTACTTTTATTTCTACAAGTGTTTGAATTATGCTGTTCACATGTAGTTTGCTAGAATTTTGACTCTGTTTTTATATGCTGTATTTATTGTGCTGTGTGCGTGTATCAGGCTAATAAATACAGTTGCAGGAAATTGTAGGTTGGGACTGAAATGTAAGAATGGAGTTAAAAAGCATTAAACTGGAAGATTAGCATTTGTTCTCTGTTTATATTTTGCAGAGACGAGTAGCCTATTCCGTCTTAATTTCAATGTTTGATTTGAACCTCCTGGTTTACTGTTTGAAAACCGGCTATGACGACCAGGATAGACACGGAAAATTGACTGCAGCAATGTGTGTGTGTGTGTGTGTGTGTGTGTGTGTGTGTGTGTGTGTGTGTGTGTATGTGAGTATGTGTAATAAAAGAAATATACACTACATCTTTGATGAATGGCGGCAAAGACTTGCTGACTTCATGCCTAGGTGAAGTTACTAGAAATAGCCACAATTGGTGGTATGATTGAGGGAACAAACTTCATGGAAGGCGTCCAATGTTAACTTCCAGAGAATATCAGTGAAACAGTTTTCTTCAACATATGAGTGAAGCACATGGAGTTGACGTAATAACGGCTGACCGAAAAAAAATGTCTTTGTTGCGAAAGCACTGGAAGGACTATTGAGACTGGAGTTAAACAAGGTTATGCAAAGACTATTATCACTTATCTCTTATAACTCCGTTTCTGCTCTCTGATAAAACTATCCTGTGATTTGTATTTACATTACTGTTAGTGTATTTGAAGCATATGACTTTGAATAGAAATTATTCCATTGAGTTTCATGGAAATAACTGATGTCAAGAAATCTATTTCATTGTTTTTATCATATGTATATTTGATTCTTGATTTAATAAATTTATTGTTAAATTTATTGACCTTCTTACGCATATTGATAACCTTACGTTGGAGAAGAAAGTGGGTAGATGGGACCTTCCTAAATATAGGCTAAAGACGGATATGTCTTCTCCATTCACGGAAATATTGTGTGACGGTAAATGTTGTCTTAATGTTGTAGAAGAAATAAAACGTTTACAGCGCCCACATATATTCCAAGTGAGAGAGACGAGTTTGTCTTCTGGAGAATTATTAATAGCATAAATTAAGATTTTCAGCACTTGTAATTAGATATGAATGACTAATAATTAATGATAATAATAGTCTTTAACTAAGGGCTTTGATGTCACACATGCATGTATTTGTACACGTGTGCTGTGCTCTGCGCGTGAATGTGCAAGTTTGTGATAGAGAATAGCAGAAAGAGATAATTAAAAAAATATTTAGAATGAAAGAAAGTGTGCAATTATAACAGTTTTAAATCTGTTGGAAATCGAATGCTCTACCTTTTTAAAAAAAATTGTTATAGGTGCATATTTCGAGGCTGAACACAATGAAAATGGCTCACTGTCGACTGTGAAGGAAAACGCGACACTAACTATCACCTTTAGCTTACGTAATCACACATGTTTCAGCCTGGAGTCGTACCTCATTCAGATATCTAAGTTTGTATCAGAGAGGAAGGCTTATGATCCTCAATGCATTATAAGACAGAAAGGAGAATTGTGCTCGGCTTCGGTTTACAGGGACGTTTTCTGCGAATGTACATCTACTTTTGGTGTTTACAATTTTACAAAAACATTCGTAAGAGAAGACAATACTACTTGGAAATGGTCGACAATGAATTCCATATTAAGTGATTTGATCATCCATTTCAACGTCATATGTGAGTAAACAACGTGCACTTGATACTGAAAATCGCTTAGTGCTGGTATTGTGTAATGCAACTCTATAATTCTCTTCTTTCTGTCATTTAGTGATTAAGAAGAAAATCAATACGATAAATTTTAAATATGAATCAGTACAGTAATATCGACATACCAAATACTTTTAATAAGTTAATGATTTTTTTTGTATAGTGTTAGCTACAAATTTCCTTCTTAATTATTTGTCCTTGTTAAGGAAACGAGTATATATGTTTTTTATTTTAATAATGCGATGATGGATTATGGGATGTATACCACAGTCCCGCTTTGTCACATAATTTCCTCTCTAGCTGACACACACCCTCCTCCCAAAATAGGCTACACGCACGCATACCTTTAAGAACGGCTGACTCTTATTCCCAGGCTAGAAACATACCTGAGTGTTCCAGACACTTACTCTAACGAACTAACTGGAGTGCTGTTCAACTGCATGCAAACAAACGTACTAGAAACATACATAATATTCGTCACTCGAATGCAAGCTGACAGCTGAGGCAAAACTTCTTTTGGCTCCTCATGTTAATGAAGCATAATCATACTACTAACATTTTCGCCATACACCAACACCGCCATAGGTACATTACCGCCAAAGGTATGCAGGCAGTCATTAGCCCTAATCACACCACATGACTATAAAATACAATCGTAGTCAAATTCAATTCTGTATCATGATTAACATTTCCGCTAGGCACATGTAACATTTTCAGCATATGTAAGTACAGTTGAACCCCGCGATAACGTGAATTCGGATATATCACAGTCGTGGCATGGCTCCCGAAATATATATCTTAATATTGCATTCTATTGCGAAACCCTACATTAACGTAACCCCGCTATTAGCGCAACTCGATTTTATGGACCCCAATAATCGCGTTATAGCGATATTTCACTCTATATAAATGTCTCTAAAGTCCAATTAACAAAGTATATAATCAATATTTTAAGTACACAAAACTTTTCGAAGCCCATTTCCTTTCATCCTCACCCTGCCCCATCTTATAAATAACTCACCAACAAAGCTCATGGTAAGTCTCAGACTGGATTAAATAAAAGAAATCGAAATAACAGAAGAAATATTTTACTGGGTATACTACTAATTAAGGATTTTGGTTGTACTTTTGGTTGTACCTTGAGCTTAATGGTTGTTTATATATGATGTCACATTTTAGTGTTTATTTTTAGGATACTCCTTAGGACCATCAGTTCTACAAATCTGAACTGTCCACCAAGTGTCGCTGGGCATCACCCTCCTGCAAGTGTCATTTGTCACTTTGTTTGGGTGGCAGTACCCGTAACCATCTAATTATTGCCAGCTTTAGTATTCTAATATGAAAGAGAAAGATGCTTACTAAACTTGGTGCGTCATATAGATATATTTTATATACTAATTATCTTATAAGTATGTATGAGTAACTTTGCTCCATCACAGGTAATATATGTGCTCTTTTAGCATATCATAATATCTTTTGAATTTGTTTCTCGATTGCTCCCCTTTGGTTTTGTCTTGCTAGATTCTTGGACAACAACTTTTCAAACATTCAGTCTTTTCATGCCATTTGCCTTCATAAACGATTATATAACAGAGGAACAGTTTATGATGGAGAACATATCCAGTCAGTGTAATATCTACGTTTAAAAAAATAAGTGTGAATTTTAAACTGTTTTTTGAACTGCAATGACTATTAAAGAAGCATTTTACATACTTTAAGCCACACTTTCATGTTTATTACTGTAATTAGGTAGTGATCTCCCAGTGCCACTTTTTCATTAAATAGTCATATTTAATCTGTACATTTGTCTTGTTTTATCTTTGGGTGGCATGCTCGAGTTTCACTGGCAGATAAATCACTTTCTACTGTCTAATCTCGTTGAATGACATAATATTTGACATATTTCACAATTATGTTTTTACAGATGGTAAGTGTGTAGTGGAGACTGCAGCAGGCAGCATTAATATCCATTTGTACCTATTTTCCCGAATAATACTACACGGCAACAAAGTATTCACATTTCTCTATTAATAGCTATTTGTATCTATGTGTAAAACTGCAAAATGCCAACAGGTGTTGCTATATACACCCCCCAAAAAAAAAGAAAAAAGAAAAAAGCACCATTGGAACACTGGTTATTATTTTTTCAAGCGAGTCAAAAATCTGAAACACGTTATTACTAGCATTAATGGATTCCTAATTTTTCAAGGCATGACTTTAATTAAGATACGTTATTGTTAATTTTATGTTTTGCGTTACCCTACCCTTGATGTTTATTTTCATGAAAATAGTTGTTTATGTTTATGAAAATAATTGTAATTGCTGTTTGCTTCTATGTCAATGAAGATTCCGCCAAAGTGACAAGCTTGACTCTCAATGACTTCACAGGCCCAGGGCCACACATCGTTCAAGAAAATGAAAGTGTACGAGTTGTCTGTTCATGGGAAAATGGAAATCCTCCTACTACAATCCATCTCCTGCATGGCACAGGAGAGACACTGCATAACAACAACGACACTTCTGGAAATATCACACTTCACATTTCCAGTGCAGGATGGCGTGATAGTGGGGCCTATATATGTGAAGCTAAAGATTCAACCCCAAGGCTGTCTACAACGCTGGTTGTAAACTGTATGTTTATTTAATCCATTTCTATGTTTTTTCTGTCAATTTGTTTACACGCATTTAAAAAAGGTTATAACAAACATTTGGCTAGTTTTCTAAATTCGAATATAAACGACTATTATATATTTAATGTAAACAAATGTTTAGATGTGA
The DNA here is from genome assembly GCA_028829895.1 of Sinotaia quadrata. NCBI lineage: Eukaryota > Metazoa > Mollusca > Gastropoda > Architaenioglossa > Viviparidae > Sinotaia > Sinotaia quadrata. The sequence continues at coordinate 138,404,588 of CM054179.1, forward strand.
GTTAATAACAAATACATGATTTTGCGAATACAACGGTCTTAGAATAAATTAGTGACTAAAATGAAGTATTGTTCCTGTTGTTATATGTATGCATGTGTGTTTTCGTTTAAGGTTCTCAACCATCTGAGGAAGTGTTGCACATATATTTCGGAAATATCGCTAGTCTACAAGCAGGAATTAACCTTTTATTCCGTTCGCAAACTCAACACATCACCCAGTGTCGACTTAGCAAGATACATGATGCCATGGCTACCTATGATACACAATTAAACATTACTAGTGCAACAAATCTCCACAATAAGCATATTACAGTTCTTAAAGAAATCAATAGCACACTATGTGACACAATCCATGTTAGTTATACACATCGCCACATTCAGAAAGACAAGTGCTCCTGCAATGTTTCAGGACATCCACCCGATTTAACTCTTACACTACATCTTTACACTTATACCATGTACCTTGCTGGACATTGGCGTTTGGCAGTTTTTACTCTTGGGACGGAGTTTTACTACGATATTCTTCTCCATTCGCCTTATGGTAAGACAGTTTTCTCCCTTGTTGAAGACGTTTGTTATCACTGACTCAGAATGAAACTCTATAGTTTGCTTTCCTGTAATCCCTTACTTAATCTGTATTTCTCCCCTAGTTACTCCTTATCTATCACTCTCTATTTTAAAAAGAAATTAGAGAACACAATATATTCAAGGTGATAATATTTACGTCACCATATTTTGATTCAAGTATGTTATGGAATTTTGTTGTCAAAGGCAGATTACATCACACAGTATATGAGACAGTTTAGGTGCAATGCTTAAAGTGTAATATCGTGGAAGTTCGATTTATGGTTTTATATTTATTATTAAATGAAATATATATTTTGTATAGATAGTGTGCACTTTATAAACTAGACTACAGACTATTGATATGGCAACTCACATGTGTTGCCACATATTTAATTATATTAAATCGTGTGTTTTGTATAATTTATTAAATAATTGTAGCTAATTTATGGTTTCCGAATCCCCAATATCAATTGTATCGTTAGAAAGATAATTTAAATTAATAAATACTAATTAATTAATAAACCTCATGTGTAATAGGAATGTATTAATATTTGTAGAAATATGAATGAGAACTCTAAAAGAAACAGTTTCGAATCACGTGGGCAAAGCAAAAAATTCCGATCACGGTCTATGCCACATGGAAATGAAGCTGTGATTGCATAGACCGTGTGAACGAGCCAAATATTACAGTGCGTCTCCGATGAATGTCTTGGGTGATTGTGATAGAAGAAGACTGTGATCTTGATCTGTATCTTCTTCCTTTCAGTGTTTTGTAGTAACATTTGATGCAACATTGACTATAGCAGAAGGTGCTGAATCTAGACATAAATATAAAGCTTTTCGCTCAATTGAAGTTGATTAAAAATGGGTGTTAAATTATTATTGATATTACTTGAAGTTGGAAGAGCAATAATTGTTTCAACATTTATAATTGCTCCTTCGTTGCAATTATTGGGGTAGCTGTACTAGTAACATTAGCGGCAATGGTGGCCACATTATTAATGTTGTATTTTTAATCATATTTGTACATTTTCATTTGAAAGGTTGCTAAGAGATATAATTACCAAAGCTTTGATATTTATTTTTAGAATATTAAAATAAAATAATAATAATATAATGATTCTGAAAAAGTAAAACACATTATTTTTTTTAAAGATCCTGATCAGCCTCCTATTTCATATCGCTATCTGGATTTGGAATATGTGACGGGCGTAATATATGCAATGACTATTTTAATCATCCTTCTCACCGTCGCAATCATCATACAGATTTTCGTTTATCGACAACACCACACAGCAGGTTTGTTCGTATATCTTCATTATTACTCTCTCCCAGTACCAAACACACACACACACACACACACACACACACACACACACACACACACGTTCTTACCTGACAATCTTTTGACCGGTTTGAAATAAAATAAGAGAGAAGGAAGAACTGAACACACGCCAAAGAAATCATTGTTTTGACGAGCAATAGCTCGTTTTAAAGTATGTGCCTATATAGTTTTGAAAAATGTTAGAAATTAAATGAATATTTTTCCCGTACGTTATACTTATAAGAGTTAAATATAGGTAAACAGATTCTGTTCCTATTAATTATGATATAGGTAAGAAAATCTATTTAGCTTTCTGAAAAATATTGAATCTGAAATGACAAAGTTTGAACTTATTTTCACATGCGTGTTGTTTAAATGTTACCAGAAATTAATTTACATTGAAATGTGCAAGCATAAATAGCTAGACCTGTTTATATAAGAGATGGCACTTTATTAGGCACTATGATAATCTAAAATTTTACAAGTTCTTATCATGCAGACACTAACTTAGGAATTAATGTATTTGTCAAAAGGCACAGGAACATCAACAAAAAACCTAAAGTACTTGTGCAGATATGCGTGAGTTAAAACTAAGATTATGAAACGTACGATTTTTACAATGTCATATAGAGGTTTCATAATTATAGCAATATCTTAGTTCCTGTGATTGTGATTAATAAAAACAAACTAAGTTAATGTATTTATTCATTTGTTTAAACAACTCTGTACAGAACCATGAAAAAGCAAGGTAAATCGATGTATGAAGTTTTATCCCAATCTTTCAGAAATAAGTGTGATGTGTGGTGCAGTAAATTTGCCTCTCCCTATTTAAATTTAATTTGTTAACTTGACAGAGTATTGGGATCTTGGGCATTCCAAATGATGGTATTTTTGAATTTTTTTCTGATTTGAAGTAAACTCTAGAGGCAGGAATATTCTAGATTTGCTTATATAAAACAAATTATTGAGTAGTTAATGTTTACAATGATTATGATTTATGAAAATGAGACCAGCCAATGGGCTGAGATTAAAACGTTTCCTTGTTGTAGAAAATTATACTGTCTAATCATTTTGAATTTGGAGTGGGAAAAAAGTCCGGTTTTGAAAGGCAGCCGTTAGCTTGATGGTGAGTTAAACTGACCGATTGAGAGAGAATGGATTTAGGAATATTTTATGTAGAGATGTATTATGTGAGTTGACTTTTGTTTCTACAGTTGTTTAAACTAGGCTGCTTACTTGTAATTTGTTAGACACTTTACATTGTTTTTATATACTGTATTTATTATGCTCTACGCGTGTATTTGGTTAATGAATACTGTTGCAGGAAATTGTAAGATGAGACTGGAATGTAAGAAAGTATGGAATTATAAAAAGATAAACTGAAAGTTTAGGTTTGCTCCTTAATTATGTTTTGTAGCGATCAAGATTTTTCCATTTGCCTCTTGCCATATGACTCCCCACACACACACACACCGGTTTATTGTTTGCAAACCGCTATGACTGACTGCAGTAAAGGGAGGGAATGGTGTGTAAGAGTAAGAATACACTGCACTCTACTGATGAGTGGTGACAAGATTTGCTGACTGAACAATTTATAGTTAGACATCGCTACTTTTATTGTTCTGTTTGAATGAGTTGACACAGTAAAAAAGAAACACCCAGGTTGGGTAACTCTAAGTAACAATATTTTCATGTGCGAGTGACAAGTTGAGCTGTGAAACTGAAATGAACTATAAATTTTGACATTATGGCAAAATGCAAAAGGACTGTTAAGATCATGCTGAATCATGTTAGATAAACACTGTTATTACTTATCTCTAATAACTCAATTTCTGTCCTCTGATAAGACTATCCTGTGATTGTATAGACTCCATTGTTGAATTGTATTTTTTATATAATGTGTAATTATAAAAATTATCCGAATGTAGGTTCGTGAAAATATTGATGTCAAGTAATTTATTTTAATTGTATTTGTCATATGTATATTTGATTGTTGATTTTGATAATTTTTATGTTGGAGACGAAAGGAGGTGGATGGGGTCTAGCTAAAAAAAACACATTAAAAGACAGATTTGTCTTCTCTTTTAGTAAGAGGTTTTCAACTATGGAGTGAATATGTGACGTGAACATTATCTTTAATGCTGTGAAAGAGAGAAAAAGTGTACTATGTCTGCTTATCCACCAAATGTGAGGCGAGTGATATCTGTTGGAGGATCATTAACAAAATAAATTAAGATTATCATCACTTGTAATTGGTTTTGGATAATTAATTAATTAATTAATTAATTAATTAATTAATTATTATACCCACTAACTTGGGGTGCTACCATCATATGATTCTAGTATCCTACACATATCACTCATAATTTATCGATATATTTTAATTGGTAATATTATTTATAATCAAAACATATGCTAATAGTTTACAAACAAAAGGCAAAAGAGGCAACAGATTCCGAATATTTTATCATACACATTATAATTATTTTTTGAAGAATTTCTGCTACATTCAACGGTGAGTTTGGAATATAAGCCGACCGAACTGTTGTTAATAGAAGCGAACGAAACCATTGTTTAGCTGTCATATATGTGATATAAAGGCTAATCTGTAATACTTTAAATATTTGTTTCACATAGATTGAAGCATGGCAGTGAAATATAAGTGTTGACCACACATTATAATTTTTTTCTGGTGATAATGATTAACAATTTAGAGTTTGGAATTACTCATTCACAAAACTCGCATTGAAGTCACATAAGCACGTATATGGAAGATTGAAATGTGTTGTGTACACTACGGTAATACAACTAAGTCTTGATTTAGTCCAGTCATATGTGAGCACTAAAATAGTTTGAGACCAGAAATATCCCCACCAAAGCCAGGAACTGGCTGTGACAAACTAAAGACTGTCGTCTACAAATAACGAATATGGAAAACTGATCACAGTGGAATTAGAACAACTGACACATGTGATACCGTTGGTCGGTGCATCAGAATGCAACACTGTGCATGGTATGTACCAAGCCCGACTCCATTAAACATTACGTATGATGCTATATAATCTATTAAATCATTTTAATTTTACTTACTGATAATTAAATAAATGTCTGTTGAATTGCATGGCAGAGTAAAATTGACTATTTTTATTTCTAAATTTATTTCTTGTTATTGTTAAATGACAAAGTGACCCGATCTTGGGCACTGCTTATGATGATATTTTTGTAAGGGTCAAGAGTTGAAGTAAACAGAGTGGTGTCTTCTGGAGAATTGTTAATAACATAAATTAAGATTCTCATCACTTGTAATTGGTTATGGATGGTTAAATAATAATGATAATCTTAACCAATAAATCAGTAGGTGTTATGTCACAGATTGTTATGAATTATCTTGTTAGCTCTATTTCTTAATTTAAGAGTATCATATTGTCTTGTTGATTTTTATTTTATTTATTTCCTATTAAGCATATGGAATAACACTGACATAAACGTTTCTTTGACAAGAAAAATTATATATATGCGGATATTGTCAGTATGCATTTGTGACATGCACCCAATTGCTGGTTTTGAGTAGTAGTTCTAGTAGTAGTAGTAGTAGTAGTAGTAGTAGTAGTAGTAGTAGTAGTAGTATCAATTAATAACTAAATACAAGTGATCAAGAATCATAATTTATAGTTATTAGTATTTCTCTAACAAGACCGGCATGTCCTTCATTTGACGGATTAGAATGTTGTCATAAAACTCTACATTTTATTCAATAATACTGTCACATAATATATCCATAAGAGGAAACACTTTACTGATGGCGTAATACAAATCCGTCTTTGATTATATTTAACGAGCCCCCACTCACCCACTACTATTCCAACATATATTTTAATAATATGTGCATGAAGGTTAATAAATTTAACAATATGTTTATTAAATTAACAATAAATTGTAAACTTAGCTTTATATTTTAGTACAAACATAATAGATAACTTAATAGATTATATGTTTCCAGTACGTATTGCAAGCTTTAGGATAAGCACTTAAAATATTAACATATGTGAAAACTGAATGATAATATTAATGTACAACATTCATTCAAATATATTCAAACTGCACGTTACCTTTTACAAAATCATGTGTCATGTTTTGTTTGTATTAAAAGGCATTTAATCTCAATTGTATAAATTATATTTTCAACATTGTTGCAGGTTTCAGGAATCGGTATGTATACAAAATTGTATTGTTTATAAAATGTAATCAATAGTCAGCGGTGTGGTTGGTAAACACGAAACATTCCTAAAACAACGTAACCGGTTCACTTAATTATAAAATTATTTTCCAGGACTAGACAAATTCCACTAGCATTGAAATAAACTAATGATGATCATATATAATTGTATTGATGTCAAGAAATAGAGCAAGGAGCAATATTTTATTGCAAGTTACCCCTTATTAGGTAGTCACGAATAACTTCAACATATTTTCCTCTTAAGTCTAAATTCGTAGTTTGAGAGATGTTACCAGAAATTAAAATTATCCTATGTGCATCTCCATTGCATTCTTGAAACGAGGTCGCACAATATGAATACCTATTAGTAGTACTTTATTAAGCTATGTAAAATGTCTTCGACGATGTAAAAGTTGCTCCTTCTTTTTACAGGTACACTAATTTTATTATTGATTTTAACACCTTCTTCACATAATGACTGATAAAAGAATGAAAGATAACACATTTTTCGTTAGTCCTCTGAACCTTCACCACAGACATTTGGCACAAACAATGAACGATACAATGCACTCGAAATAGCGCATTACATACAGAATCCCAATGTCGTAATCATTACGTATTAAATGAATACATTTGAGCTGATGCATTTCCCATACACTGCTTATTATTTTTCACACTTCAATTCCGCAAAACATCTTAGATGCTGTCTACGAATGCATTATATATTGGATGCATTGCGAACATTTCTGTTGAATTTTAAAATTATTATTTCATCTTAAATACGTGTATTTTATGTCTTTTGTAAACATTTGTTGTATTAAACTAATACTTGCAACAGGTGCACACTCATTCGCAATTCCTAATTTTTAAACAGCTTTTGAATTGTTTGTAACAGTATGTGAATTTATTCTTACAGGATGAAAGAATGTTCTCGGCATTTCTGTGAATCACCGATATACTGGATAAGTAAGTGTCTATGCTGCTTGGGGTGATTCATAATAATGCTGATTAGCTCAGATCTATTTCAGCTGGCGCACTAACCCATCTACGAACGCCAATACAAACAACAAGACTTCTTATGGGGCGACGATCTGACTTATTTACTTGACTTGTCAGCCCCCAGCAGAATAACTGCAGAAATTAATAACAATATATAACAATGACGCTAACTTACTAGAGACACTACACTACAATGTGACGCGAATTTACAGTACATCAACAGCTATGTTTAACATTCGATGAAGCTCTGGCCACGCCCAGATTGCGCACGTCAAAGTTCTCACCCAAAGTTTCTAAGGAAAGTGTCCTTGTACTTTGCACACCAAGTCTCCTTTTTTTCCACTGAGTCCCTGAAATTAATAATTAAGCAGCCCAAAGTCCTTTCCTCAAGACTAGATACGTTATCCTATTTAAACATACTGATCTCTGACTATCATTTCAATATTACATCAATACAATAAAATCTATAATTAAAAATCTCCTCTCATTCATGAGTCATTTATTTACCTTCAAAAAGTTTTTTTTTTCTCTCCAGCTTTCTCCCAAGCTATAGGGGACAACGGCCAATCTCCTAGCTTTGTCTAGTAGGCACATGTGTAATGGTCAATGGCACAGAAAGGTATTTATACCATCACAACACCCACACATCTTTATAAAATTAGATAACTTGACCCTGCCTACGCTGCTTTGATTTCCGACCTGTACCCAGATGTTTCATTTTACGCCCACGCAAATGCCCAACAACCCCCATCCCTCTCTACTCTTTCCGTTACGCCCACGCAATGCCCAACAATCCCCATCCCTCTCTACTCTTCCCGGAAGTTCGCACTTCCGACAAACGACACATTCACACTGAATACTTTATTTACTTATTTATTTCCAATGTAATTGTTCAACAAAGATTGAAAACTCGTTTCATGACAGTACGATATGTTTTTGTCTCCCTTTGCTGTATGGATTATTTTTCTAATCTATATTACTTCCTGCGAACTACGTAAGTATTTGTAGCATAACCTAAATAATAAAATGACAATAATGGTCAATTATTAATAGTAATCTCCTGTTTAAGACAATATGTGTATTACTTATTTATTTCGATAAAACGACGAGCAAACACTTTATATAAACATCAATTTTATGCATAAAGAGCAAAAAAATAATGTGATAGTATATAGCATGTATCCTATGCTTCTTACCATTGTCCACTGATCTCATCACGAAGATAGTTTTTTCGTCCATTTCTTTTTGTAAATGGTATTTTATTACGAAATTCTCTATAGAATGGTTATAACTGTGTACGTTTAAAGGTTAATGCAGTAATTTTTAAGGAAATTAAAATAAATAATCATTATCCTTTTTCCTGGAACTAATGCTGTTTGATCCAGAGGGAAATGTTATGACCAGTCAACCAGAGAACAACATGGAAAAGAAAGGAATTGATCGTCATATCCTACTAAACGGACATAGAAGGTCACGATCCGTTATATTTGAGATACAGGAAGATTTCGACAAAGATCGGGAAGTTGTTATTATAAACGATATCTACCAACGAACAAGAAATACCATTCATGATTGAGAAGTATTTCAAATTTCTATGAATTAATAAGTCATTATAATGGAAATGCAATTTTGTAAAGTTATCATGTAATTACAAATAAAAATAGTTGGTTTTTAGAAAAGTGAATTAGATAGATATATAATGTGACACAACGTTGTCGGTTACGATAATTATTATTATTTAATCATCCATAACTAATTACTAGAGATTATAATCTTAATTAATGTTCTTAATAATTCTCCAGAAGACACTACTTGTCTCTCACTTCGCGGATATGTAGGCGCTGTAAAAGTTTTCTCTCTTCCACAACAATAAAGACAAACATTTACAGTAACACAATATTTCCATACCTGGAAAATCTCTTAACAAAGGAGAAGACAAATACATCTTTTAATCTATATTTCGCGAGCCCCCATCCACCCACTTTCTCTCCAACATAAGGTTATCAATTTGCATAAGAAGGACAATAAATGTATTAAGACAAGAATCAAATATACAAGATATGAATATAATCAAAAGCAGTGCTAACTTTATCACTTCACAACAATGTTCGATTAACGTTAGACAAATGTTCAATTTATCCTCGCATATACATCATCAGTCACATTAACATACATGCAATCAAGTATCATAGACATGAGAGTGGAGTTTTAGTGGAACAATTATAGTCAATTTACATAACCTTTTCAGTGATGGCTGCTGACACTAGGAAGTGTACACAATCACGTGGTTTGCAACAAATCATTGTCTTTCTTATTTAGATGGTTTTCCCACATATCCCTTCTAGATACATTACATAATGTGTTCCAGGATCTTCGATGCAGTCAAAGAGAATCATCAAAACGTTTGCATGCACTATCAAGCACAGCAGGAAGAGCATTCTAGAATCTTTTTGTGCTACTCAGTACACCACAAGAAATGTTCAAATAAGCTTTGTGAATTCTCTAGACACCTCAAGCCTCGATTTTCATTATATTGGTTCTTGAACTGAATTCTCAAGAATCAACTTACAGTAACACATTTACTGATATGTTTGGTGATGACGGACACAAGTCAACATGATTTTGCATAATAGTCACTTTGCTCTGAATTGGATCAAAACAACACAAAAGTAAAGGTTTGCTCCTGTCTGCAAAGTCAAATAAAGGCAGTGTTAAATTCCAGACATTTTTTTTTAATCTCTAAACTCCTTTCTCTCTTACAAACATTCTTAACTTACAATGCTTACAGCAATATTCATTAGCCCGATACGCATTCAGCATAAGAAATATATGATGAGTCAAATTCACAAGCACAATCTACAACGTAATAAAATTAGTGAACTTAGAAATAATGGTTCAATTACATAAAGCATTTTCCAATTCAAATTATAGAACAATAGCAAACAGTCTTTTTAACAAACCATAAGCTAATGATAGTTTCATCAAAATTCAAAGTGATGTAGACTTTTTTCAACATAGTAACGTTTACTCAGTCCCCATCGGATGAAATTGTTATGAAAAAAGTGTGAGACTATTAGTCAGAAAATCTACTCATTCAATTGGAACTGGTTTGGATTGGATCATCAATTTCTGGAGTATTATCCAACTAAGTTGTTTACACTAACTTTGACACTTAAAAATATTAGCATAAGCAGTGCCCAAGATTGGGTCACTTTTACTTTTACATATAACAATTTATATAACATTTCAGTTTAGAAATAGGGATAGACAAACTTACTATATAGATACATATATAGATAGATTGGTAGTCATTCACAGTGGAAATGTGCGGCATTAAAACAGAAACGCACATAATTAGTGTGAAAAGCTTATATAATAATATAATGAAAAATTCCATATAATCAATACAAGATTACACTTTTCAATAACTCATTAGCCTTTTGATACATAATTTATTATTGCTGACATAAAGTTATTCCTATACTTAATATTTGTTAAATACCATGTTAAATTTTAATTTTGTTTGATTATCATTTAATAAGTATATGAATACTTACTTTTTCAGGTGAAGTCTCGACATTGCTTCCATAAACGTATCCATGTCTATAAGTGATGAATAAGCAGAAGCAAATATTTGGAAATTTTCCATATACAAAAAATTCATGGAGGATGATAAGGAGAAAATATATAGTACAAAAGCAATATGCCACGATTGCAATTTAAAAAAAAATAAATGTAAATAATTTTTGTATATATCTCTTTGTTCTTTACTTATATAATGTAGATATTTAATAAATACAAGTCAATCGTCTGAATCAATAGCAATGAAATTTAATCCTCATCCATTATTTCAGAACGATGTACACATACATATATATTTCTAATGATAGCTACCAAGTATTTTTATAGCCATTATTATGAAATTTTATTAGTATTTATTTAAAAGAGTACTTAGATGAAATAAAAATAAAAAGTCAGGGACTTTGACTTGAATGATGGGTGAGAGTTACTGAACACTAACCCTTTCGAGTCATTCTGAGCAAGGATTTTTTTTGTTTTTTTTTGTGTTTTCTAAAGGGTTTTCACAAAATATTTTTTTCAGAATATGGTAGAAACATACGGTGCTTATCAATGTATTTCAACATTCCAACAGTAGGGAATATAGTAGAATAGGGTCAAATTAGGTCAATATTCATTTCGGGATATTTTTCTTTAAACCTATTTATAGAAAATCTAATTTATTGGCTGAAATAATAGCACTATGATGGGATTACTACTTAATCAAACTTGGTGAATATCATTGTTTTAAGATATTCCACTTTAAAAATTCCACTCTTACCTTAGGTAAATATTACTGTTTGCATAAAAACTTTCACGTCTGTATTGAAAATTGGTTAAAATTTCCAAAAAGGCTCAGCTCTAATGGAATTGATTATAGTGTGTTACTTTACATTTTATAATGCTTTTTAATTTTATATAATTTACTACGCGATTTGAAATGTGTCCTAGAGTATTTTGCATTACCAATGACTAAACACTTGTTTCAAGCAATGAAAAATGATAATATCAATTCACATAGCATCCTTACCTCAGTTGATTTTCGCAGTAAAATTAAATAGATGGTGTTCTTTGTTATTTTTTATTGCTTGTTTTAAGCTATAAAAATCAGTTTATCTTCCACATAGGATTTCTGTCAGAAACATATCTCAGAATGTTATAGTTACATATGCGATACATACTCAATTAGAATAAAACTATTTGATACTTTGCACACTTGGCACAAAAATATCAAGGCCATTTGTAGAAGGTTCTTAGGTGACTTTATTTGCCTCAGCACGAATATCTTTGTCTTTTGAGTTTCACTGAATATATTATTGAAGCCGTATAATTGTTAATGAAATACATTTATTAAAAATAATTTCATTAATGCATTAGTAATGTTCATGCTGTATTCATCATTTCGTATTATGGTATAAGTCTTTAATTTCATCAGACCTTTATTTGTATAGCAGAAGAGTGAAATGATCATAATTATATTTGTATATTTCTCGCGGATGCGTTAATATATGGAATAACGTATGAAATAAAGTATTATATATTTCTGAGACTGTTTTGTGGTCTGTATTAACGATATCGTCTATATTCAAATCAATCTGCAGATGCGCAATAACCTTCACAGCAATTATTCATATTGCCATTTGTGGAGTTTATTTCAACGACCGTTTTAGCATTAATTAAGAGAGTTGTTAATTTTGGGCTTTGATTGCATTTACCTTAATGCTGTTGACAGCCACATGGCCTAATCTACTCGTCAGTCTCTATTTTGAACCCAACAGTTTGCGTTATGGGGCAGTTAAATAGTCAGCATAACGACAAATAGCTTAGTTGACATGCCATGGATTTGGCAATGTTACCTCCCCTCTTTGTTAATTACAACATTCACATCTCACAAGGCTCGCTCTCAGCCAAATTCCTTTTAACGGTCATTCCTAAAATTAAGTATGATGTGGGAAAGGTAACATGATAAAAAGATTTAATAAAAACAATAAAGAAGAAAAATCAGTTTCGAGAACAAGAAGCAAACGGTATCGTCCTATTCATTATTGTCCCTTAAACATTTATTGATCATATTATTAATGGTGAGGGGTTTGAAGGATGACTCAGCTGTGTCCTCAATAGAGGAGCAGTCCCAATGTGTTCTTCACATGGGATCCTGTCACCAGCATGGATCTTTCTTCGGATCACGCAAGGTTCGCTCAACCAGCAAAAGAAGTGAGCCACAATAACAAATGGAGAAGGCACAACATAAAAATTAATCTCCAGTAACAATTAATAGTCCCTTTGTAGCTGTCCATTGTTACCATTTCACATTAAATTAATCATGTAACAGTGAATGGACGTTTCTATACAATATATCATGTCAGCAAAGCATTAGCTAACTTAAAACTCAACAGACTTCCGCCATCAAGGATCATTCATAAAATGCGACAATAATACTTCACAATTTTACATTCATAATTTATCATCATATATTATAGTAATTAAAAATCCAAACAATGGTTTACTTTTAACGTGTATATATCCCTGAAATTTATTTTTACAAAGTAAAAATAGCTTAGTGCACCAAAAGTATGCTCCTTTGAATTTCATCATCTTTACTCGTACAAACGAACTATTGTTAAAGTCTATGAATCATTTGTAGCTCAGTCCCAACCCATCTAACTAGGCTACACTACAATGAAGATTCAAAACCAAACTACAGAATAATCATTTCAGGAGATCATGTCACGTTGACAGCCACAAACATGAAATCATAAGACAAAGGAAATCAACGAAATAGTACAACATTCAAGTATTTAATTAAATACAAGAAAATAATAAATAGTGAAATGAAAGGGAATATGAAAATGATAATCATTAAAGACATTTACCATGACACAATATTTCCATGGGTGGAAAACATGGAAGGAGAAGGCAAATCCATCTTTAATCTATATTTAGCAAGCCTCCATTCACCAACTACTTTCTTCAACACAAGATTATCAATATGTATAAGAAGGTCACTAAATTTTAAAATAAATTTATTAAATCAACAATCAAATATAAATGTCACAAATATAATGACAAATATTAATTGACATTAGTATTTCAATAAACCAAATTCAAATGGATTTGTACTATACTGTCTTATATCCTAAATACAATTCAGCAATTGAATACAAATTACAGGGTAATTCTCATCAGAGAATACACATGGAGTTATTATAGATAAGCAATAATAATTTCTAAGTTATCTGATTCAAGAGCTGTCTCAAGAGACTTTCCCCATGCCTTTGTAACAAAGACATTTATTGCCAGCTGTTATTACATCGGTTCCATGTGTTTCTCGGCAAGCAGTGACATGTAATCCAGTTATATGAATATAAATAAAATAGAAAAGCAGTAAGTGCAATAATCCTAGGTTAAAACAGTAACACTACAAAATAGAAAAACACTAAAATGAATATAGCACTCTGTTAGTATCGTTTTACTAATGCAGACAGGGTGATGAATAATACAACTTAAATATTTTGTAAGTAGTTTAACATATCCAACTTTTATTGAAGTTTTCATATTCACCCTAGCCACATATAAGATACAATGCAATAAGTGCAATAATTCTCATTTTAAACAGTACCAATACAAAATATAAAACCACTGAAATGAATATATCATTTTGTTAGCATCATATTACTAATGCAGAGAGCGTGCTGAATAATACAACTTACAGCGACTTGCAAGTAGTGTAACATATCCAACTTTTATCGAAGTTTTCATATACGTCCTAGTCATATACAAGATACAACGCGATCAGTGCAATAGTCCAAGTTTAAAACAGTAACAATACAAATATAAAACAACTGAAATGAATATAGCACTTTGTTAGCATCGTGTTACTAATGCAGACAGGGTGATGAATATTACAACATACATATTTTGCAAGCAGTGTAACATATCCAACTTTTATTGAAGTTTTCATATTCACCCTAGCCGCACACTAGATTCAAAGCACAGTGATACGTTTTGAAAGCACAGATGGCGAATTGTGTATGTTGGTGCATGTGTAAATGCCATCATAATATTCTCGCGTTTTTCTTTTCTTTTTATCAGAACAAATATACGAGAACTGATCTTATATTTTGTATTCAAGGAGTGAATGTACAATCAAGACGAAAAACGTTTCCCAAATTTTAGAAACATTTAAAAATAATTACAAAACAATATGAAATGCTACTTGTCTGCATGATTCAAATAGTTCAGTGGTTCCTTCGCGTTCTGCACCAAATATATAGTCTGTTAAAAGAGCAATGAAGGGTGGGGAAGTAGATCTATTAAGTAGAGAATACGCACACTAAGACATTAGATTCATTTCGCTTCTTCCATATTATTTGTAGGTAATGTGAGCATGGTCATAACTGAAAAATAACGAGATTGGATAAAACGCGGATTATATTAATATTTTACGAGTCTTAAAAAGAATATTCATAACGGATACAGTTGACTGCAAGTCACGTAACACAAAATAATATTAAACATTTTACACATTTATACTGGATCTCAATAAATTTACTGAGGGCCAGTATAAAGTAAATTCAGTATTATTAAAAAACACTATTCAAAGAAAATTCAAATCTGAATAACGTGACGTGTGCTACATAACTCACATTCACATTCTTTACAACAGTGAATATTTTAATCTCTTGCATTTGCATTAATATCGTCACTTGTATGGCTGATGCACATCGGGACCATCTCTGTATTGTCCTCTTGCTTAAGACCGTTTTCAGTTCCAGATTTTGGTGTCGTGGTGTTCTTAACATTGTCCTTAAACTTGTTTCTTTTCTTTATTAACTGGGATAATGTTTTCCTTTTTAAAAAGAGATAACAAACATTTATATTAAATATAAAACTGGAAAATGATAATTATTAGTAATTCAGTTTTACAAACGAATATTTATAGGTATTTCGTATCGGTCTCCAAAATTAATATTATAGAAAGGTAATACTCAGTAATCTACATTTGAATATTTTAATCAGTCCTTTTACATTCGAAATATAATGAGTGTCTTAAGTAGCTTGCAAAAATCTGTTGCTTGCACATGCGTGCATTTCGATAATAAAAAAGTACACATGAATGTATAAATATGTAGATACATTACAGAATGATTTTTAAAAAATATATATGATACATGTAATTACTCCTACATTTTTAGTTTAGCAATTATAATGTTTTTAAATTTGATTCAATAAAAGTCATTAATTTATCGTAAGACAATCCGATTTGTACCCTTATTCTGAATGCGAAAATATACTTCTTTTGTAAATAGAATAAACAACTGTCTCATCTATATTTATTAATATCTGATATAACATATAAATACCAATATGTAGATTCAAGTGTTGAATAAATCGAAATAATGTGATGAATCATTCCTAACAGTGTTTTTCTTTTATTAAATTACTTGAAATAAGAGAAGTCACTGAAAAGTGCAGTTGGTATTGGGCATTTTCATAATTATCACCAATATTAGCAATAGGAGCAACAACGGGATAGTAAGCTTATGTTTATTCATTCTATTAATGAAAGTCTTATAAACACACATATACTAGTATATTATATATATATATATATCAGTACAGGTATCAATTCTGCTTTTACGTTCCAGTGTCTAGGTTTCTAATCTGAGATACTGGTACTTTTCCATTTTGTTCTTTGTCTTTTGTTTTCTTGTTACTATCACTTGAAACAGCGACAATGTGACAGAGCAGAGTTATCTGCCCCTTAATTTATAATTAAATATTACATGTTTAAATATCAGCTTGACATGACGTTCGGGTACTGATCGTTTTGTTTACAAGCGCTAAAATAACAATGTACTATAACTTGCTGATTGTAATCCAAGCCAGTCGTATGTGGATGATAAGTTTCTATTATCCAATGGTTAAGATTTAAATGAACGAGAACAGTCAATTCGCTGATATCAAAGTTTACGCGCTGTAATTATTGTATTTTGTAATCACTTTGAATTTGGTGTGACTGATTTCCAGCCATGAAAGAAGGTCATTAGCTTAATGGTGAGTTAACTGATTGATTGAAAGAGAATGGGCTTAGATATGTTTTTGCTATTGATATATTACACTTGTGTTTTATGTACATATGTATTATGAGGAGAGTATTATTTCTACAATTATGGATTAAAATGCTTGTATTTTATATGTTAAACACGTGTCATTGTTCTCAGTGAAAATATTCGTAAACTATTATGTTGTATTTATTATGATGTATACATGATCAGGTTAATAAATAATGTTGCATGAAACTGTAAGTTGAGATTTGACTGTAAGAAAGAAGGGAGTTAGAGATGATAAACTGTAAAAATTCACATTTGCTTCCTGGTTATATTTTACAGGAAGAAGCAGCCATTCTAGATTTTCCGAGATTAATTGAATTTTGGACTTTTCTTCCTGGCTCTTTGTTGATTTATAAACCATCACTTCTGTTGTAGATTCGAGAAGCCTCTACCCCACTCTGTAAGTGTAAGGATACATGTCACTCTGATACTGTATTATAGCAAAGTATGCTTGACCATGTAATTTATGCTACAAGTTACTGGTAATTGCTACATTATTGTTCTCCTTCAGGAAAATAATACGTGAATGTGTGCCAATATTAGTCTCAAGAGAACAGCAGCTGGTAGAACATTCTTCAGCATGCTAGAGGACCATGTAAAACATTGACATTCCTATTGTGAACAATAATCTTGTGATTTTGTTACGAAAGCATGCACAAGACTATTGTGGCATTACCATAGTTATATAAGATATTATCGCTTGTCTCTCTATAATTACATTCCTGTTGTATGATAAGAATGATCATGTGATATTTATTTATTCTAACTTGGTGAATTATGTGATAGGATATAACACTGTATAGGTATTGGAATTATTTGAACATGGGTTCATGGAAATATTGATGTCAAATAATCTTTATATTGAATCTGTTATATGTGTATTTGATTATTGATTTCATAATTTTATACTTAAATTTATTGACCTTCTTATTTATATTGAGCACTTTATGTTGGAAAGACAGGGGGGCTCATGGGGGCTCGCTAAATATACATTAAAGACATGTTTATCTTCTCCTTTAGTAAGTCGTTTTTCACATACGGAAATATTGTGTGATAATACATGTTTGATTTAATGTTGTGGAAGAGAGAAAACGTTTCTAGCGCCTGCACATCTGCCTAGTGAGAGAGACGAGTGGTGTCTTCTGGAGAATTATGAATAATATAAATTAAGATTCTTAACTCCTGTAATTAGTTATGGATGAATACTATTACTACTACTAATACTGCTGCTGCTTTTGCTACACCTCTTACTACTACTACTACTACCCAATAACCCTACGACGTTGCTGTCACATACATCAATGAGTGTTGGTTTTCTGTTAGACTTATTGGGAACCACACTATGTGGTCATCGCATATGAATCACTTGATCTGTTCTTATTTAGAAGTCCCACGTTATTTTGATATTTTTCTCTTTTGAGTATTTGGTGCATCCATGCTCTTTCTTGTGCTTTTACTCCACACATTTCTGTGTTTGCCAATTCTTTATGTCTTTGGTGTATTCTGCTCCAGCCAGAAGCTGTTTTCCAGGTATGTTCTGTTGTTTCATCCATTTTCTCTGCAGTCTGCACATGGAGTCATTTGCTATTTTCATGTTTTGGATTTTGTGTGATTTCGTTTTTAGTGTTTGATCTTGTGAAGTTGTTAAGCCTGCTTCTGTTTCTGCTTTCAAACCTGCCTCTTTCAACCATCTGTATGTTGATTGTTTTGTCGATGTTTCAACAATTTGTCTCGAGTCGTGGCTCCGGAGAGGTTTAGAGCGCTAAGTGTTTGCTCATGCCTGATTCGATGACATTTTTGCGTATTTCGGCCGTTTCTGCGGGTGGTTATAATTCATTTATCTTTACTGCTTCTATCATTAGCTTAATTTTGTTGTTATTCCAGACGCAGTCTCAATATCTAAAACCTTTCCTTCATTGACATCTTTGATTTTATTGCGACCTCTGCCTCACATTTTCCTATATGCGTGGAGGCTGTCTACGATTTTGAGTTTTTTTGTTGTTGAGTGGATGTTAAGTTCTATGTATTTTGAGTAGTTTTCTGCTTTTTTGTGTCCAGATCAGATATTTCGTTTATTTTCCAATCTATGATACCTCCTTCATCATCATCATCATCGTCGTCGTCGTCGTCGTCACCACCATCATCAACATCATCGTCGTCGTCATCATCAACAACAACACCAACATCAACATCATCGTTGTTGTTGTTTCTGTTGCTCATCTGCGATGTATTAATATTAGTTTTGAAATATTATTCATAGGTTTATCTTAAACATATTTATTAATTGCTTCAATTTTGGTTTTCGGGATACTGTACATGAAGTATATACCACTTACCCCTTGCAAAGTATAATTGCTCCTGCAGTAAACAAAATTAATCCAATACAGAAAGCAGCAATAATTATGTAAGTTACGCTTGATTCGCCTTTACTTCCTGCAACGCAATAAACTTTATAATAGCAACGATAGTCGGGCTAAAAAAATATTTGCTTAAATCAATTATTCCTCATTGCAAGTGTATTTTAATGAAAAAATTCAAGGAAACCTACGACATTGTAAGTAATATTGTTCAATATATATAATATTTTTTTAGCTGGCGTAGATCTTGTTACTAATGTGTAATGTTAGCGTATATAGCAAAACTACTAGTGTGTGCATATGTGTGTGCATGCGTGCGTGCGTGCGTGCGTGCGTGCGTGTGTGTGTGTGTGTGTGTGTGTGTGTGTGTGTGTGTGTGTGTTATGTGTTGAATGCACACACGTATTTCCTGTCAATTCGTATTACGTTTTAAGGAAATTGAGATATTTTTAGACAATCTTGCCTTTGACAATAAAATCCTGATGCAAACATTTCCTCTATTTCGATAAATGACATTGGTTCTTAAGTTTAGAATAGTACGGATTCGTTGAGTAGCATTTCGATATATTATTTAGTAGAAACAACAATGACGATGTATTCAATAAACCTTTGATAAAACTCGTTAATATTACCTGGTGGATCTGGAGTTAAAGTAGTTCTCCGTCTTGCGTCATTCAAACTCGGGTCTGGGGTTGTGACATTTAATTCTTGAGAAAGAAAAACAAGGCAGATGTAAAAGGGACGAAAATCATTATGTCTTTTACTATTCATACTTAGATAACTTGGATATATGATTTTTAGGAAAACGTATATTAAATAGGGTACAAAAAGACACCCGATCTCAATTATATGATAATAGTCTGCCAGATGGATTCAAATTTTATCACGTTCCTTTAGAGATCCTGCTTTAGGGTTTTATATACGGTGTGGTGTTAGATATAGTATAGAAAAAAAGCTCCTGGAAATGTCTTATGAGAGAACTAATTTGAAATTACATGTTCGTGTCGCTGCTACTGACCTTGAATTCTTAGAATGCATGTTCTTGACGTGTGCACTCCTTTCAGGACTCGAAGTTGATACTTGCCTGCTTGCTGTCGTGAGAACTGTGGGATTTGAACTTGAAGAATTTCGCTAGTACTGTTACATATGTAGCCGGTATGAGTGAAACAGTCTATTTCACCTTGAAACCAGTAGCAACCACAAATGACGGTTACTGGAAATAATTTGAAATAAATTATAACGATAAAACTACCATATATCTGTACAGTTTGCATTTGTCATTTATATAAACATATTTTATGAAATTTTAGTCAGTTACAGCAACTTTGTATTTTACGATATTTGCGGTTAAAACTAATTGTGTTTTAAAATATATATATATATATATATACATATGCATAATATATCTAATTTATTTTACAGATAACAGATTGCTCGAGACGTAATATAAAAACTCAAATAGAAATCACAAGTAGCATATATTTTAGAAAGTAGAACGGTTAGCATATTTTGTGTATGTTAATCATAATCTGAAAACGCTATGTATTGTATTGCGCTGACGCGTGTCTGGTGTTCCTAGATATAAAAAAAAAAAACAAAAAAAAAAACCCATCACAGATTAAAGAAAGAGTACAAATTGCTTCTTCACATTTATTGTCTTATCAAAACTGCAGCGTATCTTCATAAGTAAAAATATTACTTTTGTTCCAACGACAAATGAAGAATCCTGCAACCAGCAATGCAGTATTAAATTACTTGCAATTATTAATTTACTGTGAATGTGTCTCAAAGGTAGGCACACACACACACACACACACACACACACACACACACACACACACACACACACACACACACACACACACACACACACACACACACACACACACACACACGCCCCCCCCCCAACTGTATATGATTTTTGATGAATAAGACCATTTTGCTTCGGGCTTGGACCTAAGGTTTCTTTTATATACTTTGACCCATAATGTTACCTTTGTCTCATGACACCTATGTCTCCTTGATCCATGACATTCTCACAATAATGAGTGTTTCATTCCCCATCATAGAAGCTTACATGAGACATTCTGGCCTGCAGCTTTAGCTGTCTAGCTTTACTTCTGAATTTTCATTGATTTCATTGATATTCTCTGGAGTTTTTCTTGCTACTGGAAGTTAGGGTCAAATCTACAAAATCTTTAATAATTTCTGTTTGCCCTACATAACATAGGCTTCAACTCAAAAACATCTGGTCTGGTTTGACCCATAGCTTAATGATTAACGTACGTGTATGTATCTTTTAGCTTTTATAATGGTATGTCTTTTGTATTGTTTTAATATTATATTTTAACATTTATTTAATGTGAACTGGTTAAATTAATAGCCCTATCCCTGGAGAGATTTGGAAAACATGCACACATATTATTAAGAGAAGTATTGATTAAATGTGTAATAAATATGATACATAATGAGAACATTTCAATATCACACATACAATCAAGGAGCAAGCCTAAGTTTCTTATCATTACAATATAACTCCATTTTATCTGACACTATATTCTCAAACTTTCTACAATTCCTGCAATGGTATTCATTATCCCCATGCACAATAAATGCAATGTATCAAACAATGTCACATACACTACATAGACGCAGCTTAGTTAAACATTTACATGTAAATAAATCAACTTACATAGTACATTTTTACATAACACAAATATAACATATCAATAGAAAAATTATGACATGTTTTCAAGTCCACTCTCTCTCAATCAGTCAGTTTAAACTCAACACACAAGCTAACGACTGCATTCAGGGCCGGATTTCTCTTTGTCTTCAAATTCAAAAGTGAATAGACAGCAAAATTCTCTTCTGCAGGTAAATTCCCTAAACTCAGTGGCTAGTCCTATTCTCATAAATCATAATCATTGGATAATAAACAAAAATGTTCGCTCTCTTTCCACTAGATCAGCAAATGTACTTCAGACTCATACACTTTCAAAATAACACCATAAGGAGTGCCCAAGTTCGGGCCACTGAGAATTTAGCAACTTAAAATATCAATTAAAATTAAAAATAGGGAGGGACAAATTTACTTTGTCGCAAAACTCAGACATATTTAATTTCATTACATTAATCATAAGTATCAACCATGCACAAAACGCATCACTAAGCACACATATTCATCAGTAGAATTAATTTGTAGGAATCCAAAACATACATAATGCTATTACAACTTTTAAATAAATAGTTTCACTTCTACGAAACAGGTGATAAGATTGCTGAAAATCATATACAATATATTTCATGTCATTTGCCATTCTTTGGGATGTTTGAGTTAGAGAGACTAGACACTATACCAGATGATTCTGATCAATCATTGATTGTTTTCTAAAGAGGTCTCACAAAAATATATTTGGGTCATCCAAATAGTAATGTTCACGTTTGAATCTTGACTAATAGGGTCAGATTCATTTCGAGTTATTATTTTTAAATTTACTTGTAAAAAAATCCACATTTTACTGGATGAAATAATATAATAGCCGTGATAACACTGCTCCACCAAACATGGTGATTTTCACTATGTGCACACATTTTACTTCGTTAATTATACTGTGGTATTAGGCAAAACTTAATATGTGTATAATATAGTTATTATTTCTCATACTAGATATATGTTTTAATAATTGACAGAATACTGAGTAAATATATTTATAATAAACATAATAGGATAACAATAATTACTGCTATCTTGCAAGTAGTCTTTATAATATTACTAATATTGAATGTCCTAAATATATAAATATTCCGCAAAGCTATATACAACATATAAATATATTTTACTCTCCTCTGCATGTGGTCAGCTTTATGCATACAGATCTCTGGGAAAAGAGCGAAAATGTTCATTTCTATATAGAAAACCTTACCCACAGACCTAAGCAGACCAAGCATGCTTAAAAATCAGCCTTATGTCGACCCACAGCATTAGGCAGACAAATATGTGGTCTGCCAAAGTATTGATTTGTATAAGTAAAACATCATTTTGCCATTTTTATGTTTCTATTATCTTTATTATAGTTACCATTGACATAATTCATATTTAAATAGTTTTTTCTGTGAATTTAAGTATATTCAATACTATATGTTAGCATATTTCAATTATATTAATGTTCTGTTTTGCTGTATTAATATTACTTTTGTGTTGTATTTTGTTGATGTTTGTTTTGTATCAATAGTGTGTATTCATTGTTATTGTTGGAAACTTGCTCGTGGTTATGTCGAATGTTTTCTAATATATTTCCATGATTAATTCATAGGCATTTGAGAGACTAATACCAATTACTTAGATATCATGTTACTTGAATATTCACAATATATTGAGGATATGAACTAGATGACAACACATCGGCTAAATAGAGTTCATTAAGATAATTCAAATAATAATAAGCATTAAATAATTAATAGTTAATGATTATAGCCTAGTTTCATATTGTGCCATATAATCTAGTTATTTTATGAATACAGTTGTAAGTGAAATAATATTTTGAATATAAACATATTTTACTCTCAGCTTTATGCATCATAGACATACCAGATAAGGACTGTTCCAAATCAGTACGTTCTATCTGAAAGTCAAGCTTTTGTGATTTGATGTCAACGTCGGTAGAAAAGTTCAGTGAAACATGATGCATTTCCTTAGCTTCCATTATGCCACAGCTTCGACCATATCCTGATAATATATATGACGAAAGATGAAAACACTAAACTAGAAATAATATATTTAACTTACGACTTAAAATATAACAAAACGAAATATCTCTTTCTCTCTCTCTCTCTCTCTCTCTCTCTCTCTCTCTCTCTCTCTCTCTCTCTCTCTCTCTCTCTCTCTCTCTCTCTCTCTCTCTCTCTCTCTCTCTCTCTCTCTCTCTCTCTCTCTCTCTCTCGTACCATACTTTATATATATCAGTTCGTCTTTTAAATATCAGTAATAATGATTGCCTTCATAATGTAAAATTTCACGAAGGTTATGTACACAAATATCTTTTGATGCAAAGCTTATCAAAAGTACCTCAAATATCACATCAGAAATGCATCTTTTTATGAGATATTTTGTACATAAACGATTAAACAAATATACCGAGAACGACACACGTGTTTCCGTTAAGGCGTCATTGCTTTAAAATTAAAAGAGTAGCATAAGCGTCAAGTTTACATCATACAAATATATATCGAGTTCACACACACCAGGCGCCATAAATACGTATACACTTATACCACACACACACACACACACACACACACACACACACACACACACACACACACACTCAAGTACATTTGTTCATTTAAAATATAATTATTTCTATTATAGACTAAATAGTATTTTAATCAATAAAATATGAATAGTGTGATAAACCTGATATGAATAGTGTGATAAACCTGATATGAATAGTGTGATAAACCTGATATGAATAGTATGATAAACATGATATGAATAGTGTGATAAACCTGATAGGAATAGTGTGATAAACCGGATATGAATAGTGTGATAAACCTGATATGAATAGTGTGATAAACCTGATATAAATAGTGTGGTAACCTGATAGGAAAACGACTGTCAAAAGAAGACGTAGTCTTCTGCATCTTTTCTTCATCCAGACAATCTGCAAAGAGTATACGTGTTTTTATACATTGCATTACTTTTAACATTTTAGGACAATTTCATATTGTACTGTACTTTCTTCATCTGCAAAGAGTATACGTGTTTTTATACATTGCATTACTTTCGACATTTTAGGACAATTTCAAATTGTACTGTACTGTCTTCATCCAGACAATCTGCAAAGAGTATACGTGTTTTCATAAATTGCATTACTTTCGACATTTTAGGACAATTTCAAATTGTACTGTACTTTTGAATATCTCGGTCTCAAATGTATCTCTTACAGCATTTGTACGTTGCCAATGCTCTTCCTAACATATGAATATATTATATTATAGAAATTAATATGTTAGTTAAACCTGTGTTTGTCTGTATATCTGTTAGTCTATCTATTGTTCATTTAAAAAATCGTGTAAATAGAATTGATCAACAAAAAAGCAGAAATGCACATTTTTATATGCTTTTTTGTTTTATTGAATGGAACGTGTACTTACCCCAGATCGCCCCTTCAGAGTATGTGCCAAGGAATGTACATTTGTGTGCTGATTGCTTCCCTTTCCATTAGGTACGAGCCAAGTTGCGTCACGTGTCTTGTGTGACTCCTCAATCACTGCTTCATGTATTATTTCGTTTGTGAGATACATGATACCTTGTAAATAATAATAATAATAAGAAGAATATAATTCTACGTCGGTAAAATCAATGCTGTCTCAATGGAAAAGAGATATAAATAACTGGGGATACTACAGCATCAAGAACATATGCAGAGTTAAGTCCCAAGTTGAGATAGTGTATCATATACGGGATAGACAAGTCCAAGCTAAATTGGGATTACAAAATACAAGTTCTTAATGCATTCGTAAAAGCAGTAATCAGCTACACTTGAGGTATCATAGATTGAATAACAAATAAAATATTTGAACTGGACAGAAGCATAAGAAAACTACTCACAATACATAAAGCCCTACATCCAAAAGAAAACGTAGACAGCCTCTACATATCTCGGGAAAAGGGAGGCCGATGTCTCAAGAACATCAACGATGTCATTGAAGGACATGTTATAGGCCTGGTGGACATCTGGAATACTAACAAAGATAAGCAGGTGATAGAATCAGTAATGATGGGTGGATTGTACCAACCTCCACAAGCAGACAAAGAAACATGGAAAAAAACAACGAAGCAGGCATTAGCAAATGCCAAGAGCCTCAAAACCAGTCCATAATCAATATGTGCAACAAGCTAATGAAACAATCAACTTACAAATGGTTGAAAGAGGCAGGTTTGAAAGCACAAACAGAAGCACTAAGAGCAGCTGCACAAGAAGAAGCACTAAATGCGAAGGCGCACAAAACAAAAATCATGTAAATCTCAAATGATTCCATATGTAGACTCTGCAAATCCATGGATGAGACAGCAGAACATATATCTGGATGTCAGATTCTGGCTGGAACATGATACACCAAAAGACGCAACGAAGTGGCAAAACTCAGACAAAGAGGTCAATGTTAGTACTATGGAATTAAAACCGCAGATAGAGCAAGGATGCACCAACCGGAAGCAGTCAACGAAACAATACTGTGGGACTTCCAGATAAGAACAGATCATCGAGTGATTCCTTTACGAAGACAAGTTATTGTGGCTTTCAATAAGTCCAAATGAACGGCAACAATCATCGATGTCGCTTTTTCAAGTGATAGAAACAAAAAAGCAAACAAGAAAAAGACAAAACTAGAAAAAATACCAAGATAGATTAGAAATCCATAAACTGTATAATGTAAAAACAGAAGTGATACTCATAGTGATAGTAAACCTGGAGAACATAGCATCTGTGGGAAGGTAATCTAAATAAACTACCTGCAAACCACGGGCTTGCCACACTACTCAAAGCAACACTACTCGGAAATGCCCACATCATCCATAAAACCTTGGATCTCCCAGAATCTTGGTTAGACTCCGAGACCATGGTTCACAACTGACAATCAAACTCAAGTCGTGGTAAAATGTTGAAGTACTACTACTACTACTACTACTACTACTACTATGTCTACTACTACTAATAATAATAATAAACTATGGCAGAGTAAATTTGCCTTCCCCTATTTTTAAAGTTAGATTGTTAAATTGTCAGAGTAATCCTACTTTGGGCACACATTATGGTGGATTTTTTTAAATGTCTCAGCTGAAGTAAATGCTTGAGGCAAACTATTCTTGATTTAATTATGTAATGCAAACTGAGTAGTTTTTTTTATTATCCAATGGTTATGTTTTAAAAGAACGAGACAAGCCGATTGATAGAGATTGAAAAGTTTACTTGCTGTAGCGAAATCTACTGTCTAATCACTTTGAATTTGGAGTGGCAAAAAGAATATCCAGTTTTGAAAGGCAACCATTATCTTGATGGGGAGGTAGACTGACTGAGAGAGAATGAATTTAGAAATGTTTCATGCATTTTTGGTATTGATACTGATATTGATATTGATACTCTTGTATATATGTATTATATGAGTTGACTTTTATTTCAACAAGTTTATGAACTAAGCTGCTTGCATTTAGTGTGTTGACACTTGTCATTGTTTTAATATATTGTATTTATTATGCCATGTGCGTGCATCAGGCTAATGAATACTGTTGCAGGAAATTGGAATATAAAATAGAATGGAGTTATAAAGTGATAAACTTGAAAACGTAATGCTTGTCCTCTGAATATTTGTTTCAGAGACAAAGCATGAATTTCAAGTGATAGTTGAATTTGCTGGTTGACTAATTGTGGACTGCTATGACTGAAAGTTGAGAGAATCATCTGTCATGGTGTGTGTACGCATAAGGAGAATGATTGCAAAATATGCTGAGTACATCAGGAACATTATAGTACAGTGAAGTTACCAGAATTAATGTAATCATGTTCTACTTGAAGAAATGACATGGCGAAGAGGGTGCTCATGTATTTTTTTAGAAAATAATAATGTGTCAGTGTGGAAGGAGTCATGTGTTGATATGGTTATTGAACATTGTTGCAAAAGCTTGTGAAAGCTGTTTAAGCCAGGCTGAATCAATGTTACACAGAAGTTGTTATTACATATCTCTAATAACTCCATTTTGCTCTATTGTTGAACTGCATTTTGAAAGACTGTATAGTTATAAAAATATTTGAAAATTGAGTTTGTAAAAATATTGATATTACACAATCTATTTCATTGTATTTTTTATATTTATATTTGATTGTTGATTTAATATTCTTACGCATATTGATAATTTTATGTTGGAGAAGAAAGTGGGTGGATGGGGACTCGCTAAATATAGCTTAAAGTCGGATTTGTCTTCTCCTTTAATAAGACGTTTTCCATATTTGACTGTGAATGTATATGGTAAATGTTGAAGAAGGTAGAAAACGTTTACAACGCCCGCATATCCACTAAGTGAGAAACCAGTGGTGTCTGTTAGAGGATGTTTAATAAATTAAACTAAGATTCTCACCACTTGCAATTACGTATAAAGACGAAAAAGAAGAAGATAATTTTGATGATGATGATAATAATTTGATAATGAAATGATAAAGATTGCAGCGACGACAATGATGACATTTCAATTTGTTAATTAGGACAACAAATTCACGCTTCAATAAGATATCAATTGATATTTTTTACTTTGAATGCCTCATAAGTGCACATCATATGCTAAAGTGTTATTAAAACATATTTGGTACTATTCATATTATTGTGTGTAATTGCATTGCCTCAATATAATTCCATCTGAAGATAAATACGTTTTCTTAAATGAACTTATGTTTTACAATACTTTATTTACAACGTTTACTTTCCACTAACAAATTTAAAATATTTTCTTAATCTGTTTTATCCCCGTATTGTACATAATTTCAATTTAAAATATGTATTCACCTGATAAAATCACTCGTTGTACAAAATGTATACATACATAATACAAGATGCTAACAAGAAAATGGTAGATTTATATTAAAGTTATTAAACTTACTTAACACTCTATATATTTTAATAATTTCATTCAGTAAATTTTGTTTTGTTTGCCATGAAATTTAGAGATTTTACATCTGATATAATTATTACGCTATGAAGATTTAATTGTTTTGTCATATGATTTCAATAGTCATTGCATGAACATTTAAAACGTTGTAAAATAAAATTTCCTTTTGAATTTGTTTTCGAATCTGAGTAAGATGGAAGTATGATAGAAACGTTTAAATTTCGCACAAGAAGATTTGTCGACCTTAAAACCACGAATACGTGGCAGCTAGCTTAAGCTTATCTGAACAAAATTGGAAAACCCCGTTATGTACAAGGCGGTCAAATATGAAAATGTTTGTTTTTACTATTGGACACGATTGTTATTCATTCAAAACAGAGGTGCATTCTTTATTTTACAACTACTTTAGCAGCGGATCCAGTTTGCATATTAACTTTAAATGGGATTATCGATTTCCGGTGATGCATATTGCTATCAGGTAATTCACTGTAGAATATTTTTGCAGAACTGAGATTGGATACCGATACCACTAAGTTAGCTGTTCGTTTGTTCAGGTAAACTGATTGAAGTGTGCCTAATTATACTTTAAAATCAAGATGGATGTCATCTCTTCTCTACTCTTTTGTTTTATTGGTGATGTTTTAATGTTCACTTTTTCTTTCTGTTTAACTGTCTTTACATGGACAGTACAAATCATTGACCATTAACAACGTTTAGCCTATTATTTAAAAAAAAATAAAAGTATGACATACATTCGACACTAGAGTCGAGGTATATGAAATGTAGCACATTTTGCTAGCTCTGTGTGCGCATGCGCGTGTGGTTGTATACGTCTGTTTGTACGATTATTTGTATACGTAGGTGTATGCTGACACTTTAAATCAGTTGTTCTGATAATCCTTACCGAGATTTTGTATTTCGATATCCAACTTTAAAATGGTTTTCGCTCCGATAGAAGTTGCAATTAGGGCCTCGTTTAGCTGTCAGCACTCGTGTTTTTATCTAGAAAACATTATTATAACATCATGGAATTTTACTGATAGCTTACATGATGCAATAACATGTGAAAAATAGTCCTCACCTCCTGCATTCGTAATCTCTTATACACTTGTAATATTTGCAATATGAAGTACTTTATAATAGTTCAATCATATAAATGTACTGGAATGTAGAAGTGTTGAATTTCGACAAGGGCTTTTTGTAAAGTGATATTAAAATAACTATGCTCATCTGACCAAGCAATAACACTTCTTTCGTGCGCACACTCATACAAGCAATTTTTAATGCCATGAATAGTATACACATTACTTTCTTTCAAACGTTAGGAAGCATTTTAGAAATTGTAAATGTGAGAAATAATGCTCACCTTTCTCATCTGTTCTGTAACACAAATAATACAGACTAAATATTTTAAGATTACTCTATTCGAAGGATGTTCACAAAGTTTTGCATTAGAGTATAACGTATGTATATCATGCCACATACGTCACGCCACTATCACACCATTCAGTTGATTGGATAACGCTCTCACACCACACCTGTATATCTTTTATGCTATTAATAAGTGTGACACATATATATATTTAAATTCATGCTGAGTAATGTGGACAAAGATTTACTTACCAATATAAGATTCAAATTCAGCCACCATGCGAATTATGAATAAAATACTAATATTACATAACGGTGCCAAATTCACACCCAAACATATACACATACTCGAGCGCACGTACACACACACACACACACACACACACACACACACACACACACACACACACACACACACACACACACACACACACATACACACACACACACAAACACGTTGTTATCTACAAAAGTATATTACATGGAACTTTGTCATATACATATACTACAAACTGGTCCTTCGTATAATTTAATTATTCTTATGATTTAAAATCGAGATCGAGACACGTTTAAATGAAAGTATGTACATTTTATTTGTTGCACGATTATGGATACTGTTTATACTGTTTGTGTGTGTGTGTGCGTGCGTGCGTGCGTGCGTGCGTGCGTGCGTGCGTGTGTGTGTGTGTGTGTGTGTGTGTGTGTGTGTGTGTGTGTGTGTGTTTGAGTGTTTATGCGTACATGTGCATTTTAGACTTTAAAGTGGTTTAATATTTGACCATATGTGTTTGTTTCAAGCGCCACATATATCGTATCGCACCCTGCAGTTTCTGGATGCTTAAGTCCATGCGATTTTTTACACTTTAAAGAAATCAATCAATTCGCTCCTCTCAGTCTAAGATAAACTCTACTCAGTTCCTCTCACTCTCTAATTTCTCTCTTGCAAAGAAACTCTATAAAGGTCCTGAGTACTAAAACACAATTATTGCAAGACAAGATTTCATCGGGAAATCTGTAAATGGAGATCAGAAAAAGTGTTACTGACATGGTGCTAATAGAACTAAGAGCAACTGCATCAGGGTGTAATGTAACATAATCAATAACAGTGAGAATCCATCGGTGGCCTGAACCCGATGAGGTCACAAATTCTCCAATAAGATCGATGGCTACATGCCTTAGGCTTAAAGGAATGTCAATTGTTGGGGTTTCACCTAGTGGAACTGGGCGCTCCATCTTTCTATTCACTCACTGATAGATATCCCTATGATATCGGGCCATTAAAATTCATCTTCCACACGAGCTAATGTTTTTTGCTTGGTTCTAGATGACTGACGTGAGTGGGTTGTAAGCCACACAGAGCATGTTTACTCGAAAGCTCAGAGGTACCGCCAACTGGCTGCTATTATGAATCAAGAGACCATCCTTCCAGCAAAACTCAGTAGCTTTTCAAGAAGATTTAGACAAAACTCTACCATGGTCACGCGACTAGCTGACTGACGAGCTATCTGACATATTTTACAAAAATATCTCAACACACACTCAAGCAACTGTTAACTTTAAATCTAGTTACTTAAAATCCTCAACCAATGTAAACAGTGTTATCACCACATTTCAAAATAATGGAAACTGTTGTAAAACATGTTTGAGTACAATGTGTAATCAATAATATCAATCAAAAGGTGGATCAAAATCACATGTGTACTTTTTTTTTTTTTTTTTACTGAATTCACTAATGTGTTTTGGATAATTAATGTTATTGTTGATTTAACTTTTCTGAAGTCGTTTTATGTTTTGCTTTAGCGTGTGAATGAATATGTTTTTAATAAGTTGTCAATAGTTATTGTGTGCATATTCATGTTATTTCCTAAATGTAATTTATGGAAAATAATATAATCATATCACAAAGGTACAATTGCGTTCGCACACACACACACACATGCACACCACACACACACAAGTGTACATGGATAATTTAGAATGCAGTCCAACGGAAACAGCACGAGGAATAAAAATCGAAACCGAAATAGTCACAGTAATTCATAACTTATTTACGCAGGTTGTATGTCTGATTTGACACTCTGTGTTCATTTAAATGCCTTGAAATGATTCTTCCAGTTCTTGAGTTAAGACCCGTTGCTTCAAGTTCAGAATTAATTAGTTGGTTTATTATTATGTGTTATGTCAGCACAACATTACAAGACACCGACAAATGTAAGTATAGAATTAAAATAATATATAACAAACATTGATTTTCAACTGTTATGATGTGCTTTAAATGCGATTTTAATCAGTTTAGTGCATTAAACATATGACTGTGTGTGCTACATAGTACAATTGAGTGATTGTAATCAGTTATCATTCCATCTCTAGATCATGATTCATTTGGTTAAGTTTGCTCAAACACAAAAAGTTATATTATGCAAGCTTCCATAAAATAATGTTTTCTAATCGAAGGACACATAGATACTTTACAATTATTAACATTCTCCAATGCCAAATTCAATCATTCCATTCTGAGAAAGAAAATACGAATAATGAAAGTACCGGTATAGAAGATCATCAAAGGTCGTGAAACATGATTTTTGGCAACACCGTAATCACCACTTTGGCATATGGATTGCCTCTTTCCAAAAGAAATCGCCTGAAATATTTTAGCAAACTAGTATATTCCCCATATTTCACATGTAGCTTTAGGAAAAAATCAGTTGCAATATGTCTGTATATTTGCGAATTTTCTTGTCAAACAACGTACCATCCCCGAAATGTAATCTCGTCATATTTTGTGCTTCATTCGTTAGATGACAGGTAATGCCCCTCTAAAAGAATTTTGTGACTAATAATTCATCACACACACTAAATTGAATGATTAATATTACATCTGCCTGATGAGGTAAACATTTTCCCTCTATTTTCTGGCAATCTGTTCTGCGATAAGCAGATGACATTTTTATTATCTCCAGTTTTATTGCTTGAACAAAATACTATAGCCTTACATCGTGTAATTGACTATCTTATTAAAGGAGCAAAATATTAGTTATGAATTTCACTCTCTCTCTCTCTCTCTCTCTCTCTCTCTCTCTCTCTCTCTCTCTCTCTCTCTCTCTCTCTCTCTCTCTCTCTCTCTCTCTCTCTCTCTCTCTCTCTCTAACGCAACCAAACAATTATGTTTTATATGCATTATACATAAGCATTATATACATGTGTGTGTGTGTGTGTGTGTGTGTGTGTGTGTGTGTGTGTGTCATAGTGTGTGTGTGTGCGTGTCTGTGTGTAGTGCAGTGTAGTGTAGTGTAGTGTACTGTAGTGTAGTGAGTGTAGTGTAGTATGAGATCTACTCTTTCAAATGAATTTTTGAGTAGATTTTGTAACTCTTGACTTGCCGGTTACTTTGAATCTGCTAAACTCCACTCCTTAAGTTTGTACTAGAATCACCATTCTACCTAATAATAGCCCTTTAAAGAAAACAAATTAATAACAATATCATAATAAAGAGAATTCATTATTTTCACACAACCTCGACTGATGTAATTAAAGGAAAACTGTTTATAATAAGCCCATATTCTGTACAAGCATACGTTCTAGTATTTGTCTTCCAGTAAAAATGGTTTGCTGACTACTTTTTAATTTTAAGAAACTGTTTATTACTTAATATATAATGATTGAAATGTTGTTGTGGATGTCTTTTTGTTGTACTTACTTTCTTTTACATAATTACAATTTCAACCTGTTTTACAAATAATTTCTCAACACTGTTTTATTAGGCGCTCACTTTGAAGTAGAAAATCCTGCAATCGACAAAGTTCTGACTGTACATGAAAACACTACGGTAAAGATTCTGGTCAGCTTAAAATCCATTAATTGTTTAAATCTTGAAAATATCTACATACAGATGAGTACATTCCTGTTTCGTAATAACAGCTATCAACATGAATGCACATTTTTGCAAGTTAAGAAAGTACAATGTCATTCATCAGTTTATCAAAATGCCTCCTGCAGCTGTGCATCGAATTCCGGTCCTTACCGCTTTTCAAAAACAGTATCAAGAGCGGATAACTCTCATTGGAAATGGTCAGTGCTGGACGGAAGAGCAGACGATTTGTTAATCTGGGTAAATGTCACATGTGAGTGCATTGTTCTTATATCAATAAGGCCAACCGCTAAAGACCAATTCTATAATATATCAACTATAAAGCAAATCATGGCCTCAAGGCCAACTCTGTATAATATATCAATTATAAAACAGATCTGGATCTAAAGGTCAATTCTGTATAATATATCAACTATAAAAAAATTATCATGACCCCAACTCTGTATATAATATATAAAATATTAAACAAATCATGTTCTCAAGGCCATCCCAAGCATTTTGTAGTTAAAGAAAATGTGCATGTAATCAATGCGGAGAATTTCAATGTATCATTCTACATTTAACCAAACAATAAAACAAATAAATTATATGTTCATTAATAGTGCTTTTATGATGGGTAAACCTAAACATGTATTTATAAGTTTAAAATAATTTCAGTACATCTATTTATTAAAGTAACCTGCCTATTGCTTTGCCAGATCCTGCGCGTGTGGTGAACATCACTGTGAACGGATATGGTGGGCATTTGCACTCTGTGAACAGACACACTGCTGTCCTAATTATCTGCGATTGGTCAAATGGAAATCCACCTACTACCGTAAGTCTTCTTGGAAGCCATGGAAACACTCTGACAAGGAGCAACAACGGTGGGAAAGTTGTGCACAACATGACTGTACCTCGTTGTATGGACACCGGAATTATACGATGTGAGGCCGAAGGAGCAGATACAAATATGTCTACCACACTACTAGTTAAATGTACGTTCATATATCTTCACTGTTTCCTTACTTTTTACTTACTTTTTAATTGTTCGTTTGCTTCTATATTTATTTTAAATTTTTAAATTTAATTACTTGTTTAAACAAAATAGGTTATGCATGTACACCAATTTACATAATTATTGAATGCTTTAGTAATAAGTGTCTTTTATTTATTGTTATAATCATTCACTTACTACATTATTTAATAGAATTAATATGTTATTAAGATCTTAATAGAGATAAATATTAAGTTTATTAATGAAGTTTTTTCATAATTAGATATTAACTTGGATATCACTCTGATTATATGCATTATACGAAATTTTCTTATAAGCAGATTATAGACTTTTAACTGAGTATAATAGTGATTTTCTTCTACAATTGTTTCTTAAGATATCTTTGCATATAAATGTAGCACAAAGACATAGTTTCAGGTTTCCCTGTATATATTTCCTGTGAACATTATAAATTCGTGGGACCATAGTCGTTGTAGTTTTACCTACTTCCTCTTGGTTGTCGATTAATTAGGTTAATTACGGTTACTTTCTCAGTAGTACAAGAAATTGAATATTTTAATAAAATATCTGCTCTGATGCGGAAACTATTCGGTATTTTTTCTATATTTAATAATCTTTAATGATACATAGTGAGTGTGTACTCGTAAGTCGTATTGTGTAGGATACATCAATTAATGTCATAACGTGTGCCGAACATACATAGCAAGCAAGATATATTGAAAAGTATGAAAAAATAAGAACGCATTATAAGGACTATGTTTTGCAAGCGTAATAACATCTCTTTGAATTAAAGTGTGCATAGTTTGATGCTCAGAACGAGCTTTTGTGGACGGATCCATAATGGCACGTGTTCAGCTTTCATATTTCTTTAATCTCTTTTGTCTGCTAGATTTCATCAAACTATCTAAACGTGACAGAAATGATTTTGCCATTGTTATATTAACTATTTCGTACATATGTGCATGATTGTATTGAATAATCCAAATTAATGCCAAACGAATGTTTACGACGAATGAAAGTAAAGCAAGACATTTTGAAAGTAATTGGTGCTAGAGCTCAAGTTTCTCAATTACATAAAAATATATATATATAATTTATTTGTGTACAATAGGTCCACCTGAATTTCTGAATACATCAATAACAAGTGTGAGAGCAACAATGGGGAAAGAAGTCAAACTTCAATTTATATTTCGCTCGCACACTTTGAACATCCAAGCATGCAACCTTACTCGCATCACGGGCCACAGTTATGTACAAGAGGGGACTATGGTTTGTTCGACATGCTCAACAGACTGCGTTTTCGTGAACAACTCTGACATTAACAAGAATCGTTTCAGGAACAATGAGAAAGAAGCAGCAAAAAATCCGAAGTGTGTACAGAAAAACACAAATAGAACTTGCCCATGCATGATTGAAGGACTACTGCCAACTATAATGCTCCTTGTTACACTTCACCGAGTTGGTCGTTATGACAGTGGACAATGGCGTGTGACTTTGTCTAATGATGAAGGCAGTGACTATCAAATCTTCCATGTCGAGGTTGTTGGAGGTTTGCATTCTGATTGTGTTTGTATTCACTTATGAGGTTACTTATATGCGTCATGTTTAACTTCTATTTCTCTTAGAATTAGTTACTGTGGAAACAAAATCATTCTAGATAGGAACATACTTTTTCAGCTACAGTCCACCATACCTTACTCTCTCCACAAATGTTAGTGACATATCGCTGCAAATGTACGATGTTGCAGCTGTATGACTCCCAACACTTCAACTGTGTTGTATACAAAATCAATAATTTGGAATATATGCATTTGGTGTATATATGATGATAGTTTGAAAAATCGGTAGAGCAGGAGGAGTATGATATTGTTAAAGGTCAAAGTGACCCGATCTTGAACATTCCTTATGATGATATTTTTTTTTGTAAGTGCCAAACTTGGAAGTAAACGACTCGGGTGGAGAATGTGCTAGAAAATTGCTGATACAAACGAAACCACTTCTAACTAGATGAATAGTAGTTTTTATGACTAATAGTCTCAGACTTCATCCAAAGTGGATAGATTGAAAGTTATTTCGACGAAGAAAGTCTATATTTTAATCACTTAGAATCAGATCGAGTCCGGTCATAGCTTATGGTAAGTTACCTAACTGATAAAGAAAGAGTAGACTTAGGAATATGTTACAATATTTTACTTATTCGATTGAGTCGCTATAATAACAACAGTTCAGGTGTGCTACCAACATGAACATCAGCATCAATCAATCAAAATCAAGCATCAAAATCATAATTCAAATCAGCAAGGCAAGCATGCTAAAAAAAATAAAAAATCAGAGAATGGAAAACAGATTTACGACAAGTAAGACAGAAGATTGCACAGTCACGGTCTACACAGTGTACGTCATAGACTCAACATAAAATGCTAAGTGCATGCGTAATACTATTTCTGATCTAGTCCCAAGAGGTTCAACAACAAAATTTGATCTAATCTCATTTGGGCTCTTTACTACACAAAATGTGATACATTCCCGATACGAGCTCCCAGTTATGTGAACAGTTTTATCTATCTTTATCTGTAATCAAATTATTTATGTAATTACGAGAGGGCTTCTCAATTGTGAGAAAGAAATTATCATTAAACTGTTTCCGATAATCTCCACATCTCAGTAGCAGGTGGGGGGAACTGGATAGAGACTTCCCTTGGCCCCTTCCCAGACTAATGTGTAGTGTACAATGATTTACCTGGACTTAACTCTGACCTATGTTTTCACAGAGCAGTATACACCCCGTTAAGACAATGCCCTTTCTACCCGACTTTAATAATTTATGCCCCAATCTGCTCTAAACTTTCATTAATATTATATTAATATTATATTATATAACAAGAGTGAGAGGTGAACAATAAGAAATAGTATTTATTATACGTATACAAGTATTATAGCACAACAATTCAACATGAAGTAAATAGAACAATAACATATACCACAGACGAATTAGATACATAGAATATAGGTTCCTCAGACAGTCCTATAGTATAGTGGCCTTTAGCACTTTGGTCATTGTGTGATAAGCTAACGTTAATAGATTTCACTAGTTGGCAACAGTTTAAGAGAGAAAAAGGGTAATGTACTGTCACTTAACATTTCCTAACAAATACGGTGATTAAGAAAATATAGAGTATAAGTGAGAAAATAAAGAAGAGGGGTAGAAATATTTGTCACAGTTGCTATAGATATTGTGACGAATATTTTCACCCCTTCTTCTATTTCTCATTTATTTATATGGTCGTGTTGCATTAATTTTCTACCTGCTGAAATGTAGTGCATTTTTAATCTAGTTGTTAACATTTATGTAGTGAAGTCTAAAGTGGGCCTAGTGCTAGGGGCATTAAGTGTAACATATGGTAAAATGAAAGTATTTTTCCTAAATGGTAACTAAAAGATCCCCTGGTGTGACATTCCATGCTAAAAGGATTGTATTTCACTATCTTTACAAATTCAGAAGCACTTCATTAGTTTTTGGTTTCTTCATTTTCCTTCACGCTTGGCTTCTTTGTACCTGTTGAAAATCTCTGTTCTGTTTTTGATTGGTAATGAGTAGTTATGATTGACATCCGACTCGTGTGACTGACTGAAACGAAATGTGTAACACCATCATCTTTATCCCACATTAGGTGAAGGTGCAGTGTATACCACCCTTTTCTTACAGAACGTTACATCCGTCATCATTATACTGGAAGTAACCAGCATAAAGTGTCATCTAAAGTATACACTAGGCGCGATGTGTGTCATCTACTACCATCAGATGGTACCATAAATTCAGTTTTCATGAAAATTAAATTGTTAGAAAAGAAAAATTATCAAGTGATTTTGGCAAACGGAAAGTCTACAAATCTTGATATTGGTATCATGCAGATGTAAACGCATCCATCGTGAATTAAATGTAGCGATATTGCAATTATGATAACATATTAAAATTAATTAGGTGTATGTGTATGCATTACATTGAAAAGAAGTCCATGCATAACGATGGAACAGTGTGAATTGCGCCTTTCTATGTGTGCTTGAATAAGGTGAAGTTTAATTTGAATTTCCCATTCAAGTCGCCCATTGTACTTTCATTCATTGTAGTTCCAGCCCGAGTGAACAACTTGACGCTAAGTACCCCTGACGGACAACACTCTGAAATCTTTTCTGTAAATCAAAAGATTCATGTCGTCTGCCTTTGGGAAAACGGCAACCTCCCAAGCACGGCTCATCTTCTTGGCAGCAATGGCAGCATACTTCAAAGCAGCAAAGGGGATGCAACTTTGACTTACACGTATACATCAGTGACCTGTGATGACACTGGGGAGTTACAATGCAGTGCTGATGGAGCAGAATGTAATATGACTGTTACGTTGCTGGTAAAATGTGAGTATGGCATGTTTAAATACGTGTTGTAAGATAAATTTGATTTTTCTGTATGGTCTTTAAATAAGTGTGACTGTTTTTTGCTAAAGAATATAAAGTGCTTCTTTCCATTTATCGAAGTAAACATTAATATGCAAAATGATGTATATTCATTCATCCATCCACTATTATATCAAATTCTTTCTTTCTTTCTTTCTTTCTTTCTTTCTTCTTTCTTTAATTGATTCTTTAGTGCATTGGTTTTACTAAGGATTTCTCTATGATGCGTTACCAGCTTTATTTATGCCTATGATCTAACTAGAGCAAATATTACATTTTGAACATAAAATGACGTAAACAAACACTAATAATAAATTATCATCTGTTCAATTATAATCAAATCAAATTTCAAATATAGCTTTAAATTAGCAGATTTAAGCAAAATTTGCTGCAGTAATCTTCCTTTCTTTAATTCAGGTCCACCCCAATTCCAAAACTTGAATGAGGGAAATTATACGTTCGCGAGCGGCACCCACGCGAGACTTCACTTTCGACTTCGATCTCACACGAGTAGCATCAGTAACTGCAAACTTATTCAGTACCCACATCGGACCAAAAACACAGACAACAACACTGCCACGTACGTTACACACGAGTGTGGAGAACACTTAATCGAAAATGAAAAGGAACCTTCATGGCAGAAAGCAGAAAGGTGTACCTGTGGCATCAAAGGAACCCCTCCCAACCTCACAATTATAATTAATGTCTTTGACATCAAGGAAACAGATTTTGGATGGTGGCGTTTGACTGTAGACAACGATGCTGGAAGTGATCAAGTAGACTTCTTACTGTATGTTATGAAAGGTGAGCTCTCGACATTGATAATAAATCTGAACAATGTTTCGCATACTGTTCAAAATAAGCGTTGCTTTTATAAATAGAAAGGGACGTAACTTTAGGAGGCAATATTACACAATGTAAACGTTTGCTGACTTATGCTGAATTACGGAGTTTTTCATTTATTCTGTTACACACTTTTTTTCAGGGAATGGTGAATGGTCAGCAGAGGTTAAATTACTTGTAATCATCATGCCCGGTGCACTGGCTATTTCCATTCTGACGGCTGTTGCTCTCTGTATATTGGTCAGGAAATGTAAAAGAATGTCAGGTGAGAAGAGACACTTAGTAATATTTATTTGAAAGTGTATGTGTGATTGACTGTTCTTTTAATTCCTCTACTGCCTCTATGTTCTGTAAAGATGTACTTA
This sequence comes from Sinotaia quadrata, assembly GCA_028829895.1. Lineage (NCBI taxonomy): Eukaryota > Metazoa > Mollusca > Gastropoda > Architaenioglossa > Viviparidae > Sinotaia > Sinotaia quadrata. The sequence goes on from CM054179.1 coordinate 138,445,275, forward strand.
TCTAATTTGAAAATGTGCATGTGTTCATAATGTCTATATAAAATGACACATTTCAATGCACAAAACATACTATGTATTATGATCGTAATGTATGATAATTTATATTAAATCCATTCAAGTATTGAAACATGTAATGCACGTGCACATGAGCTTGCAAATTTTTATGATTAACTCAAATCAACGTTACACAAAAATATTTCGCAGCAACGGCAATTAAAATTGAAGCATAAATTCTTCACCCTGATGAAATAACTAATAATAATTATTAATATTGTTTGGTCAGTAATTCAACTGCACCTTAGCATATGCTTGCAAATCGTTTTGTGAGGACACTAACCGAAAATTGTTAGTTAAGTCACAGGAATGCACACACGGAGGTAAGGGCCAAGGTTCATGATGACCCCACAGCAAGTAATTTGTAAAGTAGTTAATAATTGTAGCGCTAGATTCTCACTAGTTCAAGATATTCGGCCATGAACGGCACCTATAATTGTCGATCATCTCATCTCTAAAGTGTATAAATAACATGCGTCTATATTTGAATGTTAATATTGATGCCTTTTCAATAAGGGTTATGCGTTATTAAGTGAACATTAACAAACGAACTGAGGTTTCCATAGTTAAACATTCAAGTAACGTCTCGTGTGTGCAAAAGTATGAAGCACGCTTGCATGAAACGAAACAATCATTAGTTAATTGTTAAAAGTACACACACATATCCCTTGAATTCTTGTAATACATATATTAATACAAAATGCTCTTCATAATGTTGTTTTATTAATTGTATGTACATATTATTTGTTTGCAGTAATGACACAAACGGATATTTGCAGGTAAATATATGCATGTTAATTTTTTGGTTCAAACATTAGCAATTATTAATAAATTTACAGGCTAGAATTTATTATAATTTATGTTTAATTTAACACTGACATATATATCAAAATTGTATTATCTGTGTTATTTTCATCTGGAGTGTTTTCATTTTAATCACTCTAATCACTCTATTGTTGTTGTTGTTTTTGTTGTTGTTTATGTCACATAATGTGCTGGTGTGCAAAAAATTGCATGTAATATATTTTTATAATATTACATACATGCTAGTAATAACTTATCCTATCCTTCTTTCTTAATTTCCTTCCTTCCTTCCTTCCTTCCTTCCTTCCTTCCTTCCTACCTTCCTTCCTTTTTCACAAATTCACAATCATATACTTAATTTTATTGCATGAACTAGCGTCACTCAGTTGAAGGTCACTAATGGGGGGGGGGGCGAACATATAACTATCTATCGCTCTGTCTGGTATGCAACCAATCACGTCTTTTTTGTCATTGTGCAAGTAGTTAAGCTGTGGGTATTAATGGATTGAGAGTGTCACGAAAAACGAATATCTAAATTTGCATTCACCCACGCAATTATCACAGATAATAATGCACGCTTATTCTCTTTCAAGAACCATAACTTTAAAAAACCTAATAAATTAGACATTAATATATTTTCACATTATATATATATTTTCTTCTTTGTTTTACAAGAACCAAGAAAAAGCCTTGTCATTCTCAAACACATGAGGTGTGCGTGTCAGAAACGTCAACCTCGCTGGACCGTAGTGAGTTATCGTCTACACTTATGCTGGAGGATCAAAAGTCAGTTATATCTAAGATAAATCACAAAGACGCTAATGCTAAAGTGGAACAGATGATCAATGATTTAAAACCTATTCGGAAAGTAAGAAATGACGTTGATCAGGAATTCGTGACAGAACAAATATTGGTAAAGGGAGATTATCTTCATCCTTGTCCTATTCTTGAGCATAACATGGAATCAGAAATAAAAGATCGTAATGACCACTGTATCCGGAGCGGTCAAAGTCCCACAGAAGATGGCTATTTGTTGCCGGATAATCAAAGGAAAGCCACGTCGATGATGACATTGTCTTTAAGCTCTCACCTAATGACTAATGAAATGAACAAGAGAGATGATCTTTCATTATCATTATGTCCATCAGAATATTGTAGTTTACCATCACAGAAAGATAAACCTCTTCCTCTCATAATTAATGACACTAGTATGACGTCATCAATGAAAGCAGAACTAAATGAGTATTTAGTAAATTCACTGCAGGATCCAAGACTATTTCATTGTACAGAAGAAGAAACTGAGTGTAGTGCTGAATGTCACTACGAAGCAATTGACTGAAATACACATGAGAGATGTTTAGGTGGAAATACTATAAGAATACTATTACAAACGTTAGACACATGGTACCTTCCTTACTTCGTATACGCACACATAAAAAGCAAATTCCACTTTGAAAATAAAAATATTATCTCTTTCTAACAAGAAATTTAATGGATCGTTGACTGTAAATGTAGTTCATGTTGTGGAAGATAGAAAACGTTCACAGCGCCTGCATATCCGCCAAGTGAGAGGGACGAGTGGTGTCTATTAGAGGATCATTGATAAAATAAATTAGTTTCTAATCACTTGTAATTGGTTATGAAAGATTAATTAATACTAATGTTCATTAACTAAGTGGCGTGCCCATCACAGTAACCATGCTGTTTTGTGTTATTTCTTGTTGAATACATTTATTGTTGATACATAGTCCACTCGTGTTAGCGTGACTTGCTTACAAGTTAAATGTTGTATTCTGTCAAATGTATTTACTTACTATCCTGGCTGTATTTATCAATGGCATCCAGCTATCTTCTAGAACTGTTATTCTTCTATTCAACAGTATTTTTCAACTTTCTGGCCACCAGGTGTGTTTCGGAGATTAGCCTAAGGTGACGGGTATCCCGGGATGGTGGAAAATTAACATTGTGTCCATCTCCCAGCAAAACGTCACAATTTTCTCACTGAATCCAGTTTACTGGGTTAATTGAATCCCATGTACATGAGTACTTTCGCGCGAAATAAGATACATTTTGACAATTACAGTCCGTTGAAATTTATTTGCCTAGAGTACACGTGTGTATTTTGAACTTTTGAGCATAATTATATAATTATTATAATTAGCAATATCATTTTATGTTCTCTTCATGGACGAAATCTGAAGTAACACACCTACATATAAAGGCAATCTCCGCCTTGCTGAAATAGTATAAGAAAAAATAATAATGACGATAACGATGATGATGATGATGATGATGATATTATTATTATTATTATTATTATTATTATTATTATTATTCAGTCTCTTTCCACGACTTCTGTTTGACTGTCGGCTGAGATCCTAGGTCTCGGAATCTTACCAAGATTCTGGTAGATCCAAAGTTTTACGGAGGATGTGGGCACTTCCGAGGAGCGCTGCTTTGAGTAGTGGAGCGATTCTGTGGTTTCCAGGGAGTTTATTCAGGTAGCCTTCCAATTCTGATGTTATGTTCCCCAAGGCTCCTATCACTATTGGTATCACTTCTGCTTTTACATTCCACAGTCTCTGGATTTCTAATCTGAGGTCTTGGTATTTTTCTATTTTTTCTCTTTCTTTTGTTTTTATGTTTCTATCACTTGGAACAGCGACATCAATAATTGTTACTGTTCTGTTGGTCTTATTGAGAACTACAATGTCTGGTCGTCTTGCAGGAATCACCCGGTCTGTTCTTATCTCGAAGTCCCACAGTATTTTGACTTCTTCTGTTTCGATGACTGCTTCTGGTTGATGCATCCATGTTCTTTCTGGGGTTTTTATGCCATAGTTCTCACACAGATTTCTATGTATGTGTTTTGCCACTTCATTGTGTCGTTTGGTGTATTCTGTTCCAGCCAGAACCTGACATCCAGATAGTATGTGTTCTGTTGTCTCATCCATGGATTTGCAAAGTCTACATTTGGAATCATTTGAAATTTTCATGATTTTCGTTTTGTGTGCTTTGGTGTTGAGTGCTTGATCTTGTGCAGCTGTTATGAGTGCTTCTGTTTCTGCTTTCAATCCTGCCTCTTTCAACCATTTGTACGTTGATTGCTTTGTTGATATTTCGTCTGCTTGTCGTACATATTGGCCATGTAGAGGTTTCTGTCTCCAGGTATGTGCTAGTTCTTGCTTCGTTGTTTTCTTCCATGTTTCTTTGTCTGTTTCTGGTGGTTGGAATAGTCCACTCCTTTTTACTAATTCTATCAGTGGATCATCTTTATTGTTATTCCAGATGTAGTCCACAAGGCCAATGACTTCTCCTTCAATGACATATTTAATTTTCTTGAGACCTCGGCCTCCCATTTTTCGAGATACATAGAGTCTGTCTACGTCTGCTTTTGGGTGTAAGGCTTTATGTATTGTGAGTAGTTTTCTTGTTTTCCTGTCCAGTTCATTTATTTCATTTGCTGTCCAATCTATGATACCTCCAGTGTAGCTTACTACAGGTATTGCGTATGCATTAAGGGCTTGTATTTTGTTCGCCCCATTTAGCTTGGATTTCAGGATTTGTCTAACACGTTTTTCATATTCTCTCTTAACTTTGGACTTCACTTCTCTCTGCATATTTTCTTGATGTTGTAGTATCCCAAGATACTTATATCCATTTTCTATTGAAACATCATTGATTTTTCCGATGTCGAATTGCAGGCCCTCTGTTGTTTTGACCTTGCCTTTCTGGATGACAATTCGTCCACATTTCTCAAGGCCGAATTTCATGTTGATGTCTTCACTGCAGATCTTGACAGTATTGATCAGTGATGTGATGTCACTTTCATTTTTACCGTACAGCTTGAGATCATCCATGTACAGTAGATGGCTGATAACCTGTCCTGCTTTCATTTTGTATCCTAACCCTGTTTTCTGGATCACGTGACTGAGAGGGTTCAGGGCAATGCAGAACAGCAGTGGCGATAGTGAATCACCTTGAAAGATTCCACAATTTATTGCTATGTCTGCAATATTTGTGTTGTTGCATGTGAGTGTGGTTTTCCAGTTTTTCATTGACTCCTGAATTAGGTTCTGTATTGATGGCGCTACTTTGTACAATTTTAATGTTTCAATTATCCATGAATGTGGGACTGAGTCATAGGCCTTTTGATAGTCAATCCATGCCATTGCAAGATTTGTTCTTCGTTTCTTGCTGTCAGTCACTATTGCCTTATCAATTGCCAATTGGTCCTTCGTTCCTCTGCTGCCTGGTCTAGCACCCTTTTGTTCATAGTTTAGAATTTTGTTTGTTTCAAGATGAGTCATGATTTTGTTAGCTATAATTCCTGATAGTAACTTCCAGGTGGTTGATAGGCATGTGATTGGTCGATAGTTGTTTGGTGTTGCGCCTTTCTGTGTATCTTGATTATTATTATTATTATTATTATTATTATTATTTCGGATTTGTATTGTTTAATATTTTTCTCTGCAAACTTGTGCATAACAATACCTAACTCATTTTATATTTTGTTTAAATTGTATTTAGTACACTCCACATGTACTGAATGAAAATGAAGGAATCGTGCACCGCATATCTAGCTGTCAACTATTACATAAAGTCCTAAACTGAGATGAGTAGATCTCCAGTATTTCTGCAATCCGAATATACTTATCGGGAAAATCCTTTATGAACACGAACTCATGTAATGAATAGAAAGAGTGTAGAATCTATATTTGAGGACTGGTTCTGTTATGAACCGTTATGAACACGAACTCATGTAATGAATAGAAAGAGCGTAGAATCTATATTTGGGGACTGGTTCTGTCGTTAACATGACATTTCACTTTAGCAATTATAGAACTTTCGGCCATTTTACTTAAGAATAATAACGTCTTGTGTGCACTTGTAAAAATAATAGCTTCTTTTTTCTGAATGGAAACTGAGGGTTCAGCCATCTTGTAGTATTTATTTCCAGAGTTTACATGCCGTTGAATACGTTAGGAGTAATGTATTCACTATTACGTTAAACTAACTGGTCGGGGTGAGAACAGCTATGGATTCTCACTATGCGTTTATTTCACGCGTTGTTAAATTTTACCAGCCTGTAACAATCAATACAAAAAGTCATTTTCTATATTTTTGATATCACATAACAGCTTTTAAAGGTGTCCATTATAATTCAACATACACAAACTAGTCTCTAGAGCGAAATCGATAACATTCCTGAACATGTATAGCTAAATGCGCAGCTACGCTGATAGTAGAACAGGTGTCAAAATAATATAAATATTTTACCCAAGTTATATTGTCATTTAATAATGTTCTTTCTCTTTCTATTGGTTATTGATTGCCTGATATCACCTAGTTTGTTTACGATGCCTACATGCAAATGTACACATACAGACAGTAAATAAATAAATAAACGTAGACATATGCATGCATAGTTCCAACAGTGACTAGAGTGTTAATCATAAATAAATCAACCAGCATAAATTGCATAGTATTTCTACTGAACAAAATAACAACATACTTTAGAATTAAAAGCGGCATACAAGGTACATATGTAAATTGAAATGCATTGTTGCTCAGCTTAAAGAAAATACATGAAATTTACATTCTGTTTAGCTGCAAAGAAATATGAATATTACTTTAACTCTGTGGTTTACTCACAGTGAAGCATTTTCACATAACTTCCCAGGGAATTGAGATAGAGAGAGAGTGAGGGGGTGCAAGACAATTTCACTGATTGTGATTTTCCCTGGTCAATAATTGTGAACAGTTATATTTTTTTTATAATGCTGCCCCCCCTCCCCTGATGGCCAGTAGATGACCATTGATTCAGTATAGTTGGCCTGTAGGTGACAATTGGCTGACCCTACTGGTTAATGTCTTAGGAACTTGCATCATGCAATAAACCATTAACAAAATTTGCAGTGGCCCGTACATTCACAGGAAATACAACATTGAGTTCTGTTAGGATTCATTCAATTTCGATAGTACTCTGGGCAAAATCTAATATAAACCGTTTTAGGATGGTCCTGTTAATATCTACATTGCAAGTGTAGTGTGCAACGTCCACTGAAACATTATGAATATTGATAATACGAATATGTACTCCACAATTATCACCAAAAAGTAATTTACAAATAACAAATATAGATTTGGATAATAAACAGTAAATGTATCATAGTAACAATATCTATATGTAACGGGATCACTTGGTGTGTAAATTAGTGGTCTATGTGGAAGCGTGGTCCTCACGTGACACTGGAAAAAAGGTGCAGAGTGGTGTAAACCTATCAAGACTATGCACACACACACACACACACACACACACACACACACACACACACACACGCACACACACACACACACACACACATGCACACGCACGCACACACGCACGCACACGCACACGCACATGCACATTAAAATGGAGACCGAAAGAGTAAATAGTTATTAATACTCTATAAAATATTATATTTCCTTCCCACTTAAGGAAATCTCATCATAAAATCCAAAATTGTACACATACTCTTATTGACAGCTGTGCTATTACATTCACCCCAACGTCAACATTGCTCAAAGATCATGCAACAGCTTACTTATAATACGCTGAAACAAGATAACAACAAAACCCATCCAATATATGGTATAAAATCTCTAACATACGCTCAATACAATACAAGCAATATATATATATAATATGCATTCACTCGGTTGTCCTTTCCATGATTCACTTTTCCTATTGCGACAACACACTTTCTATACAGAACTTTCTCTATAGCACACTGGCTGGTCTTGTACACATACTGAAGTGATTGTCTCTTGACCACCGAAATATCGATGCATTTACTGATAATAATAAAGACTAAAGAAAGATATATTATTTATTCAGTTGTGCATGGAACTCAGTGAATATAAAATATGCTTTTAGTAGAGACAAATTATCAGCAGTAATCAGAAGTGTAAATATGTCAGTCGGTAGCAATGAAATCATTTAATTTTTTTTAAATTCACTGATGGTACATTGAAAGTCAAATAGAGATCAATTGTGAATAGAAAGATTTCAGGCAGGGGCACATCTGATTCATTCTCTCATGTAATGGCCTCACCCCTATGTATCCCAGTCTTTAGACACCAGACTTCAGACCCCAAACTACAGTCGCTGAGCTGAAATTTAAATGTATTGCAATCCACTAGCCAGACCCTTGTCATTTCCCCTATGTCACCTCACGCACTTTATCTAACATTTTATTTACACGTATTTGTTTGCCATTTTCCTTATCTTTACAAAATAAATGTACACAATAATACAATTATTATCCATGTTTAAATTAAATATACACATAAGGGCATTCTTTTACGCAAACAAAAATGTTTTATAGACCATTGTAGGGTCTATGAAAAACATATGAAGTCTTGCGGGGAGCATTTGAAGTCAGATTTGTTGAGCGGAGTCGAATAGCTGACAGCCTAACCTATTATGATAGATAAGATGGTTATAACATAGGTATGGGATTGTAGGAATCGCAGTCAGTCCTTCGGGAATCGAAGTTTCTGTTGACACTTAAAAGGAAATGTGTTAGTTTAAGTAAAGTTTAGCATAAAATCAACTCTAAACTTTTAGTATCATTTAAGTGTCGTGCACGTTTAATGCATATATTCAGCTGCTATTCACAAGCAATCTGTAGAGTGCTATAATGACCTGATCTGTCGTGTCATACATGATGCGGACATAATTTGACCTAACGCTTTGAATGATAGTTTAATTATAACTTAAGGGTTATTAATCCCCTATTAGCGTCATAAGAAAGTACGTATTCAGATTATATCCGGTATTAATTCTGAAAAACTCTCCATTGTTCCCAAAACTTTTTTTTTGTTTTTATACTGATACAGTCAAAGTGGCAAAAACACGTATTGTGCATATTTTGACCAATCAAATAGTGGTCAGCAGATCATGCAAATAATGGTCGGCAGGTTATGTTTAACTTACACCTGCTTCACGAAAGTTTGATAGAGAAAGGGTAGGAGCAATAAATAATATATAGGCCAGGCCTACCAATAATCATTACAGTTTCAAGAATGAGGGACCGCAGTCACGCTCGTTTTGCTCAGTAGTTGTCCTCGTTACACAGGAGTGAGGGAGAAAGCTTCTGCACTCTACATTTAAAAATAAACTATCTCTGTATTTTACAAGAAAAAAAAGTATCTAATCTAATTTAGTTTTCGTTTGGGGGTTCCAGTTATCACAAATGTATGTTGTAGGATACGTGAGCCTTCAATTTGGAAACATGTGGCAAAGTATGGAATGTTGCATTTGCCAAAGTTTTCCCAAAAACGTTCAGCAGGAAGGGGAGGTGGAA